>CM053570.1:32865277-33004637 GCA_028646485.1 Cryptoprocta ferox | reverse complement strand
GGAGGGAATGAGAAAGCCAGGAGTTTCTTCCTGATCACCAGGCAGGCATCTCTGCACTGACCTGAGAGTCAGCTTTATTTATGGAAAAAATGTATGGGGTACAAAACAGAAGTGGCAATTGCCTTAGACAATGATTTCTGATGACAAATTCTTTGGTATGTAAATTTCCCAGAACAGATTGGTAGAAGACTCATGCATAATCTTTATCAATAGTGATTGATTGTAGGTGATTTAGATGCTTATCATATGGGGAAGGGAGGTGTCCTCAGCATTCAAATACAGGGCAATGTTTTTAGCATAGCAAAAGCAAAGGTTAGTCCTTTGTGAGCGGGGTTCAATACCCTGTTTTCTTGAGGGGAAGTAAAATAGGTTTCTCAGGAAATGTAATATTTGCTCCCATAATCACAAAAGAAGAAATTCCTATAATAAGTTCCTTCACAAGGTACAACAAGCATATTTTTAGGATAAGGGGGCACATCACTCCTGATACCAGTCAACAAGGAGCCTTGGGGGTCAGTGCTCAAGCAAAAATAATGCAAACCTGTCTTACCTCACAAGGAGTTTTTCTCAACTTAGTGAGTTCAGAAAATGGCTTCCAACATTAAGGGCTACACATGGGACTAGCATGGCATCATTTCTGTCATCCTGTATAGGTCAGAGCTGTCACAGACCTGTCCAGATCAAACAGAAAATAGACCACTATCTTTTGATGGAAGGAGTGCCCATCATTAATCAGCTACCCTTTTATTCTCCAAGTTCTGTTATTCCAGTAAAGTATTTGTATAACTTTTTCAGAGAATTTGCCTTCAATTTCCTGAAGTTTTGCTCACTTTCTGAATTAAAATCAGGGTCCATACATATAGATTTATTTGTGCAACTAGCACTATTTACTGATCTAGTGTTGAGCACTACTACTGCCCACCAGGGAAGATAACTATCGATCAATCATATAATTAAATACTTATAAACTAAGTGCTATACAGGCAAAGGACTGGGTACCCTGAACATATAATGACAGAAATTCCATATACCTGGGGGAGCAAGAAAGATTCCCCTGAGGAGGTGATTTTTGAGTTGAGACTTGAAGGATGGGTAAGTATGAACTAAGATTGGAGAGAAAATTTCAAACTAAGGGATCATATTAGCAAAGACAGAAAGTGAGAAGGAGCTTAATGTGTTTGAGGAACTAGAAAAGAAATCCATGTACTACAGCTGGAATGTGGGTGATAGTGTTAACTCACTTTAAAAGTGAGGAAATTGAATGTCAGGGCCCAGCTGAGAGGCTCATACAAGGTAAGGGCTCCAACATGTGTGTTTCCCCAAAAATGGGGAGTTTGCCAATGATTTGCAACCTACCTTCAGGCTTCTGTTATAGCCTTTTACAACTAGAAGAGCATTCCCTACAAACATAAAAATGCCTTACATGAGAGTCACCCAGACTCAGAGAAATCAGCATGAGAAATCACCCTAAGAAAACATTATCTTCAGAAAATATAATACATCCGGATGGTATCACAGATACAAGTATAGTTTAAATGTAAATCAAGGGGATGGGGGAGAGGGGAACATGGGTGATGGGCATGGAGGAGGGTACTTGTTGGGATGAGCACTGGGTGTTGTATAATAAATATATACAACTTGACAATAAACTATAATAAAAATTATAATAAATATATAAATAAATGTAAATCAAGACTAATTCATGCCAAGATTATCTAACTCTAAATGTGATTCATGATTCACACTACTATCCCCATTTATATATGTATATATTTCAATTTCTATGTGAAAGCTAGAGAAACATGGAAATTTGTGTTCATACCAGTCATACATGTATATTATTATTATTCAATTTTCCTGAGAATTTATTTAAACATTCCAGCAAATCAATATATGCATCAGTATAAAATGCTGCACAGATCATCAATAATTTGATAGTCTAGTATATTTTATGCTTTTATATCCTAACATGTGGGCTTCAATTCTCTGTTCAGTTCTTAATTTACTTTTAATGTACTTATTATAACTGAGAGCATGAGCGGGGGAGGGTCAGAGAGAGAAGGAGGGAGGGAGAGAGAGAGAGAGAGAGAGAGAGAGAGAGAGACTCTCAAGCAGGCTCAGAGTAGTCAGCGCAGAATCCTACGTGGGGCTCGATTTCACAAACCTCAATATCGTTATCTGAGCCAAAACTAAGAGCTGGATGCTTAACTGATGGAGCCACTCAGGCACCCCAGTGTTTTGCTTTTAAAAGCTTCATGGTGGGGCACCTGGGTGGCTCAGTCAGTTGAGCGTCCAACTTTGGCTCAGGTCATGCTCTCACCATTTGTGAGTTCGAGCCCCACGTCAGGCTCTGTGCAGACCGCTCAGAGCCTGGAGCCTGTTTCAGATTCTCTCTCTCTCTCTCTCTCTCTCTCTCTGCCTGTGTCTCCTTCTCGCTCTGCCCCTCCCCAACTTGTGCTCTGTCTCTGTCTCTCAAAAATAAATAAATGTAAAGAAAAAAAATCATGGTTTGCTATAGCCCGAGGCAACTAAAAAGCTTTAAGTAGTTAAAAACTGAGATTATTTTTCCTCCCTCTTGTTTTTCTTTTATAAAAAACACGGGAAGGAAATAAAATGCTTAATTAAATTAAACAAATTTTCTGAACACTAGTATTACCATAACTAGTACTTGCACCATTTTTTTTTTTAGTTTATTTATTTATTTGAGAGAGACAGAGAGAGTGTGAGCAGGGAAGGGGCAGAAGGAGAGGGAGAATCCCAAGCAGGCTCTGCACTGTCAGCATGGAGCCCAATGCCGGGCTCAAACTCATGAACTGTGAGATCATAACCTGAGGCAAAACCAAGAGTTGGATGCTTAACCGACTGAACAACCCAGATGCCCCAGTATTTGCACCATTAATCGCTTATTGAGTATTAAGACAATTTTCACATAGTCTGAAAGTAGAGTGAGTTTGGCCCCCAATCAAAACAGGCAGTGTTCATTCTAGTTGGTTGGGAACAGGCATTCTGGAGGGGCCCATGTGAATATCATCAAAACACCACCAGACAATCAAATGTTGCTAGTTCAGTTTGCTGAGTCTTGTCTCAATCACGTTAGAGTGAAAATGGTGCTTCCGGCTTCCATCTGCTTGACTTTGCTTGGGGGAGAGTCCTGTTGGGCTGGCCTAATTACATTTCCTGGAAGACATCACATAGATCTGATTTGGGAATTTCCAGAAATGACTATACCCATCTTAACACATACTGGAATCTAAGAAGATGCTATTTCCTTGTCACATTATTCTAAAGCAGACATTCAATTAAATTCAAAGAGCACATGTCTCCCCTCAAAGGAACAACTGCAAGCAATTAGAAAACAGAAACACATGACAAGACAGCTACTTGTTGAGAAGCATGGGAGAAGGAAACCATTGCAGACGGGTCAACACTTCCCTCAGTAGGTCAAACTGTGACATCACCAAACTTCATCTTAGACGTTCTTCAAAGCTCCCTCTCCCCACCCCATAACACTATTAGCAGCTCCTATCCCTGCACTGCCTCTCTCAGTCAGGCTTAAACTGCCCCCTTCATAATCAAGATATATTTGCTCAGGAGTTCATTCTTTCAGATTCCTCCTAAGTGTCTAATTAAACCCAATAAGCCGATTTGTGCTAGGATCTTAGTAGATGTAAATAGCTTTAATGAATTCAATACTTTTTTACTGAGTGATAAAGTGCTACGCACTGTGCCTAATAATCTGCTTAAGAAACAGCCCCTCTAGGGGTGCCTGGGTGGCTCAGTCGGTTAGGCAACCGAACTCAGCTCAGGTCATGATCTCACTGTTTGTGGGTTCGAGCCCCACGTTGGGCTCTGTGCTGACAGCCTGGAGCCTGCTTCAGATACTGTGTGTGTGTGTGTGTCCCCGTCCCTCTCCCCCACTTACACTCTGTCTCTCAAAAATAATAAATGTTAAAAATAAAAAAGAAATAAACAGTTGGTCTCTTCATTAAAAAAAAAACTGGGAATAAGTAAGAAGCCCTCCAATAAGGCAGTAGTTAAGTAAATCATGGCTCTCTAGACCTACGGGACACCTTGCAGCCACTAGAAACAAAGCTTTTGAAAATAATGCTTCCATCCATTATGGACATGAAGCTCAGTCACTTCATAATCTGTACATATGTCATCTTAAACCTACACAGAGCCATATGCTAGTTATATCAATAAAACTGGGGGGTGGGGGGGGAGATAAAATGCTTTAGTATGATCCCAGTTTTATTTTTAAAAATGTGCATAGGAAAAAAACCATAATGAAATATGATAGGAACTTTGGTTGTCCTTAATATGTGGGATTATATGTTATTTTTATTTTCTGTACATGTTTATGTACTTCCCAAATTTTCATCAAGGAGCATACACTTGTGTTATAATCAGAAAATAAACAATAAACATTATTTTTTAAAGGCAGTTTCTCTCTGAAAGAGTTGTCGGTCTAGTCCAGAAAATACTAGATTGAAAACAAACTATTAGTATGTTATGATAAGTGTTATAGTTTTGTGTAAGATGTTATGAGAACAACTAACCACCCACATACCCAGGTGAGGGAAGGCTTAACAGCTACTCCCCACAATGATTTTGTGTTAAAGTCTTTAGCACTGTAAGGAAAGGTACAGCTCACAATTCCTTATAGAAATCTTTGGTGCCAGGTATGTTTCAAAACTCAGACTTTTTGTTTTTGTGGGGGAGTTAGAAAGGTAATGTGAGTATATGCATTTACATAACACCCCTACTAGGCCTGGGCCAGGACTCCATAATCTAGCATATTGATATTCCCATTTAGTGAGGTGGGATTATCAGAATAAGGACTGTAAGGCTTCTCATCAGTCTAGGCCACCAAATTTGTTACTAAAAAGTCCTGCTTTTCCAGAGCCATTTGGATTTCTGAATTGCAGATTGTGGACCTGGATGGGAAGTGTGGGGGCTCAGAACTACAGCCTGTGCATGGTGGTGCTGGTTATCTACTTCTCTGCCCCCAGTTCGTTAGTCCGAGGACTTGTTCTGATTATAGGACTCATAAAATTGATTTTGATTCACCTTTAGAGCATGTGATCATATCTGATCATAGATACATGCACTCCAGGAATGAAAATGCTCTAATTCTGGGTCTTGAAGACGCGTGCTTAAGAGGTCTGAGGTTGTTTTAAGGGTGAAATAAATGTTATCATAAACATACTTTACAAACATCTAAAAAATGTGAAGAAATACGATGTTCCAAGTAGAAGTAATATTAATACAGCTGGCAAAAATGCATTTCTTGGTAATTTTTAAAGGCTGTCTCTAAGCCAAACATTTCCTAATCTCTCTCGGAAGGACAATGGCAGCTAAGTGACAAAATGGCTATGATTTCAGACCTTAACTCTAATACTGCTGAGGTTATTGATACATAGCCAGTTCAGGGGAAATTACTATATTATATTATATTATATTAATTATTTCATGTTATATTATTTCATGTTATATTATATTATTATATTATTTCATATTATATTATTATTTGCTATTATATATAATATGGGTTTTTTTCAACTTCTGTGATATAATGAATTATGTGCAATGTCTGAGCTAATACTTCATACCACTGAGGACAAGTAGCGATTTCTATGAAGTGACAGATAAGTAGTTTTGGGGGGAAAATGCCAATGATGATTCATTTGAAATCAACCTTGACACCTTGACAGTTTTCTTGCTGACAAAAAGGACTAAAACAAAGGTTAAATCCTTCAGTTTTAGGATACTGCTTTGTCTTTAAGGCTTGCTCCTCCAAGCTCAGCTAGTTCGTCAAGATGAACTATTTGATTTTCTCCTGTGGATACAAGATCTTCCACAGTCAGACTTCCCATACAGACCTCTGACAGAAAAAGGAATTTCTCTATGTTTCTACCAACCATGCATTCAATGAATGTTGATTTATTAATGCCAGTTGACCATCAAGATCTAAATTCGACAATAATCCTTCAAAATAATGATTTAGCAATCATTACCACCTTCTCTTTGAGTAACATTTTTTTAATGTTTAATTTTGAGAGAGAAAGAGAGACAGAGCTTGAGTGGGGGAGGGGCAGAGAGAGAGGAAAACAGAATCTGAAGCAGGCTCCAGACTCTAAGCTGTCAGCACAGAGCCTAACACGGGGCTCGAACTCACGAACTGCGAGATCATGCCCTGAGCCAAAGTCAGATGCTTAACCGACTGAGTCACCCAGGTGCCCCTCTTTGAGTAATATTACTACCAGAACTATCACTATTTAGACAATTCATTGATTTGAGCTCCTGTATGCCTTCTCAGCCTCTGGCTGGAATTATAAAAACGGAAACATGGCCGTAGGGCAAAGGCAGACAAGGGAACTTAGGGGGCACATACCCTATGAGTCATTGGAAGTTGGCCATTTTGAAAATTTTCATCAATGTTTTCACATAATATTAAATTCTTCTGAACAGCTGATAAACTACTGTGTGCTATTAAAAGCATTAGAGCTTCAATATGTTTCTGTTTTCATGTTCAATTCATATTTTATAAGCCTACTATAGATTCCTGCCTTCATCATATTCACATTAAACATAATTATTACCTGTTTAATATCATATAATGCTGTTTAGGCCACATAGAAAATAAATTAAGGATACTTGGGTCTTCTGGGACCCATGGCTTTGAACAGATGATGACAACAAACAGAGACACATGAGCTATATAGTAAACAACTGCATGAATTAAAGAGGTAAAATGTTATATTGAGAACAAATGAGGCAGTTCGCTTAGGTAGACCTTTAGTTGATGAGTGTAGAGAGAATTATAAAAGCAACCCACAGGGAATGGCTGGATTTTTAAAAGGCTTAATTAATTATTTAATAAAGACTCTCTTTCCTGGAGGAGGGAAAATCTGGAGATTTGGTGACTGCAAAATAACTAAAATTCTGGAGTGGGAGAAATATTCCAAGACTCCTGTCATTTTTATATCCAAAGGTTGCAAGAAATGGCATCAAAACTAAGGTCCAGCAAATTCTTCTGGATTTAAGTTTTGTCTTCAGCCACATGTCACTAAGAACAAATGTGCTATTTATATTGAGAAAAGTGTAAGGATTGTGCTCAAATGTATATCGAACTCAGACTTCACTGGTGTTCATTACTATAGAAAATGTTTTGGATTCTTTTAAGTGAACACAGATAATGTATTTTTATGAAAAAATAACCATAATCTCCAAAACAAAAAATATATACTGAGTGGAATTATTGTACATTTTTGCAAAATGGAGGACAGCTGGATTCTCCTATCTTCTGCATTCAATCTATTGCAAATCTTGTTTTTTAAAAAAATAATGATTGTAGACGGGTGCGTGGGTGGCTGAGTTCGTTGAGTGTCAGTCTCTTGATTTAGGCTCAGGTCATGATTGCAGGGTTGTGAGATCAGATCCTGTGTTGAGCCCTGCGCTGAGAGGGGAGCCTGCTTAAGATTCTCTCTCTCCCCCCTCCTCTGCTCCTCTATCCTGCTCACGCTCTCTTTCTCTCTCTCCAAAAAAAAAAAAAAATTATAATAATGATTATATATATTTAAAGAGTACAACATGTTTGATATAAATATACATGGTAAAATAATTATTATAGTCAAACTGATTAACATGTTAATCTCCAAACACATTTTCCTTTAATAATTTTTTTAATTTTTGTTTATTTTTGAGAGAGAGAGAGAGTGAGAGAGAGAGAGAGAGAGTGAGAGAGAGAGAGAGCGCGCGCACGAGTGCAAGCGCGCAAGTGGGGGAGGGGCAGAGAGAGAGGGAGACAAAGAATCCGAAGCAGGCTTCAGGCTCCAAGCTGTCAGCACAAAGCATGATGTGGGGCTCAAACGGTGAGATCATGACCTGAGCCGAAGTCGGACGCTCAACCGAGTCACCCAGGCACCCCCAAACACATTTTCTTTTGTGTGTGTGTGGCAAGAACACCTGAAATCTACTGTCTTAGCAAATTTCCAGTATACAATACAGTTTTATTAACTACACTCAGCATGCTATACGTTAGATCTCAAAATACTATAGAAAACAAATGCTAATACATTAGATATATAAATGGACACATTTTAGCAGCATCAGTAAGACACTTAAAAGTCAATGAATTTTGAAAACAAATTATTATGAGGCCATATTTATACAAGCATCTCTGAATAGCTGGAGTTCAAGCATTTAATTTACTTTGTTCAGGATAAACTGAATTAACAAAAGATAATGGGCCTAATTCTAATATCTGCCTCCCTAGTGCCTTATTGACATAGCTAAAACCCTCCAAAATGTGGCAAGTGAATTCGTTGATAGAAAATATTAATGATTCATTTTCTGCAAATTTCACAATATTTTAAAAGAGCATCTTTGAGAAAGTTGCATGAGAAAGATACCTACTACAAAGAGACAAAGATCACCTTGCTGTCACTCTTACTCTCTGGCAAGCAAATGTGGAGCTGAGCCTTCTATCCAAAGGCTCACTTCCATGGGGTGACTTCTATAGAAGCATAACTTACTTTGCCACAAAGCATACAAAATGTGGTTTTCTGGAGATAAGAATGAAAATCCACTGGATTGAGAGCTGTCATCTATACTTTAAAATGTTAGAAATAAAATGCTCTTAAACAGAGGAGATCCTCAAAGAGATGCCTTAGTAGGGGGATGCCCAGCAGAGTTTTCGAAACACACAAAATATCCACAAAATCAAAAGACCCCCCCACTCTCCCACAAAAGACTCATGGAAAAATGGTCCTGACAGAATTCAGCTCTTATAAGTCAATCAGGACCTGAACAACACAACTGCAGTGCAGAGAGTTAGAATCCTCCCATAAGGCATTTTCCCTAAGCATTGGTTAGGATTTTATTATAGGCTACTATGATATTTTTGTCTTTAACATTTCAGCCAGAGTGTATATTTATTCATTCAGTCAACCATCACATGCCTACTGGATGCCAGCATTGGGGATGTAAAATGAATATGCTATGGCCCCCGAAACTTCTTGAATCTGACAAGAAGTCAAAAGCACACAGAGAATATTATTGCTGTTCAAAAACTTGGGGTGATGTCAAGAAAAACAGCCAACTCTATTTAGGGGAACTTCATCAACAGAAACAAATAGAAGGGTAGTCTAGGCAATGGAAATGACATTTATGAAGGTGTGGTGACAGAAATAAAGGCACTTTGGGATCATGACAGAACAGCTCAAAATGAGTCAATGGGGGAGGGAGAAAGTGCCTGGCTGGCTCAGGCAGTAGAGCATGTGACTCTTAATCTCAGGGTCATGAGTTCAAGTTTCACAGTGGGCAGAGAACTTACTTAAAAAACAGAGTCAATGGGGATAAAGAGATAGGCTAGATGACCAATGGAGAAAAAAATCTTTGGTGGAAGTTAAAAGCAATGAAATGACCAGAATTCCATTATTACATTTAAGGACAACACTTGAGGGTAGCATGCTGTAATGTCCGTTGAACAACTGGATATTTAATTGGCCAAGGTAAGTTGTAAAAGAAGTTACATCTTTGTCCACAGAAGAGACACTGGCCTCTTTCAAATGAATGGCTTAGTCCTTTTCTCAGGAGTTGTCCTTGGATACAGGACCACCAACTGAGGGAGCTGAAGAAGGATTTACTCCCAGAGAGACAATCTGGACATTACTGAGACAGTACTTGAGAACCCATGGCCAACGTGCATGCTACATGGGGCACTTCAAGCTCTGTTGCTGTCGGCAAGCAATGCAGATCCCAGGGAAGGGCAGGAGACAGTCAGAACTGTCTACATCATCACAACAATTATTAAATAACTGCCTGAGAAAATTTAATATAACTGCTCATATTCCTTCATCTTTAAATGTCAACTTCTGCCGTAATTATTTTGCTAATCAGCAATTTTCTTTCAATATAATTGATATTTTCGTTATTTCAATATAATCTTGGTTTTCCAAATGGTTTTGTTATTATTTTAAAATAAATTTTACTTAATTTTTTGAAGTGGTGGCACATTCACATAGTTCAAGGATCAAAAAATATAGAAGGAGAGGCACCTGGGTGGCTCAGTCAGTTAAGCGGCTGACTTCAGCTCAGGTCATGATCTCGCAGTTCGTGGGTTCGGGCCCCACGTCGGGCTCTGCGCTGACAGTTCAGAGCCTGGAGCCTGCTTCGGATTCTGTGTCCCCCTCTCTCTCTGACCTTCCCCCGCTCACACTCTGTCTTTCTCTCTCTCTCTCAAAAATAAACATTCAAAAACAAAGAAACAAAAAATATATAGAAGGATATGTAGCAATGTCTCCTTTCCATCCCGTCCTCTGTCAAGTTTCTATACCCCCCAAAAAAGTAACTGACATTATTAGTTTCTCATTTATTACCAAGACTTTTAGAATGTAAATACAAATCAGTACAAGTATAGGTTCTTTTATGTTCTTTCACCCCAATAGTACATTCTTTTGGCACCCTTTTTTCCCTACCTGCAAATAAATCTTGAAGATTGTATTAATAAGCTTGGGTGGCCATAACAATACCCCATAGAGTAGGTAGCTTAAGCAACAGAAGTTTTCTCACGGTTCTGGAGACTGGAAATCTGAGGTCAGGGTGGCAGAGTGGTTGGGTTCTGGTTAGAGCTTTCTCCCTGGCTTGCAGATGGCCACCTTCTCACTGTGTCCTCACTAGGCAGAGAGAGACAGCATGTCTTCCAGTGTCTGTGATAAAAACAGTGATTCCACCCTGACATGAGCCCATCTTTATGACCTCATCTAACCCTAATTACTCCCCAAACACCGTAACATTCAGGGTTAAGACTTCAACATATCAATGGGGAGGGGAGGGAGAGACATTCATTTTATAACAGAGATCTTTACAAATAAACACATAAGGAGCTTCTTGATTTTCTTTTTACAGCTACACATTATGCTGTTGTTACCACATACATCGTTAAGGTTGAAACTGAGAAAACTAAAGCTGTCCTTAATCATTCTTTATTAATAGGATATGCAGAAATAAAGAAGACAGGAGTCCTAGAGATTGAAGTGATGTTTCTGATGAGTTTACATATAAACTGGAATTATATGCTGATGATTGCTAGAAATGTATAAAAACTTAAGCAATACGTTTAATGTACATTAACCCATTATTAAATCTTCAAAACCTTAGCTTTCTAAATCAAACATGGTTGAAATTATATCTTAATATGAAGTTACTGACTATATTTGAAGATGTAAATTATACTAATAAAACACATAGCTATGAAATGTATTTTTTTCATGTCAATGCTTATAAACAATGGTCAGCTTATATCTGTTACTTAACGTGTTATACAGGCCATTCTAAACATGTTAGTATATATTTAGGTTTTGAGAAAGGTATTTGTGTAGAAAATGATTTAGTGATCTTTATGAATAAAGTTCAAATGGTTATTCAGTTCAGAAAAGGGAAAGAATCCAGAGGAAGAGAAAAAATGAGGAAGAGAAAAAAAGTATGGCCACAAAATACTTCTGGACAACCTTACCAAAAGCAAAATAATAAGGCTGTGTGCTATTCCAGCAGCCTGAACTAACCCTGCCTGATGAAACAGAAGGCAGAAGGCAGAGGCAGAGTGAAGGTAGGTGAACAGAACAATGTGTTCTTAAAATATAGCTTAAATTGGGTTCAGGGAGAAGAGAGCAAGGAATCAAAGAGGGAACCAAAGTTTCAAGCCTAGGTGACTAAAAAGGAAAACTGTTGGCTGAGATAGGGCAGAAGATATTTAGGATGGGGTAAGAGTTTATTAGTTTATTTTATATACCCCATGTTTGGGGGCTAGTGAGGTACATAGGTTAAAATTATCATGGGGCATTTAACAGGTTGAAGGGAAGAGAGAGATATGGGATTTGTTCTAACAAGTATTTATGAGAACAAAAGAGAGGGGGCGGGAAAAGAAGGAGCAAGAACAGAATGATGGAGACCACTCCCATTCAGAGGTAGAAGGAAAAAGATGGGCATTAAAGGAGAGAGAAGAGTACTCAGAGAGTGGTGAACCAAAGCAGTGAGTTACAGACACTGAAAGAGAAGGGCAAAGTCAAATGGGCCACAGGCTGGAAGAAGGGTCAACAAAGATACCGACACCCCCCCACACCCCCAATACATTAGGACACATCAGATTTTAAGACATTAAGTAATGAGTTGAATAGTGAGAAAGTCAAGAAATACATTACATTGATAATTTTTTGAGATGACTATTAAGAAAAAAGACAGGATAATGATGTTATTCCATATTTATATTACACTTTACAGTCATAGAGTACTTCCACATTCATTATCTCTTCTGATGAAATCTCAAGGGGACAGTCCTGTAAGTAGATGTGTGGAGAAAGATGCAGCGAAGAGGAGTAATCGAAGATGTAAATAGAAGTCAGCATAATGGATGGAGTTAGTTTCCCAGGAAAGTGAAAGAGGAAAGAATTTGGTACTGGAAAAGAGTTGGGATACTTCTAAGACAGAAAAAAGCAACAGTGAGTTGTTAAAGACACCATTTTGAGGTAAAAATAGTTAAGAAAGATTCATGACTAAAGACTTGAAAGTAATCAAGGTAACCTTGAATGGAGAGCCCAAATGACAGGAGAAATGTGACACAAGTGGGGAAATGCTGATGTTGGCATAAAAAGTCAAAACACTGTCTCCTCCCCCAGTCACCAGCTCCCCAGATCTCTAATATAACACCATGTTCTCCCATGAACGAAATGGTGAGTGGACACTGAAGTACTGGAGCCAAGAGCAAACAATTCAGTGTCTTAAATAAACCCAGCTGAGATTTTTGGAGAAGTTCCTCCACTATAGAACTCAATTTATAAGTCTGCTTTGAGTTCCCACCGCCAACCCCCTCCACAGGAAGCAAAAGCATTAAGTAAGCTGTTAGAATAATGCATTCCTCTAGGACTTTTTCAAACAACAGGATGTCAGTCTGTGGTCCAGCCTCCAGCCACCCTTTAGAGAGTTCTGCTTTTTCTTTCCTTTTTTTTTTTTTAAGTTTATTTACTTATTGGAGAGAGAGAGAGAGAGAGAGAGAGAGAGACCCAAGCGGGCTCCATGCTCATTGCAGATCCCAAAGCAACTGTGAGATCATGACCTGGGCCGAAATCAATAAGAGCCAAAATCAATTAAGAGTCAGTTGCTTAAATGACTGAGCCACTCAGGCACCCCTAAAAGTTCTGCTTTTTCTAAGATAATACCCAAGTGTCTACAACTTTCTCCATTAAAAGAGATGCATGTTAAGAAATAAATTTAAGTCTGTACTCTCTGAGCTAATACATTGGGAGGCAAAAATATGTTACGTTTCCCTTTTTGGCTGAAACATCCATATGACCTATCCATTTGGGCCCTTATTTTAGCCAGACATTCTGAGATTCTAGTCTTTGGCTCTTTAAACCAACTCTACCATTAAATATTAATTTATTATATCCCATAAAAGATAAAGGTTACTATCATTGCTTACTCCAGTAAACTTCCTTCCACGAGGGGGAAAAAAAAACCCAACACCTTCTAATGATAAGGTTGAACATGCACTCTTGATTGGACCAATCACATTACCCCATTTCCTGGCTTGGTGTGTGGTTTGGGAAGGATTATGCAACCTCCATTGATCCAATACAAGTCACTCTTGGGATTGTTTCCAAGCTGGAGCCAAAGGGGAAGAAATCTTGTTGGTAGAAGAGCTTCTAGGGACCACAGTTATTAGAAGCCATGTTCCCCATGGCATGGAGAAAGCGATCTGCAAAGAGAAGCAGAAACACTTGTCAGAAATAGATTGTGTAAACCAAGTGCACCTGACATTGAATCCAGACATTTCTAGGACCAGTTCCCTACATCCTGTGTTTGGGTTACACCAGCCAATAAATTCTCCTTTTTGTGTGTGCAAGTTGGGATTTTGCCATTTGTAACCCAAAGTACCCCAACTTGTGCACAGAATACCTTACACATACAAGGTGCTCAATAAGTACATATTGATTATTTGCTTGCTTCAGTGTTGCTGATTTTTCTATAACTTTTGGTTCTGCACTTTTTTGTGTGTCCTACGACCTCATTCTCAGTGAGGCTTGATCAAAAGTAAGGCTGCAGTTTCCCGATAATAACTGGGAGCCCTAGCTCTCCAAAAATGGCCAAGGCCATTTAATTTGTCTGTGTTTCAGTTTCCTAATTTGTAAAACATGGCATATAATAATAGCAGCTACTTATCTAGCATCTACTATATTCTAGGTACTGGCCTAATGCTTAATATACATTATTCTAGTTCCTAACGCAACTTTGTAACACATGCATAACGATCCCCATTTTATAGACCAGGAAGCTGAGATTCAATGAGGTGAAATGAACTGACCAAGGTCATATAGCTTGAGTGACAGAATTCTGATCCATAGCCAGGTCTGTCTGAGCCTGTGCTCTTTCCAATGTCCTATGATGCCCTACTTATTCAAAAAGCATTTGCATGTGTGTAGTAAGATAATGCAGGTAAAATTGGTCTAAAAATAAAAAGCGATCAAAAATTCTTCTCCAATTGACAACAAAAAATGTGGAGCTGGGCCCAAATATTAGCAAGGAAGATTTAGGCTTAGAATATTCTGACTACCCCAATTATGGCAGTAGAAACATTAATTGAAAAAATAAAAGCTGAATCTTATATAAATGAGAAATTTTTATGAAGAGAGAAAGTGTAGCCAAGATTCTGCTCCATTTCTAAAGCCTCAATAAAACTCCAAAAGACATAAGCTAAGTTAGCTTTGCTAAGCTAGGGAGACATGTCTAATTCTCCTCATTGAATCATCAATATGGAGGACCTGGCATTTCCTTCATGTCCCCGTTAATGAAGTTGCTTGTAAAATATGAACACTTTCACTTACAGATCTGAATGGCAATATCACTGGTGTTTAAAACAACTAGTTTTAAACTAAAAATAGTCACGGTGTCTATGTATCATTAAAGTACACAAATCCTATTTTTGTATAAATTTAACTGAATGAAGGTTAAGACCAAGGCTACATGTTAAATGACACTTTGTAGTAAAACGCCTGTGTTCCTCAAGCAAATTCAAGGGAATTTCAAACAAATTCAAGGAAACCACTTTATGAACTGTCTGTTATATGTCCATTTTCTTCATTAGACTGTGGGTACTTTGGGCATAAAAATCATGTCTTACTCATCTTTTTATATGTAGCCTCTAGTATAAGTGGAATTCGGCACAGGTTGCATTAGTACTTTTGTGGGTTCTTGGAATGTTAGCCGGCATGGACTTCTTCTACCATAAAAAATACTAAAAATTGTATTTTATGATCATATTGGTAAAAAGATGAATATATTAGTCCTATATATTTAAACATTTTCTTTGACCTAAAATTTCTTTTTTTTCCTTCTGATTTTAAAAGAAGTTAAAACATTTGCACAGGCCCCGAAAAGTACTATGGGCTAGTACTACGGGCTCCAGGTGCTATGCCTATCTTGCACAGGATAAGTCAGTCCTGTTATGTGTTAAATACAATTTGGTTGAATGAATGAAATGAATAAATGATTTAAAATTAATATTTAACTGGTGGTAGGAATTCTTTTCTTTTTTAATGTTTTTATTTATTATTGAGAGACAGAGAGAGACAGAGCATGAGCATGGGAGGGGCAGAGAGAGGAGGAAGACACAGAATCTGAAGGAGGCTCCAGGCTGTGGGCTGTCAGCACAGAGCCTGACGTGGGGCTAGAACTCATAAACTGTGAGAACTTGACCCGAACCGAAGTCAGACGATCAACCAACTGAGCCACCCAGGCTCCCCAATTGGTGGTAGGAATTCTTAAAGCTTCTAGTTTGGAGTAACTTTCAGTTTAAAATATTTTCAAAAAGGAAATAATTAATAAAATTATCAAAAAGTACTAATATTCATTTAATCTGAAGCCAACTATTGATGTACTACTGTAAGCAAATTTAAAAACCAAAAGTAGCATAGAAGAAACCCATCAAAGTAGCAAAATAAATATTTTAAAATAATATCACACATTGTTATAATTTTGAACAGATACAACACACCTCTTAATAAACTTTATTTTCTCTTATAAACTCTGACATTCCAAGAAAGTCAGTTCATAAGGTAGATGCTTAAAAAATGTGGGCTTAGGAGCACCTGGGTGGCTTGGTCAGGTAAGCCTCTGATTCTTGGTTTGGGCTCAGGTCATGATCATGCGGTTTATGAGATCAAGTGCTGTGTCAGGCTCCACGCTGCCAGCACAGAGCCTGCTTGGGATTCAGTCTCTCCCTCCCTCACTGCCCCTCCCCTGCTTGTACTCTCCTTCTCCCTCTCAAAATAAATAAATAAACTTTAAAAAAAATTGGGTTTAGGGGAGCCTGGGTGGCTCAGTTGTTTGAGTGTCTGACTCTTGATTTCAGCTCAGGACATGATCTCATGGTTCATGAGATGGAGCCCCGAACTGGGCCCTGTGCTGAGAAAGCAGAGCCTCCTTGGGATTCCCTTTCTCTCTCTCTCTCTCTCTCTCTCTCTCTCTCTCAAAATAAATAAATTTTTTAAATGTGGGTTTATGCTTAGAGCTGCATAATTATTGACTACAATTAAGTTAAACATGTGCCCCAAATGCTAGACCTGCTGCCTTTCACAACATTGCTTTTGGAACTCAGCATTTCTCTACTGTTGTTTTCAAAGACATCTTTTTTTAAGTGGGAAATTGATTGATGAAATCTTAGCCATGAGTAAATGGTAATGCATACACTAAATTAAAATGCTGTCATTTTATAAGAAAGCCTTATTGGCTAACTGTGCTATTTCTTCTAGTCATTCAAAGTCAAGTGTTTAATTTACAGAATGAAATGTGGAAATCAATTATTCAGTTCATAGTATGATAAAACTGATTTTCAAAGTTATGTTTTGGGAAGCAACCAGATTGACTTATTCACTGTCTTAAAACATGGAGTATCATATCTGAGCAGTTTTCCCCACTTCAAAATGTACTGAACAATGTTCAAACTATGAGGAAGGATGTTTGCATTGTCTAGACAGGGTTGTGTGCAAATTAATATCTGGATAATAATTCAGATTCACTCTTCCAAAAAATGTATCATACATATAAAGTAGCGCTAGTATTTATGGGATGGACATTTACCAGAATTGCTCTTAAAGGCTACATAATAAAAGTAATTAATTAACCATAGATGCTGAAATGGAGTCAGCTAATGGATTCTGCCTCTTCAGAGAGTGCCTCTCTTAATAATAAAACAAAAGCAAAAAAAAACATGTTTTCCTCCATTTTTTCAAAACATCTCACCATCTGACCAAGGGCAGGAGGGAGAGCGGGACTGCTCACACCATCCCTGAGCCAGCAGGAGGGAGAGGTCGTCTAGTGATCAGACACTCCTGCTTCTCCTCTCGAAGGGCAAATGGGCTTCCTCAGCAGCTGTCACATCCTGCTGCCCTTCGAAACAGGAAACCAGTCTAGAGTTTCAAACTTACCTTCTGCATTGCATTACCCAAGTGACAGTCTTGCCAGATCCTTGTAAAAGCCTGTTATATATGGAGGTGGTGAAGGATTTGACAGATTGGTAAACAGGAGGGCATTTATGTTTGGGATGGGGCACTATCTGGCTTAGCTATCTGGCATCTATTAGATGATTGCAAGAGAGAGAGATGAAACAAGCAAAGAAGAGTGGAAGATATACAAGGTCATTTGGTCCATCTCATGCCAGTAGGTAGAATCACATTCCCATGCACAGCTGGACCAATATGGGGTCTTGTAATGAGACTGCTAGTTACTCAAAGGCAAAAAACAAGGAGCTTCAAAGATCTAGGCTGTGAACTCACAAATCACAGTAATTCAACTTGCTTTTCAGTCAGACAAGCCCCTATTTTCCCATGTTTCCCACAAAATGTCCTGCTTTGGCCTTCTTATTGCTCATTAGCAGTTCCAGCAGAGGGCAGGCAGGGGAAAGGAGAGGAGGCATATGTTAGAGCAGATGATCGAGAGTCTTCTGAACATGTTAAGACAAATGTTCTCAATTACTAACAACAACAACAGTCATTTTGTCCAAATGTTGTTCTGGTTGTTGTCTGCTGTGTATCTGTCTATATAAGATGTTACCAGTGTTCAGGGTCTCCTTTCTCAAGGAATTTACAGTCTGGTTTTGGGAAGGCAAAATGAAGACACATGAAATAGTGAGAAAGCCATGCTTTAAAGCCATCCCAAGCTATCCCAAGTCAAGTCATGGTTTCAAGAGAAAGAAGACAGGTCTTTGTGTGCTGACGGTGCTAACATTTATAGATTGAAAGTATAAACTGAAGTAAATAATTAATGCAGAGAAGTGGGCAAATGTAATTGCTGAAAATTCTCTGAACAGGCTTGGGTGACAGCCTTGTAGAGAGGACTTGCAGCCATCCTGTTAGAATCTGGTTTATGTGGAACAGGTCTCATCAGATCTCAGCATCAGGCTTCTGCAGTGATCAGCCAAAGTGAAGGGACTGGTTGGCATTCAGGACTGGTTGGCATTCCTGGAGGAAAAATATTCAGTATCTTTCCATATCATTCATTAAGGTCTGTGTAACAGTGTCATGAGCAACTCGCTATGGGGAGGTCTTCATCAGATAAAGAGGGCTGCAAAATTCATAGCCAAGGAATGCAGGCTGGAGAGGCACTCCCAGCCACAGCTGCTACCTGAACACCCAGGACTGGCTGGGAACCAAGGAGACATGCTGAAACCAGGAGCCTCGGTGACGAATGGCAATGTTACAGCCGCTTAATCCTGAAATGAAAAGTAATTGCTTCTGGCTTAAAGAATAAAGGAAAAACAAGATCAGCCTTGGCTGAATTACATTTTTTTCCAAAAACAACCATGCTGTAGACCAAGGTTCTAAAACCTGCTTGGTATTTGAAAACGTGAGCAAATGGATGTTTTCTCTCAATATAATTTAAATCCATCCAGAAGCACTGATATGTAAGAGCACTTGAATGCAAATACATTTTGATTAACATGATTAAATCAAATGTGTGTATTTCAGCTATAAGGGATGACATCTAAAATTTAGCTTACCTAAATATAATTTTAGAAAGTTGGTCTTCAAAATAGCTGCTTCTTTCTTTTCTTTTTTCAAAGCATTTTCTACTGAAAAGTCTCAGCAGAGGCTATCAGAGCTCCTTTTTTTTGTATAGATGAAACCGAAAATGGAGAAATATGGGAGCAGGGGGAGGGGAAAGATATCTCAACACTTGTCATATTTTCCTGTGATGAAATTGTCTTTCCTATAGAAAAAAGAATTCACAAAGGAACTGCTAGAAGTTTAAATTATTGTTTGAAGGATCTAAAGATGGCTTCAACCCACAACTGAGTAAGTAATATTCGTATTTTTACTTGTTTACCTCTCAAGGGGCTACAGAATGGCAAATGTCAGATTTTTAGTATAGAGAGTCTCCATTTCCTGGAGAGCAAGAAGGCAATAACAAAGAGTAAAAACACAGCAAGAGTGAGAACAAACAAATCTTGCCTTCAAGTTTCAATTTTAAATATATGTATTAATTTAAAATATTTGTGGCAGACTCACAACGATGTAGAGAAAACTAATTAAAATATTTCTTATTTCCTAGAGCCATAAAAAATTGCCTACATAAACAGTGATTTCACATGGTTTCACCTAATATGATACGCCTTCACAGGAGTACCATCAGCCAATAATAACCCGTAAGGAATAAAACCCAGTTTGTCTGCCTGCCGTCATTCTGTACAAATACTAATATTATAAAACTAATATGACACAGGCTATTCTTACTGCAGGTGCTAACATGGAGGACACTCCTTATAGAAAAACCAAGGCTATTTACAGTCATTATTCACAGCATGTATTTCCTTTTCATTAATTCAAAACAAAAACAATTTTTTAAATCTTTATCTATTTTGAGAGGGGGGAGGGGCAGAGAAAGAAGGAGAGAGAGAATCCCAAGGCAGCTCCATGCTGTCAGCCTGACATGGGCTTGATCCCTCAAACCATGAGATCATGACCTGAGCCGAAATCAAGAGTTGGACACTTAACTGACTGAGCCACCCGGGCGCTCTCTGATGCCAAGATAATTCTTTTACCTGAAGTTTTTGGGATATCACCGGTTTCTACATTTTATTTAACCTAATGGAACAGCATCACGACACTGACAACTATGCCCACTTTCCTGTGAGCTCAAGCCGGTGGATTGTGCAAGGCCAGCCACAGACCTGATAACTTGACACACAGTAATCACAAACATGAGGGCATTTTTAAAATGGAAGGTGTCATACAGCCCATTAGGTAAACAGCCATGAACAACACTGAGAATACAAAGAATATCCACAGCTGATGAATCGTGTTCTCTGCTGGAATATGACACACAGCCAGTGACCCTGAAAGCCACAAGATTTCCAAAGATGAAGGACCATGGCACCTAGTTAACACTTTAAATATTAAAAAAAAAAAAAGCAGTCCTTTTTATATTAATATTCTGTCATTCTATGCCAGGAAAGGGTACTGAGTGGGGAGATGGCCCCAATTTTCTTTTTTATGCTCAGCATGATTCAGATATTAGCAAGGTTTCTATTCCCATTACAGAGAAGCCTTAGACAAGCTTTCTGTTCTTACAAAACATGAGAGTATCCAAAGGAAATCTAAAGTATAATGTAAACATATTTTAATGGATATACACAGTACTCGCAAACATTGAGGAGATTAGAAAGTGTATGGAATGTTTTTCAATGCAATTGAACATATATCACTAGCAGGTTTAAGACAGTCTGGGTTTTCTATGTAAAAAAATTAAAATTAGAAAAATGTAATCACTCATGTCAAATATGACTAAACCATCAATGACACATTTTCCTCAAACCCCCTTCTTCCCATACCAGATGACCTTTGGAGGAAGCAAAGATCTTTCTTTGCCCAGGGACTTCAATTACAGACTCACTCTTTAGTACTTGAATTTTGCTTTCTGGAATGACTGACAATTCAAGTATGATATTCAGCATCCCCTTGGGTAAACTAACTACCAAATGCCTCACAACTTGCTTTCTGAAAAGAAATATATCTCTTCAAATTATACTTAATATTAAGTATATTTTGTATAGAGTATATTAAGTAGATTAAGTAGATTAAGTAGATTAATGAGATTTTAAAATACAGACTTAATAGGGTTTTATCCTCCCCATCTCCTGGTCAGTATTCACTCTCCTCTTTAAGCATCCTGCTCTCTTCTTTTCCGAGTTCGAATTTTGAAGAAATTCTGAGAAATAGACCCTAGGACAGCAGAGGTGACTTCACTGAAGGGTTGCTTCACCTGAACCCAGCAGGTAGGGGCTGTAGAGGACTTTACACACCACGTTTGGAAAATCTGCCTTTGGAAAATACAGCAAGCAGAGAGTAACTTAGAAAGTTTCCCAGGACTGTTCTAATATTGACTTTATTTAATTTCTTTAAAAGATGATTGACTATGTAAAGGAAAAACAGTAATAACTGTGGGGCTTTCATGTATGAAGGAGTATAACATATGACAACAATAGTGCAAAGGATAAGCTGGGAAATAAGAGGTATACTTTCATGAATTTGTTATACTAGATGTGTAGTGATATAATGTGAAATCATAATAGACTCTGTTAAGGATACATGTTGCAATCCCTACATCGGCCACCAAAAAATAAAACAAAGACGTATAGCTTGTAAGCCAATAGAGGAGATAAAGTAGAATACTTAAAAATTTTCAGCAAATCCAAAAGGAGGAAGAAAAGGAGAAACAAAGGAATATAAAAACAGATGGGACAAAACAAACAGATGGAAGAAAACAAATAGCAAGATGGTAGATGTAAGCTCAACATCAACAATGATATTAAATATAATTAGACTAACCACTCGAATTAAAAGGCAGAGATTATAGAACCAAGTAAAAAGACAAAAATGAGTTTATAAGACAGATGTATATAAACATCTCTTTTTATATAGAGATGTACAGTTTATAAGAGAAAAGCTTTAAATATAAGGTATAAGTATAAAGAATAACAGGTTACAAGTAAAAGGGGAAAAAAGGATATATTTCTATTCCATAGCATTGACCTATTTTTCTGTCCTTTTACCAATACCACAATGAGTTTATCAATTGTAGTTGAATTTAATAAGATTCCCAGGTGATTCATATGCACGCTAAATTTGAGAAGTGATGGGTAGATAGCCCTTTGGAGGTGTTTGGCAGTGACAATAGGAATATTTACGGAATGCTTATCAAAAAGAGAAAAATATTGAGTATTAGAATTCTACTTGGTTCATGATCCAAGCAAGGTAAGTGATTAAGCCATTTATTTAAGGTCATAGAAATGAACCAGGCTCCAGATTTCCTGATTCCTGGACAACTGTAATGTCCATTAAGAACTTAGCTCTATAATTAAGAGTAACATTCATTCAGTAATAAGGAAAAAAGAAATTTCTATTGATCCACATATTTACCATTTCCAACACTTTCATTTTTTATGTTGACTTACCATTTCCAACACTTTTCTAACACTTTCATTTTTCATGTTGATCTGAGTTTCTATCTACCTCCTTCACCCTGAAGACATTAACATTTCTTAAAGTACATGTCTACAGTTGACAAATTCCCTCAGCTTTTGTTTATTTGGCAATGTTTTTCTTTTTCATTCTTTCTTTCTTCCTCCCTCCTTCTTTCCCTTTACTTCCTTTTTTCTTTCTTGCTCTTGCTCTCTTTTTATTCCCTTCATTCTTGAAGGATCTTTTCATTATGTTTCTAATTCTATGTTAACAGGTTTTATTCCTTTCAGCACTTTAAAGATGTTATTGCATTGTCTTCTGGCTTGTGGAAAAGTCAGATTATTGTTCTCCTAGGTCTTGTGCAGAAGGAGTTTCCCCCCTCCCCACCCCCCCACCCTGCCCCGGCAGCTTTGTTTCTCTCTGGTCCTTGCTTTTAGATATTTGACTATGATGTGCTTAGAAGTGGTTTTCTTTATTTCTATCCTCCTTATAGTTCATTGAGCTTATAAACCTCATAGGTTAATATTTTTCATCAAATTTGGATTTTTTTTTCCAGCTCTTTTTCTTGAAATACATATATATTTTATCCCAGTCACCCTCCCCTCTCCTTCTGGGACTCCAGTTTCATAGATGTTAGGCCACCTCATACTACCCTACAAGACAATGAGACTCTGTTCATTTATTCCTAGGCTTTTTTTCTCTATATGTGCTTTAGTTTGGATAGTTTATATTGCTGTCTTAGAGTTCACAATTTTTTTCCCCTTCTATAGAATCCAATTTACTGTTAAGCCCATCTAGGGATATTTTTTTCATTTCAGATATTTTTCAGTTCTAGAATTTCTAGTTATCTTTTATAGTTTCCATTTCTCTAGTGAGACTGTTCCTCTATTCAACTGTGTCTTTATTTTCTTTTAAATCCTTAAACATATTTATAAGAACTATTTTAAAGTCCTTGCTTGTTAACTCCAACATTTCTGTCATCTCTGGATATGTTTAACCCCTGAAGATGATACTGAAAGATAAAGAAAACCCAAATAACAGCAAAACCAATAGTTCTGTCAGAGATCACACATGCTCACCGATTAGAATGCCAAGTATCTGAACCCCTTCGTGTCACCTAGGAAGATGGGTGAGGGGACAAATCCCCTCCCCATTGCCACTTGCATTCGTTGCCGCCTTCCCAATCCTTTATGGCTTAATCCTGGTGGGAGGCAGCTTCACAGGTCAGTACCTCTCTGAGATACCGTCCTTTTGGTACCACCATTGCTACCACCACTGCTGCCATCTTTTTCAGTGGGGCCGCCACTGGCCCAGGGCTGCTCCAGGCCAGGCAGTTTCTCTCCGCAGTCCAGGCTGGGATTAAAGAGCCCTATATTGTTGCTTCTCCTCTGGGTACCCCAAATGATGGCCCTACCTCTCCTGCTTCCTACTGTTTCTCTCTGCAGAGCTGCGGGGAAGCGATGGAAGAGCTGGGCCAGAACACTCAGGGCCTCCTGCCTGCCCTTGTCCCCTGAGCTTGGGTCTGATTCTCCTCCAACAAGATTTTCTCACCATCCACAGCTACTGGTCAGAGGATTGATTTCCCCCTGGTGGTAGCTTTTGTTGAACAAAGATTCATTAAACTGCTAAGTATTTGCTAAGAACTTGCTATGTGTATCCTATTGCTTGTCAGGACAGAACTAAATAAACACAGAGATTAATAATTTAAAACCAAATACTATGCTTTGGTAAGGTCCTCTGCTTTAAAAAGTTGAAATCTACTGAACTCTATAGATGTTCTTTAATCTATCTGTAGGTTTCACTAATCAATTTGACAAATATATACTGAGAACATGAAATATACCAGGTTCTGTCCCCAGTGCTAAAAATATAAGATAGACAAGATGCCTGATCTCACAGAGGCTACGATAAACAAATAATAGCAGTTACTAGTAAGCACAATATCAGATAGTGGTAAGTGATCTGAAGAAAAGAAAGTAGAATAATGGGATAGAAACTAATGAGAGGAAAAATATTGGATAGGGAGGTAAAGGAAGGTCTCTGAGAAAGTGACATCTTAGCTGACTGACATGAAGACCTAGGGAAAAAGACAGTCTAGGCAGGGGGACAGCAAATTTATAGGGACGTAATACCCCAGGCAGTGAATGACAGGAAATGAGGTCAGACAGAAAACCCAGCCCAGGTCCAGTAGTGTTTTCAAAGCTACAGTAAGGAGTTTGGATTTTATTTTAAATACAGTGGGAAATACTGGGAAATTTCAAAAGGGAATGACATTCTGTGATCACATTGTTAAGTGATCACTTTGGCTGCTGTGTAGGGACTGAATGTAAAGGAGCAGGAGTGTAAGACCCCAAGACACACTTATGTTATGTTGTAATATAAGAAGTGATGGTTCTATAACTCCATGAAATAAGTGTGTGTTCTATTAGATAATTCTCTCTGTTGATAGCCCATCATGCAGGATACTGGATCTACTATGTGATAAAAGAAGATGACAAGGTCAATGGCCTCACCTCGAAGACCTTTCTATAATTTAATGGACACAAGTAAAATTAGAAAACAAAGGGTGATACCTTGTTGAGGCAATAAAAATTGGCAGAAGTTAGCAGGCTCTTGACAATAGTCTTTGGCTAGGGTAAAATCTTCTGGGTCACCCTACCCTAAATCACCACAGCGTTACAGAAAAACCAAAGAAACGATCATCCAAACCTTGAATCCTACTTACATAACCAAGCAAATTACGCAAATATAACCATAACTGTCAATATTTACTGAGCTCTTAGAAAGTTCCAGGCACTGTGCTAATGTTCTGTATGAATCATTTGATTCCCCTAAAACAGGACTATGATAATGATTATCATTCCCATTTTCTGGATTAAAAATACATGGCTGTTGGACATGGCAACTTGCCTAATGTTGCACAGAGTTACAAGACTAAGAGCTCAGCCTGAAATCCTGAAGAGTCTGACTCTAAATCCAATCTTATAAAGATGAGGCTAATGTTTCCCAAAGTTGACTGATGTTAAGAATTAGTTGTGGCCATTACTAAAAATACAAATTAACTGTACTTATCCCCCACTCTATGCCAGGTCCCCCAAATCAGAATCTCCAGGAAGGAGTCTAGGAAGCTATTACTTTTAACAATGGCCTTTAAAGGACTCTTAATATCTTATTCTTAATAATATAATTATTCTAATTATATATCCTACAATGGAATAGGCCATACCCAACATAAAGAATAAATGGAGAATATAATACAAAGAAACAATTAAGGCTGGGGGCATTTATCAGAGATTCCTTGGAAGAAGTAAGTTTTCAGCTGGATTTTGAAAGGAATGCTAAATAAAAGCAAGTAAGCTTTGCAGGGAAGAAAGCCATGAAAGAGATAAGAAGGATAGAATTGGGTATCTAGGGCACTGATAAAAATTGATGTCCCAAGAAGAGGAGGTGACTTGATTCAGCATACATCTCACCACTCAGTTCTTACAAGAATTCAAGCAGATTTGGAGCATTTATAGGTTACCAAAGCTGCCAAGATCATTGGCCTGATCTTAGCCAAGATTGCCCTAGAAAGGCAATCCTTGAAACAAAATCTTATTTTCATTCTCTTGGGTTAAAAAGTCAGAAAGAATCCTGTTTTCAGAATTAAAAAAAAAAAACTAATTGTTTACCTGATTTCCTGCAATAGCAAATGATCTCAGAGACAGCCTTACTTGGAATATAATAATAAATTTTTCATTTATTGTTTCATGGACATTCTTAAGAACATTTCAAACTGGATGCCATAGAAGCTATGTCCTAAATTCTTCTACAGCTTTACTTTTAACAGGCAACTCAATCAACAGATGCTCATCGGTTGCTGAAATATATTGGATTCCATGAGCAGCATGAGGGAGACAATAAGTAAAATGTGGCTCTTAATCGTGAGGGTTCAGAACCCAGTGGGAGAAGACAGACAACCAAATATGTAATTCCATTACAAGTCCTATAATGGAGGTTTGTACAAAAGTTCATTCACTCTAAAGAAGGAGCAATGGCTCTGCCTGGGGGAGTGAGGGAAGGCGAATGGCCATGCTTGCTGGGTTTTGGAAGATACACAGGATTTTGATGACAAAGAATGGAGAAAGTAGTCCGGACAAAGGAGAAGAAAGAATAACACAGAGGTCGATACAAAAAAAGTGAGCATTCAGTCATGCATGAGTCACGCCCTGCAGGCCAAAAATATTTATTTTTTCAGTCTGCAGAGTGTTTTTTAAAACGTTACTTGTCCATGTTTAAAATGGGGAGAATTCACATACAAACCTCTATTTCTGACTTACTGGAAATGCAAAGATTTAGCAACACTGGGCCCACATTCAACTGATCTTGAGTAATATCTACACCCTTTAGAGAGAGATCCTTCTCCCTAGCCCACCCCAGACCCCACACCCTCTATTATTTTATTCCCAGCCCTCCCAATGGGCATTTGTGGTTGTGACCCCTGGCAGAGCACAGGCTATGGGGTGGCAGGAGAATACCTTGAAAGAGTATATGGTATAAGAAGTCTGGAGCCTTGCTTGCCAAGTGTTTTCAGACTTTTCCATGTGGGTGATGGGGGAGGGTGAAGCAGGGTAGGGAAATAGTGAGAGCTGATTTTTAGGAGAACTGTCTTTGGCAGATAACTTGGAGGCATTTAGACCGAATTATGGCACTACTCAGGAGGGCACCACAATAGTTCAGGAAAGAGATGATGAAGACTTGTTATAGGAAGAATGGTGATGAAGATGGAAGCAAGGGAGCAGAGGCACAAACATGTTCCCAAATTGTTTATAAAAATGTTTAAACATCTAGAAAAGTTGAAAGAATAGTATGATGAATACCAACCTATACTGAGATTCAATATCAACTCAACAAGTGTTATCATTTTGCCATATTTGCTTTGTTTTTACACACACACACACACACACACACACACACGTGTATTTTGAAAGAAAGTTGTAGATATCATGAAATCTCACACCTAGTCACTCAAATATGCATCGCCTAAAAATAAAAATTTTCTAACATTATCGCCATAATGTCATTACCACATCTAATAAAATTAATACTAGTTTCTCAATATCACACATCATGTCATTTAATATACAGCTCATATGGAAATTTTCTACAAACATCCCCAAAATGTTTAGCTGTTTTTATCAAGCCAAGAGTCAATCAAGATTCATATACTGTATTTGGTTGTTATGTCTTCTTAGTTTCTTTAAATCTTAGTCTCTTTTAATCTAGAATAGTTCATCTTACTCTTTCTCTCCTGATGATACAGACTTTTGGAAGAATCCAAAAAAGCTGTCTTACATAGGGTATCAGAATGCATTAAGAAAGAGACCCATTTTAGACCTGAGGACACCTTCAGATTGAAAGTGAGGGGATGGAAAACCATCTATCATGCTATTAGAAGTCAAAAGAAAGCTGGAGTAGCCATACTTATATCAGACAAACTAGATTTTAAACTAAAGTCTGTAACAAGAGATGAAGAAGGGCATTATATCATAATTATGGGATCTATCCAAGAAGAGCTAACAATTACAAATGTGTATGCCCCCAATTTGAAGACACCCAAATATATAAAACAATCACAAACATAAGCAATCTTATTGGTAAGAATGTGGTAATTGCAGGGAACTTTAATATTCCACTTACAGCAAGTGGATAGATCATCTAGACAGAAAATAAATAAACAAACAATGGTCCTTTATTGGACCAGATGGACTTGACAGATATATTCAGAACTTTTCATCCTAAAGCAGCAGAATACACATTCTTCTCGAGTGCACACAGAATATTCTCCAAGATAGACCACATACTGGGTCACAAAACAGCCCTTAATAAATACAAAAGAATTGGAATCATACTATGCATATTTTCAGATCACAACGCTATGAATCTTGAAATCAACCACAGGAAAAAACCTCCAAATGCATGGAGGTTAAAGAATATCCTACTACTTTTACCCGGTCCGGCAGCTGAAGCTCGGCGCTCGGGTTACCCCTGCAGCGACGCCCCCTGGTCCCACCGATACCACTGCTGCTCCTGCCCCTTCGCTCCTCGGCCGCGCAATGGGCACCCGCGATGACGAGTACGACTATCTCTTCAAAGTTGTCCTTTTTGGAGATTCTGGTGTTGGAAAGAGTAACCTCTTGTCTCGATTTACTCGAAATGAGTTTAATCTCGAAAGCAAGAGCACCATTGGAGTAGAGTTTGCAACAAGAAGCATCCGGGTTGATGGGAAAACAATAAAGGCACAGATATGGGACACAGCAGGGCAAGAGCGATACCGAGCTATAACATCAGCATACTATCGTGGAGCTGTAGGTGCCTTATTGGTTTATGACATTGCTAAACATCTCACATATGAAAATGTAGAACGATGGCTGAAAGAACTGAGAGATCATGCTGATAGTAACATTGTTATCATGCTTGTGGGCAATAAGAGTGATTTGCGTCATCTCAGGGCAGTACCTACAGATGAAGCAAGAGCTTTTGCAGAAAAGAATGGTTTGTCATTCATTGAGACTTCTGCTCTAGACTCTACAAATGTAGAAGCTGCTTTTCAGACAATTCTGACAGAGATCTACCGCATTGTTTCCCAGAAGCAAATGTCAGACAGACGTGAAAATGACATGTCTCCAAGCAACAATGTGGTTCCTATTCATGTTCCACCAACCACTGAAAACAAGCCAAAGGTGCAGTGCTGTCAGAACATATAAGGCGTTTCTCTTCTCCCCTAGAAGGGAAGGCTGTGTATAGTTCATTTCCCAGGTCTGAGATTTAAATATATTTGTAATTCTTGTGGTCAAAAAAAAAAAAAAAAAAAAAAAAAAAGAATATCCTACTAAAGAATGAAAGGGTCAATCAGGCAATTAAAGAAGAAATTAAAAAATATATGGAAACAAATGAAAATGAAAACACAACAGTCCAAACCCTTTGGGATGCTGTGAAGGCAGTCCTAAGAGGAAAATACATTGCAATCCAGGCCTATCTCAAGAAACAAGAAAAATCCCAAATGCAAAATCTAACAGGACACCTAAAGAACTAGAAGCAGAACAACAAAGATACCCCTAGGTGATCAGAAGAAGAGAAATAATAAAGATCAGAGCAGAGATAAACAATATTTCAATGAATCTAAGAGGTGTTTTTTTTTAAATAAACAAAATTGATAACCGCCTAGCCAGACTTCTCAAAAAGAAAAGAGAGAGAACCCAAATAGATAAAATCACAAAGAAAGAGGAGAGATCACAACCAATACCATAGAAATACAAATAATTATTAGAGAATACCATGAAAAATTATATGCCAACAAAACTGGACAACCTGGAAGAAATGAATAAATTCTTAGACACCCACACGCTACCAAAACTCAAACGAGAAGAAATAGAAAATTTGAACAGACCCATAACTAGTGAAGAAATTGAATCAGTTATCAAAAATCTCCCAAAAAGAATCCTGGGCCAGATGGCTTCCCGAGGGAATTCTACCAGACACATAAAGCAGAGTTAATACCTATCCTTCTCAAGCTGTTCCAAAAAATAGAAACGGAAGGAAAACTTCTGGCCTCATTCCATGAATCCAGCATTACCTTGATTCCCAAACCAGACAGAGACCCCACTAAAAAGGAGAATTGCAAGCCAATATCCCTGATGAACATGTATGCAAAAATTCTCAACAAGATACTAGCAAATCAAACTCAACAGCATATAAAAAGAATTATTCACCATGATCAAGTGGGATTCATCCCTGGGCTGCAGGGCTGGTTCAATATTCACAAATCAATCAATGTGATACATCACATTAGTAAAAGAAAGGATAAGAACCATATGATCCTGTCAATAGATGTAGAAAAAGCAGTTGACAAAATACAGCATCCTTTCTTAAGAAAAGCTCTCAAGAAAGTCGGGATAGAAGGAACATACCTAAACATCATAAAAGCTATATATGGAAAGCCGACAGCTAATATCACCCTCAATGGGGAAAAACAGACCTTTCCTCCTGAGATCAGGAACATGACAGGGATGTCCACTCTCACCACTGTTGTTTAACATAGTGTTGGAAGTCCTAGCATCAGCAATCAGACAACAAAATGAAATCAAAGGCATCAAAACTGGTAGAGAAAAAGTCAAACATTCATTTTTTGCAGATGACATGATACTCTACAAAGAAAACCTGAAAGACTTCACCAAAAGGCTGCTAGAACTGATACGTGAATTCAGCAAAGTCTCAGGGTTCAAAATCAATGTACGAAAATCAGTTGCATTTCTATATACCAATAATGAAGCAACAGAAAGAGAAATCAAGAAATTGATCCCATTCACAATTGCACCAAGAACCATAAAATACCTGCGAATAAATCTAACCAAAGATATAAAAGATCTGTATGCTGAAAACTATAGAAAACTTATGAAGGAAATTGAAGAAGACACAAAGAAATGAAAAACATTCCATGCTCATGAATTGGAAGAATAAATATTGTTAAAATGTCAATAGTACCCAAAGCAATCTACACATTCAATGCAATCCTAGTCAAAATTGCACCAGCATTCTTCTCAAAGCTAGAACAAACAATCCTAAAATTTGTATGGAGTCACAAAAGACCCCGAATAGCCAGAGTAATATTGAAAAAACAAAAAAACAACAACAACAGAAAAAACCAAAGCGGGAGGCATCACAGTCCCAGACTTTAGCCTCTATTACAAAGCTGTAATCATCAAGAGAGTATGGTACTGGCACAAAAACAGACACATAGGCCAATGGAATAGAATAGAGAACCCAAAATTGGACCCACAAATGTATGGCCAACTAATCTTTGACAAAGCAGGAAAGAGAATCAAATGGAAAAAAGACAGCCTCTTTAACAAACGTTGCTGGGAGAACTGGACAGCAACATGCAGAAGAATGAAACTAGATGACTTTTCTTACACCACACACAAAAATAAACTCAAAATGGATGAAAGACCTAAATGCGAGACAGGACACCATCAAAACCCTGGAGGAAAAAGCAGGCAACAACCTTCTTGACCTCAGCTGCAGCAATTTCTTACTCAACACATCTCCAAAGGCAAGGGAATCAAAAGCAAAAATGAACTATTGGGACCTCTTCAAGATAAAACACTTCTGCACTGCAAAGGAAACAATCAACAAAACCAAAAGGCAACTGATGGAATGGGAAAAGATATTTGCAAATGACATATTGGATAAAGGGTTAGTATCCAAAATCTGTAAAGAACTTACCAAACTCAACACCCAAAAAACAAATAATCCAGTGAAGAAATGGGCAGAGGATATGAATAGACACTTTTCCAAAGAAGACATCCAGATGGCCAACAGACACATGAAACAATGCTCAACATCACTCATCATCAGGGAAATATAAATCAAAGCCACATTGAGATACCACCTCATGCCAGTCAGAGTGGCTAAAATGAACAAATCAGGAAACTACAGATGCTGGCAAGGATGTGGAAAAATGGGAACCCTTTTGCACTGTTGGTGGGAATGCAAACTGGTGCAGCTGCTCTGGAAAACAGTGTGGAGGTTCCTCAAAAAATTAAAAATAGAACTACCTTACAACCCAGCAATAGTGCTACTAGGAATTTACCCAAGGGATACAGGAGTGCTGATGCATAGGGGCACATGTACTCCAATGTTTATAGCAGCACTTTCAACAATAGCCAAATTATGGAAAGATCCTAAATGTTCATCAACTGATGAATGGACAAAGAAGATGTGGTTTATATATACAATGGAATATGACTTGGCAATGAGAAAGAATGAAATCTGGCCATTTGCAGCAACGTGGATGGAACTGGAAGGTATTATGCTGAATGAAATAAGTCAGTCAGAGAAAGACAGATATCATGTTTTCACTCATATGTGGATCCTGAGAAACCTAACAGAAGACCATGGGGGAAGGGGAGGGAGAAAAAAGTTACAAACAGAGAGGGAGGGAGGCAAACCATAAGAGACTCTTAAATACAGAGAACAAACCTAGGGTTGATGGGGGGAGTAGGGGAAAGGGGAAAATGGGTGATGGGCATTGAGGAGGGCACTTGTGATGTTGTGTGTAAGCGATGAACCACGGGAATCTACCCCAAAAACCTAGAGCACATTTTACACACTGTATGTTAGCTAAGTTGACAATAAATTACGTTTTTAAAAAAGTTGTCTTATAGAATATCTCACTTTAGGGATTCCTCTGTAGCTTCCTTGTAATTTTGTTGTTCTTTGATTTCCTGTATTTCCTATATATTTCAGGTTAGGTCCAAAGGCTTAATTAGATTGAGTTTAACACTTTCGGCAAGAATAGTTCATAAATGATTTTGTGAATTTCATCTGCATCATGTGAGAAGGAATATGATTGAAGGTTATCCCATATTATTGGTATAGTCAATGTAGTGACTTACCAGACTGCTCCTTTGCAAGTCACCTGTGTGATGACACTTTGTCACTGTGTGAATATCTTGTTCTGAAATACTCTTTCACCATTGATGATCCTTGCTTGAGTCAATTATTTCATTGGGGGTTGCAAAATAGTGACTTTCAAATATCATCACTCCTTCTTTGGCATTCATTTCTAAAGATGAGTTTGCCCTCATCAACTAGGATGATACACACAATTTCCCCTAAAAAGACAAAGAAAATGTTTAGTTCTTTTCCTTTTACTATCAACATAGTAAAAGGATTTGTTACCTCCAATTGTAACAATTTCAGAGTAAGGATTTGTTACCTCTAATGATGTAAATGTTTTTTTTTCTTCTTTCCATTATTTTTTGGGTATCACTATAGATTCATGGACTTTTATATTTTCAATGTTTTGCAGTCAGTTACAGTCATCTTCAAATTGTCCAAATCTGTCTAGTGGAAGCCCTTTAAAACTAGCTCTTTCATCCCTTTAACATGCCCCCATAAATCACTGAGCACTTCCCTGTTTTTAGCATAACAAGATATCCTAAGCTCACCTTGTAGTTTCCCAGCTCAACAACTAGAATCAGCCATTTCTCCAAAGATCATTGTTCTTTTCAGTAGGTAATGATGAGTAGAAACAAAAATGTGGATCAGATGTGTTTATTGCTGAAGGGATATCATTGCTTCTATATTCTTCCAGTAGACAAAGATAGGATGGACAGATAGTTGTGAGTGTGCACATATATATTTTTAATTTGTGAGTCCATATTGATATTTTTCATTCAGATTTAATATTATAGTTTAATATTACAAGTATTTCCCCATGAATGGATGAACAGAAGTGGATAAGGAGTTGCACGTGTGAGGTAAGGAAAAGAAAGGACAAGAAGGACTCCCTAAATTCTTAGATTGAGAATCTGAGTCTGGAGGGATGGCACTGTTGCTGCCATATTACTGAGATAGGAAGTAAGAAGAAATAGAAAAATTCCTGGGGTATAGTTCAATGTTTCATTATATTAGCTGTAAAATGAAAGAATCTAAGAAGTGACACACACGGGTGAGTCAGCGTCAAGGATTTTACATAGGTGTAGAAATGTAAGCTATGTTCAAAGTACCAGTCAAGAGTAATCTAACACTGAGTATTCCTCACACACTGTTAACATCTGTGAAATCTCTGTACCCCAGTTCATGGATGAAGCTTGATACCCAAGTATGACTTATTAGGGTAAGAAAGGTGAGCCTCAAGCAAAGGAGGAAAGAAAGATAAACATAAAGGTGAAGATATTCTAAGAAGTAAAAGAGAAACCTTAAAAACAGCCCTGGATTTAAAACATGCTGTATTAGATTGCTAGGGCTGCCATAACAAAATACCCCAGATTGGGGGGCTTCAACAACAGAACGTTATCGTCTCACAGTCTGAAGGCTAGTAGTCCAAGAGCAAGGTGTTAACAGGTTTGTTTTCTTCTGAGTCCTTTCTCCTTGGCTTGCTGATGGCCACTTTCTCCTTGTGCCCTCACATGGTCGTTCATTCCTTGGTCTGTATATGTGTGTGTCCTAATCTCTTCTTATAAGGACACTGGTCAAACTGCAGTAGAGCCCATAGGGCTCTTTACCTCTTTAAATTACCTCTTTAAAGGCCCTATTTCCCAATGCAGTCACATTCTGGGGTACGGGGGATTAGGACATCAAAATATGAATTTTAGGAGGATCCAACTCAGCCCATAACACATAGGGTCAAAAAAAGCTATGTGATAATGATACATGTTTGAGAAGGTTAGCAAGTCTTCTCTACGCTAGGTCTCATTTCTGACTGGATAAAGACAGCTTGGTAGCATTATTACTCCACAACAGCTTGAGCAAATTTGCGATGATGATTACATGATAAGCCACACATTCATCCACATTTCTCTGGTCAACAATGAATATACAGAGAAAATTGGAGACAGAATATATCCACCCTGTTTCCGCCAAGATTTTCTAGGCTTTGAACTTGAGTCATGATGCTTAGCTTTGCTCTTGGCTGAGGTGGAGGGGAGGGCATTTAATCATTGCTTTTTCCTTCTTTTTCAGGACAAGTAGCCCTATTCCAAATGACTCATCCGATACCAGCATTAACTGTCACAAATGATATGGGAGCGGCAGGTTTCATCTATCTTAGAATAGGGAAAATTAAAGAGGAAGTCAATTGTTTTTAAGGATGCTAGAAGATTGGCACTTTCACAGATGGGAGAGAAACAAAGGTGAGAGGAGGAGCTAGAGAAAGACTTGATGACTTCCACAGGACTTGCTCAGCTAGTAAGGACACAGCCTTTTGACTCCCATCCCAGTGTTCTTTCTACTTCACCACAAAGTAAGTAGCTCTTTAGCTATGGTTTAGTTTTTTTCTGTTTTAAAACATTCTTGGAAGTATTGCTTACAAATGACTTGAAATGCCAAAGAACATTCTGGTATAGTGGTTAAGAATCCAGATTGGTCAAACAAACCTGTGTTTGAATCTCAGCTTTATCATCCACTACGATATAGCCATAGCCGTCAGCAGGTTGTCTAACTGCGTAAAGCCTCAATTTCCTCAACAATGGAATGGGGATAATAATAGCACCTACCTCACAGAATGGCCCTGAGGACTTTAACACATTTACCAAAAAAAAAAAAAAAAAAAAAAAAAAAAAAATCAGCAGTGTTAGGCGCATGGTAAGTGTTCAACAAAGAAGAGGTGTCATTATTCATTATAATACCCTAACATTTATCAGAATTCAGATTTTCCTTTCTGGTTTCCTAGGCAAAACTGAATCAAAAATAAATGAGTAAATAAATGAACATCATTAGTTAGACATCTTTCCATTTCACAGCCAAGAGGGTGTTTATTACAATGCCCCAGGATCTAGCAGCTGAGCACAAGGGCAAAAAACAAGCATAACAATGGAGTCAAATTGTTTCACAACTTTGAAGATAAAAAAATCACAGCCTAAAGAAAACCAAAATCTCTAAGAGAAAAAGAAGTTCTGAAACAAAAGAAAGAGCCTGGGGAAAAAAAAAAAAAAAAGAAAAGAAAGGGTGTTATCCCACCTATAAACCCAACAAAAGCATTGGTACCAGCCAAGAGCGACAGAGACCACTTTCCAGATAAAAGAATGGAATTAAGATGCCTAAGAAAGTAAAAGTTATCTCTGGCAAGAAAGACTTCTTGTTTTTCAGAGTTCAGGATCCTTTAATGTAAACAATGTGAAGAGGTTTGTTTTCATGGAGAGACAGACACACACACGAGGCACTGACCATTAAATCCTGATGGGGCCCTGCTGCAGTGACTCCCATAACACATCAGCTAATCACAGAGCCCAAACACTTGAACAGGTTGCTATGTTAATTTTCTTTAATCAGTAATTTTTTCGAAAAGGTGTGTTCCAGGACCCTGCTGGAAAGCCTATCATTCAAAATTAATGAAATGCTATTACTATTTTCAAGTATCTAATTGTGCACAAGGGAAACTCTAGCCTCAACTGAAGTAATAGAGCATTTTAAAATAGATCACTAGCACAAGAGATACTTACTAAAAACGCTATTTATTTTTGTCAGTCTTTATTTCCTCAAAGGCCAAAGCAAGACCCAGAAATAAAAGCACAAAATGAATTTATCCACAATACACATGAAAAAGAAAGAGCCAGAGGGACTCTTCTGGAACAGATGTCTATAAGTTCTCTGCTTAAAATGAAGGAGAAAGGCACTTTAAGTTATGTGGTCACTTCATCAGTTCTTTGCTTTGCTGAAGTGGTTACCAATAAGCCAAATCCATTCCTATTTTTTGTTCATTCTTTTCTTGCTGATTTCAGTTCTCGTCTAAGAGCTGAACTGGGAACATTCTGCAGTTTGGCAGGGTTTATAAAAACATTTAAGATGATTATCTTTTGACCCAATAATTTCACTTGTAGGAAAATTTCCTATAGAATTTCTTTTTTTTTTTTTAACATCTTTATTTTATTTTGAGAGACAGAGAGTGAGTGGAGGAGGGGCAGAGAGAGAGGGAGACACAGAATCTGAAGCAGGCTCCAGGCTCTGAGCTGTCAGCACAGAGCCCGACGTGGGGCTCAAACCCACGGACTGTGAGACCATGCATGACCTGGGCCTAAGTTGGACGCTTAACCGACTGAACCACCCAGGCACCCCCTATTTAGTTAGAATTTCCAACTAAAGTGTTTGAAAATATAGATACAAGGAAACTGGGGTGACTGGCTGGCTCAGTCAGTAGAGCATGTAACTCTTGATCTCAGGGGTATGAGTTCAAGCCCAACACTGGGCCTAGAGCTTACTTAAAAAAATCTTTTGGGTGCCTGGCTGGCTCAGTCAGTAGAGCATGCAACTCTTGATGTTGGGGTCATGAGTTCAAGCCCCATGTTGGGAGTAGAGCTTACTTAGATATGAGGAAATCTACTATCCCATTGTCTGAAACACTGTAAACTGAAAGCAATCTAAATGCCAATTAATGTGAGCTGGTTAAATAAATACTGATTTAGCTGTACACACATACACCCTGGAGTCAGATCACCTGAGTTCCCATTTCACTACAACTTATTAGTTGTGGCCATTTATATTTATTTTCTATTGCTGCTATAACAAGTTACTACAATTTTAGAGGTGTAAAACAACACAAACTTATTATCTTACAGTTTGACAGGTTAGAATTCGTATATGGGTCTCACTGGGCTAAAAGCAGTGTGTTGACAGTGCTGGGGTCCTTCTTACAGAGTCTAAGAGGGAATCCCTTTCCTTGCTCATTCAGGTATTGGCAGAATTCAGTCCCATGCATGTGGTTGTAGGACTGAGGTCTCTGTTTCCTTGTTTGCTGTTAGTGGAGGCCTGCCCTTAGTTCCTAGAGTCTTCTTGCTGGTCCTTGCACATTGACCCCTACATATCAAAAACAGCAATAGACCATGGAATCTCTCGTGCTATCATCTCTCTGACCCTGCTTCTACTGTCATCATATCTCACTCTAACTCAACCAAGAAAGGTTCCACTTTTCGGACCGAAGTGATTTAACTGGGCTGCCCAGACAGTCCAGACCAATCTCCCCGTCTCAAGGTCTTAACCTTAATCCCATCTGCAAAGTCCATTTTGCCATGTAAGGTAATACGTTACAGGTTCCAGGGATTTAGATAGAGACATCTTTGGGGGCCACTATTTTGCCTGTCACCCCTCTCTAAGCCTCAGATTCCTCATCTCTAAAATGGAGCTTCTTCCACACATGGTTCTTGTAAACTACAGATGTGACAGACTCTTGGCACATAGTAATCCCTCAGCAAATGTTAGCTATCACCACCACTGCTATGTAGCCAGTAAAAAAGAGATAGAGCCATATTACTGATGTAGAAAGCTGTTCAAAAGATATGCTTGAGAAAAGTCAGCTATAGAAAAGTGTGTACAGTATAATCATTTTTTTAAAGAAGAAAAAAGTAAAAAAGATCAAGACTTATTTGTACTTGTATAGGGGAAAAATGGATGGATACCAAAAGAGGGTTATAAAGGGATACTCACTTTATCTGTAATATTTTATTTCTAATAAAAATAAATATCTGAGATATATATGACAGGATATTTGCCTTCTTTTTTTTTTTTTTTTAAAGTAATCTCTATACCCAACATGGGGCTTGAACTCATGACCTCAAGATCAAGAGTTGCAAGCTCCACTGACTGAGCCAGCCAGGCACTCCAGGATATGTGTCTTTTAAAGTTCTGGTTTGTTTATATTCTGTACTTCTCTGTGTATTTAAAATGTTTAAAAAATTTTTAAAGAACTTCATGGAGAAGTCAGAAATAGGGATGCTTTCCTGATAGTACATGTATTTTGGGTTCAAGAAAAAAGATGAAGGTTTTAAAGGTAAACATAGAATTAGGGCAGACAGATGAAAATGTATTTCTACTTTCTGTCCATCAGTTAACACCTATTGAACACTCATAATAGACTAAGGATGATATTGTTTGAAAATGCCCAGGGGCGCCTAGGTGGTTCAGTAGGTTAAGCATCCCACTTCGCCTCAGGTCATGATCTTGCAGTTCATGAGTTCAGGCCCCACATTGGGCTCTGTGCTAACAGTGTGGAGCCTGCTTGGGATTCTTTCCTCCTCTCTCTGCCCCTCTCCCACTAGTGTGCTCTCTCTCGCGCTCTCAAAATAAATAAACTTAAAAAAGAAAAAAAAAGAAAATGCCCAAAATATGAATGAAAATGTTTAAGACTTAAGCAGAAACATGTATGCAAATTTAATACAGTCCATAAATGTTGTCAAGAAACAATGAAGTAATTAGAACAGTGATTACTACTATCTCTGATAATGATCAGAGAGAAATTTAATTTTGAGACAACAGATTCTGAAGGAGGAGAGGTTCATAAATTTCTAAGAAGGAACAATTCAAATAAGAAAATGGCCTATATGAAGAGGCACATAGAAGGGGCCTTGTCAGCAGAATATGGGAAACAGTGGTAGAATAAGGTGGTTGGAGCAGAAGTTCCTTCTCCAAATTCTGAAGAGCTAGGAAAATGGATGCAGGTATTTATATGAACAAATGCACAGGAAAGTGGCAATACGCAATTAAATAGAAGGTTTAGGCTACCAGGAAAACAGATTTGACATCACAAATACACATTGACTGTGATCATCACCTTCTTCCCTATATTTGCTGGCTCCTATGGAGCCGCGGTAAAAATGTAAAGTGAGAAGCCAGTATTTATGAAGTGCTTTGATAGAGAAAAAGGGAATGCTGATAGAGACCAGGAGTGAGCCTCCCTTCATTCTCTGTTGGAAGTGTTAGTGGAAGAGGAATTCTCTCTCTAGGGTTAGACATAATTACTTGATAGGTTAACATGGACAAAGATCCTGCCTCCAAAAGGACAATCTATTTTGAAAATATCCTGTTTAATGCCACCAAAATATTGCAATGTTGGGTTAAATTCAGCTTTCTGCCTTCAAATTAATTTGAATGAAAGGCTCAACCTAATTTTTATCGAGGGGGATGTAGATGGCTATGACCATAACAGAAAATTTGAGTCAGTCTGATTTGTAGCGTACAGTACAGAGGGCGACCCATGACCCATTTGGTTAATCCTCAGGTCCTGCTGCCCCTGCCTCCTCATTACCGCTCACATCCTGAATCCCGCTGCTGTTGTTCCATCTCTGGCCTCATCCCAGTTTGCCCAAATACTATGGCAGCTTTCCCATAGTCTTCCCACCATACTGTGGCCACAGTGAACTCCCTCTCTGTCTCTCTGACAATCTGAACAGATTCCTGCTATGCATAAAGTTGGACTCATAATGGGGTTGCCTCACACTGATATCTCTGTGAGTTGTGAGGTGGGTCATAGGCCACGTATTACTGATAATAAAGCCCCAAAGAGTCCCATGAGGCATTTGTCTTAGCCCTGTGTCTAGAATACCTTCCCCCATTGCTCAATCACTGGCTCTGATGTCTGGCAGACTCCTGTTCCCGCAGGTCTCAGCTCAGATGGGAATCCACAGTCTTGACTTCCCCAGCTGGCTCACATTCTTCTCCTAATGCTTTGCAACACTTTGTGTAGACTTCCACATAAGACCTGTCTTGTTTGATTGTAATGGTTCATTAAGCTCCTTGAAGACAGAGACCATGTCTTAGTTTTTTTTACATGGTTAGTAAGTAGCAGCTTCTACTACATTCTAGGCACACAGTGAACATTAATGGATATTGAATGAATAAATTAGTACTACCACTGATAATGGAGATTCCCCTGTTAACTAGATCAACATCCCCCCGCTTTCCTGCTATAGGTGGCAGCAGGGAAAAACCTTTCTCCTAATTATGTTATATAACACTGTCCCATAAAGTCTCTGCATTTTGAGAGCAAAGGATGAAAGACATTTTTTTCCTTTATTAAAATTAAAGATCTTGATTATTGGCAAAGAAAGGACACTTAGATTCATTAGGAGGAGAGTGGTCTAGCAATTCTTTCTCTGTTTCTGTAACTAATTACAGATGACTAATTTAAAAAAATTAGTATCCATAAAAATCAACCACAAACCAATAAGGATGATGAGTTGAATCATAAAAATTCCATGCTATTTATATTTCCCCACACACACTCGGTGCATTTATTCTAAATGGAAAAGTACAAATATTGGGATAAAAACATTTAAACTACAGAAACAAGAAATTCCAAACGGTAATCCTGCCTAAAGGGCAGAATTTAAACTACTGTATGTAGGATTAAGAGGCGTGGTTAACCGAACATTTGAGAACAAGTAATTACCACTGAATCTCTCTATCACATATTTGTCTCACACATAATTTACACAATAAGCCCACAGTGGAGATTAATAAAAATGCTGTTTGAAACATTTTTTTTCCAGCCACAAAATTTTCAGGCATCTTTTCCACCCCTCATCAAAGATCATTTACTTCTATGGCCTTAGGTTGGATGGCAGTGGGATATTTTTTCTCTGATATGTAGGGACAGAGAAATAACATTTCTAACTTGGTATTGTTGGCTGTGTCCTTCCAGCCAATCGTGGGCATCTGAATGTGAAAATGCACCGTCACTGTAGTTGTTTTATGGAATACTTCAGAGTGGAGTGAACATGCAAGGTAACACTTTCATTTACTCATTTATTTGTTCATTCAACAAACTTGTTTGTGCCGGGCTCCCAGGATACTAGTGAACAAGACAGGTCTCCATCCTTGATGAGCTCACAGTCTAGTAGCAGAGACCATTAAGCTAAAAATTATAACATAGAACAAAGGGCACCTGGGTGGCTCAGTCAGTTAAGCGTCCAACTTCGGCTCAGGTCATGATCTCATGGTTCGTGAGCCCCACGTCAGGCTCTGTGCTGACAGCTCGGAACCTGAAGCCTGCTTCAATCTCTCTCTCTCTCTCTCTCTCTCTCTCTCTCTCTATCTCAAAAATAAACTTTAAAACAATTTTATAATACAGAACAAGAAGCCAGGACAAAGGGGTACTCAGAGAGTTGTTGTGGCTCTGACACCTGTCTGGGATGGTTAGGGAGCGCTTCCAGCAAGAAGTGCCTTCTAAGTTGCATCTCAGATGACTTACAGGGCCCAGACAGTTGAAGGAGGGTAGAGAAATGGAAAATTCATGGCCTAGGGAAGAGCTGGGAGAGACGAGATTACAAGGGGATATGGGAGAAGATAAGGCAGGAAATGCTTACTGATGGAGGAGAGCAGAGATATGGGGTCTGAGACTCTAAAAGCCACTGCTTCTGTGGCCTTCCTTCCCCTCTCTCCTTGGGACACCTACCAGAAAGAAGACAGCTGAGAGTTCAAATATATTTGAGTGAGACATTATATTTCTGTGCAGCAGCATCTTGGCTGGACTGATTCTGGCATTTGCTTTTATTTTAGCATTTTGCATGAAACAGGGTGATATGTGCCATCAAGCCATAACTTTGTAACTCTGGCCCAGCTCTCTGGCTGGAATTCCATATTTGGCAGGAGCGTGACCCGGAGCAAGGGATTTCACCTCACTGTGCCCCAGTGCCTCACCTTTAGAACAATTTGCAGAAGGAAATAGGTGACTGTATATAAAGTATTCAGAACAGAGCTTGGCACAAATTCCCAATAAGTATTAGCCATAATTATTATATTCTACACATGGGAAGTGCCAATGAAGCCAGTTAGCCAGTAATTTAAATAATCAGCATGTCATTTATAGGACTGGGCCCAGAAGTAAAGCTGTTGTTGTTTAATGTCTTTGGCACTAAAAGGAGATTAGAAAAGTTAACCCTGTGAACACAAAGACTGAACCTTGGCTGCCTTTCAAAAGTTACAATGGAGTTTCTGTTTATAACCATTCATTGAACATTCATTATCCCCACACTTAGTGCAGTATGTCTAGTGAATATCAGGCCTGGACATACAAAGATACCTGAGTAGGCCTGAAAATCTGTTATTCATTCAACACATGCTTAGCAAGTATCCAGAAAGTGCAAATCACATTGATAAAATGATGATTTGGACCCTTCAGCAAGCAGAAGGTGATATGTGCTACAAAGAAGCAGAGATGGTAATAATGAAAATTTGCCGAATGCTTTCTTTACACTATGCTCTGTGCTGTCTTACCTGGATTATCTCTGAGTACCTGGGAGCCAGAGGGGATGGAATCATGGTTCTGAGCTGGGGAAATCAGGAAAAACTTCATGGAGGTAGAAGCATTAGAACAGGATCTTGGGGGCGCCTGGGGGGCTCAGTCAGTTAAGCGTCTGACTCTTGATTTTGGCTCAGGTCATTATCTCAGGGTCGTAAGATCAAGCCCCATATTGGGTTCCATGTGTGTAGAGCCTGATTCAGACTCTCTCTCAATCTCTCTCTCTCTCTTTCTCTCTCAAAAAAAAAAAGAGAACAGAATCTTGGAAAATTCCTCTGGAGTGTTATGTTTAACACTGGTTTGACAACTGAACGGGTCCAATGGCTTTTTCTAAAGATGCTTCCTCATACAAAGGCTATTTTAAAGGAAATAGCCAAGAAAATGGGATAGTTTCTACTAAAAACTTTCATCTGGCTACAAAATACAACTACTATCAACCTGAGTAAGAGTTCAGCTGTGGCTTAAAAAATTAACTTCCCATCACATTTTCAAGCGTGAGAGCTCTGTTGTCTGCAATGCAATTCAATCCCATTTCTCCCTGAATGCTCCTTCTTTCCCACAAATCACCGGGACTCATGTTTGCAGCACACTCTGAAATCCTGTTCCCAATTATTGGTTGTGTAATTTATTGATAAAGCAAAGCCAAATATGAGTAAGAAGGAAAGCCTAATTAGAAATGAAGCACTCAATGTCCCAACAAGGAAAATTCCAGGGCTTCAAAAATGGAAAATCAGTGATGCATAGTTTGAGGGCTTTGTCACCAAAGAAATAATCCCAGTACTTAATAAACCAGAAAATGGATTAAACAGATGGGGCAACGTTATCAGTGGCAGAGAATGGGCACCTACAGAGAAATAGAATGATTTAGAATCAAAATGACTCTGGTACACACTAAAGAATATCGATTTGGGTCCTGAAATGAATGTGATAAAAAATGTGTATGAAAAGGAATATAAAATCAGCCATGAAGAGAGAACATAACAGGGTATGGGCTGATATAGAAATGCTGGAGCTATAAGCTGGAGCTTATTTTTTTTTTTTTAATAAGATTGATTAGCCATTTCAGTCAAAGAGTTGATTTGTAGGACTTTTCTTTTTTAATTGAACTGACTTCTTGAGTGAATCAATGAAGGCAGTAACTTTTAGTAGAGTGTGGATGCAGCTTCATTCCAAGAAATTTGCCCTTAAACAGAAAACCTTTTCAAAAACCTCCCCAACAGCACACGTGTCTGCATATTTTCTGCCTACACCTACCTGAACATGTTTCTAATCAGTTGACCACCTACATTAAGGCAACTCTTAGGGGCCTGCATTTTGCCATATAGGAGAAATAGCAAAGACTCAGTATGTCTGAAAGTCTTTGAAAATTATAGGACCAAAATTATAGGACACTCAGTGTTGAGTGTTGGTGCATTGCTGAATGGTCCTTCCCAGATCACTTAGCCTTCATGTTTTCTAATTATTGTATTACACAAAAAATGATACTCACACATAGAAACACACACGCACGCACACCGCATACCCTTGAGCACTGAGAGAAACAGGCTGATCAGGAGACTTCTAGATCTGCAAGAAACAGAGAACTTCAGACAACAGGAAAACACAGCTTCTGAGTGACGGCAGAACAAGTTGCTATTAATGTCCCATCTTCCAACCACTGATGTGACCTAGGGGTCTTTCCCAGCCAGAGAATAATTTTAGGGAATGAGCTTCCTGGTGAGCTCACAGCTTAACACTTCTTGTGTCACTCTCTTGAGTCAGCAGTGGATAATGCTGTGCAGAATAAACTAATTTTAGTCATCTGTGGGATCCTTGTAAACGCTCCATAGTGACTTCAACAAGTCAGTGTGAACTTGCTATCTGTGCTTCATTTCCTGCTCTCAAGAACCCACGACAGGGTATTTTTAGATGATGACCTCTTACAGGATTTGTCTAGGTGGGTTTCTCTGTTTTAGAGCTGGCAGCTGAAAATTCTGCCACAGATTCCAAAAGTCAGAAGGCCTTTTGGTTAAATGACCCAGGAAAGTGATTAACAAATATGGCCACAAAGGACATGGAAATGTGTGCCTTCTACGTGCTACAGGAAAACAGTACTGCCCACCTGATTCTCAATGTAGCAACATTTTCCAGGAGACTTAGCCCACAACTGCATGGAGGGAAGACAGGAGGAGAGAAAAATGCTTATCCTGAAGCGGATACAATTTCCTCCAGCTATCATACTATACATTTGGAATGTGAAATGATCCCTCAGCTTCTTAATCATCCCGTTCTGTGCTGCACCTCTGGGCTCTGAGTCATATTTCATCGGCAGTCAATCATATGCTGAATATAGAACGCCTCTAATTTGTTCAGCATCTCATGGGTCATTGAGAAAGAATAGAGCCTCAGGACGAACTCCACTGGTCAGATCACTCAGGTCCAGGTGTGTGAGCACAGCCTGTAACCCTCAAGAACTCCTATTTCATGAAGAATTGTGTATAAGATGTTGCGCTATCATTTTGTGTTTCTGAGAAAGATGTTGGGTTTGGCTGTATTTATCAAGGAATGTGGAAACCAAGAGGAGGGGCTGAGTTGGGTGAGGAGAACTGTAGACAAATTAAATCCCTGAGGTTGCCATGAATAGTCAATCAGGTGGAAAGAATGTGAAGGGACCCAGTCATAGGTGAAAGATGTTTTTTGGTTTTTGTCTTTTCATTCTTAAAAACCTTCAACCCTGGAACATTTGATATCAATTTGTCCTGGTCCAAAAAGAGAATCAGACAACTTCAAAGGAAGTGTATGAGAAGCATAAGGAGGAGAGAAGGCAGGAGGGTGGAGAGAGAGGCAGAGTTGGAAATAGTAATAGGGAAAAAGAGGAAAATGGTGTGTCCTGTAATTATTTGTGTAAGAAAGGCAGCTAAGAGGAGTTCCAGTGTAGGATTACTGGTTCTTGAATTCATTAAAAGTAACTGTGAGACTGTTGGATTTGGGGGGCCAAGACTTTGCTATAGGAAACTTCATTTAAATTCTTCTTTCCAAAGAAAACACATATCACACCAAGATATACAATCTTTGTGTAGCTTCGTTGTGCTGCTGGAAACTGAGCCCCGCTGATGGGTTCTTCTCTACCGAGAATCCCAGTGTCCTCATTTACCCCTCTAACGGCAAGGCTGATGGTCTCCAGTGGAGTAACATCTTTCAGAGCAGAGGCAGCTGCCGCTGTCTGGCCATCTGCTCCTGAAAGAGGCCTGGGCGGCAGTCTCTGTGAACCACACAGGCATCGCTTCCGCAGGATCCTAAGAAACCAACCTTTTGAGGAACGTTGTGTTAAGGAATGTCTGGAATGTTTTTCCTCCCGAGAGTTCCCGGGAAGCCTACATGGTCCATGATGAAGAATGGGCAGAGCAGTATTACAACGTTCAGCAAGACCAGTTCAGATCAGAGGCAGATGGGGGGGGGGGTGCGGTGGGAAGCATTAAGATGAAGGATAAGACTGTCTCTTCTCAACCATTAAATGCAGTTTCAGAATTTCTTTCTGAATTCCAACTGCATCACACGGACCACCTACTATCGTTCCAGGCTCAAGTGACAGGGTAGGTGCTAAATAGGCTATAAATTTTCAACTAAAAAAGGAGCAACTACATGCAATTTATTTTTCATACTGGCCTTTAGCTTATGAATGAGTATGTATGAATGAGTGAACGTTGTTAAATTATCAGCATAACTGCACCTTTGACTTTACGTTATTAACGACAGTTATTCATGGAATCAGGAAGCCCGACTTCTAAATATATCTTAAAAGTTTTAAATATATTTGAAGGTTTTAAAAATTCTATTTATAGGTAGGTGCCTGTGTGCATGCATATACATATATGAAAATACACTTTGCATGAATGCTTTTTATTAGAACTGTAAACTTGTTAAGGCTGCAGACATTGCTTTAATAAAGATATTTAGCATTTAAAATCATATTTAGTGTGGAGGGTACCATTGTCATTTCTTTTATTTTTTTACATTTTATGTTGAATATTCTCCACCACAGGATTTCTCCTGAACTTTTTGTCTGCATTCCATAAGAAATGCATTTAAAAATTTTTAGTACACTCACATGTATATGTTTATATGGTATTTATATACACATATAAGTATGTGTAAATGTATATACATGTGTAGACATATATACACATACACACACATATATACACACACACTCATATACAGACACTCAACAAAATTTCATGAAACAAAACCCTTACAAAGTGTAATGCGTTTCTGGTATTTTCTGTTCTATTTCTTAATTTGTTAAGAATTAACAATAATTTGTATTTATTAATTTCCCTACCTATTAATGGGTCATAACCTGGAGTTTGAGAATTACTGTTTTACTTGGCCCTTCAAATAATTTCATAATTCTATTAAAGAAGATCAAATGTTGTAAGGCAATAATATGGGTATCAATTTGAGATGATTTAAGGAAATAAGTGAGTGCTAATAAAAGGACTCTATCTTTAAGCTAATTATGATCATTATTATGTTATATTTTGAAGAACATTACCTTTTTAAAAATGAGAATAGTATGTAGAATGAAAACAGTAAATAGAAAGAATGTAATCCCTTTCTTCTTTTTGAATAAGATTTTTACAACCTTTCAAACTTAAAAATTAAGCTACCTCCTATCTTTAGGCTTCAGACCCCTCCCCACTCCCCATTTTTTTTTAAAGAAAAGATAGGGGTGCCTGGGTGTCTCAGTCAGCTGAGCGTCAGACTTCGGCTCAGGTCATGATCTCACAATTTGTGGCTTTCAGCCCCACGTCAGGCTCTGTACTAACAGCTCAGAGCCTGGAGCCTGCTTGGGATTCTGTGTCTCCCTCTCTCTCTGTCCCTCCCCCACTCATGCTCATTCTCAATCTGTCTCTCAAAAATAAGTAAAAATGTTTTAAAAAAAGATAATGATATTTAATAGAATAAAAAAATGAAGAGTAAAAAGTCTAGGTTTTATTATAACAGATTTCTACTAGCTCATTTAGAATTATAAAAAGGCCACATGCAGCATGAGGATAAATGCAGAGTCTGGTCCTGAGCACTTGAGAATTCCTTAAAACTGATCCGTAAATTTGACTTTTGAAGACAAGATCAGACATTAATTACCCAAAAAGGATAGTTAAAGAAATTTTGTGGTGACTCTCTATGTGTGAATATGGAGATTCACTCTGTAGTGTGAATGATGACTCCATAATACAGAGGTCCCATACTTGTCAATAAAGTTGGCAGACTGACCTGAATCCAGACACTGAAAAGACTGTATATTCCCCTTTAGCCTATCTGGTTTGCAAATTTAGATTTTTGCACAATGTGAATTAAAATGGACACTACTAGTACTTCTTCTTGATGCTGCCTGTAGAATTCACAAATTGGTGTTGAGAGAGAGGTGTGGTAAAAACCCCAAATACCACAATGTGGATTCCCTGGACATCAAGACAGACTCTTTTTGATAAGAGTGACCCTTCGACAATTGCCTTACTGACTTGTCGTCAGTGGCAGGTAGGGTGGAAACACTATAAATTTTGTCCCCACCCAGAGCAGAGAATTTTGACTACAGAGCTCTCAACATGCCCTTCCATCCTCCGCCCCCACCTGGCTTTCTTCACAGGGCCTCCCCCCACCCCCACCGGCTTGCCCACCACACCCAATCATAAGTGCCTGTTGACCTCTGCCTCCCTCTAGACTTTTGGTGCAGAAGGCAGGCATGGGTGCTCTCCTGTCCACTGCTGCATCTCCAAACTAGCACAGCAAACTGGGCACATGGGTACTCCATAACAAAGGAATGAGGTAAAGAATAGATAAGTAAATAAATTTTAAATTAATCACGCACTTTAACTGGTAGCCCCCTACAAAAGTCAGCCTTCTTTATATACCAGACTAGTGTGAAGCAAGTGCCAAGCACTCTTCAGGGCAGCTCCCAGCTCCAAAGCCGGCAGGCAGCTCACTTCCAGGAGGCCTCTAGCCCCCTCCAGCTAAAATAAGAGGGAGGAAGCTAATATTTTATAGATAAGTTGCTATAGACAACACTGTCTGAGACATATACACTTGATTCTTAACAACATGAAAGTAGGGGCACAGAACCTCTGCACCGTCGGAAATCCACATATAATGTTTGATACCCCCGAAACATAACTATTAATAGCCTACTGTTGACCATGGCCTCTCTGATAACATAGATGAACACATTTTGTATGTTACAGTATTACATACTGTATTCTTACAATAAAGTAAGCTAGAGAAAAGAAAATGTTATTAAGAAAATTACAAGAAAGAGGGGCGCCTAGGTGGCTCAGTCAGTTAAATGTCCGACTCCTGATCTCATGGTTCCTGAGATCGAGCCCCCTTCCCACCTCCCTGCTTTCAGGCTCTGTGCTGGGATTCTCACTCTTCCTCTCTTTCTGCCCCTAGCCCCAACATGTGCGTGCATGCACAATAAATAAATAAATAAACAAACTTAAAAGAAACTTTAAAAAATTGTAAGAAAGAAAATACCTTTACAGTACTGTACTATATTTATTAAAAAAAATCCATGTGTAAATGGACCCAATCATTTCAAACCTGTGTTGTTCAAGGTCAACTGTAAAAGGCTTTCCATGAGGATTTATTCAATGAAGGTACAAAGCAGGAGGATGGAGTCCCTAGACACTAACTACTCTCCTTCTGGTGTGGTTAGGAAGGGTTCTGAACCAGGTGGACACAAATGGCAGTCAGTCACTATCCTATGAGTTTGAACTATTTGAAACTGTCATTTTAGTAGGTCAAAGGTAAGCAAATATCATCATCATATAGTTCAAACTATTACAGGTTTAAATGTGCTGCCTCATTACTAGAAACAAGTTGAGGCTGAATCCTGCTGATAACAAAGCCTGAATGGCATTCCAGGCCATTAGCAGCCTTTGGGGAGAACTAAGGACTGAAGTGGACACGAAGCGCCCAGGACTGCCCAGGTCAGTTCTTCCCAAGTACATTCTAAAGCTCTTCAGTCTCATGAGACATTTTATGGGGAAAGAAGAAAAGGACTGATTTAGGAAATGCTGCAAACAATATTCCTTTCCCAACATTTCCAAATTTGTATTCAACAATCCAATTAACATAGCAAAGTATTGGAACGGTTCTACAATAAAGTTACTTACCCATGTTTAATCCAGGACATTCCACATTTATTTGACGAGTGAAATCTTATTTGAATGTAATGCCTAATATTACAGTTAATGGTTTGCAATTAGAGGGACTATTTCTGCCACACAATCCAGGCACTTCTAGCCTCTCCCAACCCTGACTCTTAAGGCTCGAATCCACTACATAGTCAACACTGACGGAGATCCATTTCAACTTTCTGAACAATGGGGGAAAGATAGAAGCTCAGGATACTCCACATGTTAATGCACAAGTTGGCTTCTACTGATTTATGCAGATCTTCAGTGCCATCAACCCAGTGTTTATGTATTTAGTGAATGATACTAAAAGAGACCTACCATGTCACACTGTATTATACTTTACATTTTCAATAGCTCTTGTGTATATGACCCTGCTCACAATGAGCTGAGGAAGTAGGTATTTTTGCTCCTTCATTTTACAATCTTTAGTGCCTCAAAGATGTTAAATTTTGTGGCCTAAAGTCCACAGCTGGGATTTAATGACATCAGTTCCTATGCGCCTTCTACACATTAGTAAGACTTGACACTTATACAGAGCTCACGATGAGCCAGGCACCACGTTTTAACTCATTTAACTCATAATAAACCAAAGAAGGTGCTATTACGGTCCCCATTTTACAATGGGGAAACAGGCTGAAGAAGTTAACCAACCTGCCTCAGTCACACAGGTCGCAAGAGATGGGGCTAGACTTCAGATGAAGGCTGATTATTGATTGGTTCTACAATAAAGAAAGCCATTGAGCCACATTTAACCCAGGATTTTCCAAACTTGTTTGACTAGGGAATCATTTGTAGGCCATATCTATTAACGATTGTTAACAATTTGGGAAAACACAGTTTAGGAATCACAGGTCCACCTCCCTCCACTCGATTCAGGCCCCTCTAACCTTTCCTAATCCAGAGTCCATGCCATTCACTACTGTGCTTAAACACCCTATAGTCTCCGTTTGCATACCTCACTAACCAAGTCTCCTGGCTAGATGTCCAGAACTATCCATTTGCACTCTTGATTCTCTCTAAAAGCTTTGTAATATGACCAAATCAATATAGCATGGTTGTAAAAGTTAATGTAAAATAAATTATTCTAGAATATAAAGTGACTTTTACTTCCAACGTCCATATAGAGAAAAATAATCTTTTCTGCTTTAAGGAACTAAAAATACCAAAAACCCTTGAGGTTTCTAGAGCCATGAAGCTACAAATTACAGTGTGAATATCAAATATTTCTATGAAGATCTTGGAAAAAGACTGAATTCAACACATCAGCTTCAATTTCACTACTGCTGGGATGGATAAAATCTAACATTTATTGGGTATTTATTAAGGGCCAGGCACTCTGCCATGTGCTTTCCATAGATTATCTTATTTTGCAACAACTTTATGAGATAAATACTGATGTTATTCTCATCCTACAGAAGCAGAACCCAAGGCACTAGGAGTTTAAGTAGTTTGCTCAATATCACACAACCATCTAGCAAGTGGTGGAGCCAGGAGATGAAATAGAGAACCTAGTTTTTAAATGTTCCCCAGCCATTTTACATGTTAACTCTGGGATGCACAGAGCAGAGCCAAGTATGAAGCCCCAGGTTCTAACAGAGTGATCATTTGCTTTTTGCAAGCCCTACATTAAAAGGTACATAACATCTACTAAAAGCCTGGGGGTACCTTCAAAATCTGTCAACTGGAAATAGGACTTCAGTGGGGGAAACCCTAAAACCTTTAATTGCTCTAAGATGATATGTTGCTTCGGCAGATCTGGCCCATCTTAAAAGGATATTTTTTTGGAAGGTGTAACTGAATAATATGGTATTAAAGAAACATGATTCGAGTTCTCATGCTTATAAAATCATAGTTGTCATTTCTAGGTTTGTTGAAGACTGTCTTATAATCTCTTACTAAGTTGGAGGAAACCAATACTGTACACACGGAGATGCCTTCTGCACTTTTCTTCCCTTTCCCAAAGAAGCTCCCAGGGTTTTAAGTATTTTTAGTTACTCACACTCAGAACAAGGATTGCCTTTCTCTATATGGACATTAGAAGGAAAAGTCACTTTTTATTCTAAAATAATTTATTTTACATTAACCTTTACAAATATGCCACATTGATTTGGTTGCCTTATAAGATTTTGAGAGAGAACTGAGACTGCATTAAGTGCTGAAAAATCTAAAATAACTGGGAACTCACGCAGTTTATTGTTTTTGAAAAAACAACTACAAATGAGGGCATGTGGGTGGCTCAATTGGTTAATCATCCAACTTCGGCTCAGGTCATGATCTCACGGTTTATGGATTCAAGCTCTGCGTTGGGCTCTGTGCTGACAGCTCAGAGCCTGGAACCTGCTTCGGATTCTGTGTCTCCCTCTCTCTCTGCCCCTCCCTTGCTCACACTCTGTATCGCTCGCTCACGCTCTCACTCTCTCTCTCTCAAAAACAAACATTAGAAAAAATTTCTTTTTAATTTAAAAAACTATAGATGGATTTTCAAGGATGTAAAAGAGATGAGCACAGAAGGTAAAAATGGTCCTTCAATGAGGCATAGAAGTGGCCTTGAGAATGTGTATTTAAAGAAAATCTCTAAGGCAAAATATCATAGAATAAATAATCCTGGGAGGCAGTACAGCATGGGGGTTAAAAAAATGGCTCAGAGTCCAAAAGCCCTGGTTCACTCATCAGGTATATAACCTTGTGCAAGAGACCTATCCTCCCCCTATTTAGGACCTTCCTATTTAAATGAGCTTGTTAATAAAACCCATCTCATAAGGTTGCTTGCTGTGAAAATTAGGTAAGATAATTTATAAAATGCCCATAGGACAATGTCTGGTAATTGCTCAAGAACTGTTAGCTATGAAAAGCAGAAAATGTCATTATCATTACTGCACACATGAATGGGCGTGGAGAAGGTAAGTTAAAACAAAACAAGGATAATCATAGGTCTACTGCTGTAAACCTAAATGACAGAATTGACGTATTGTAGGTGCTCACTAAATATTGAATGACCAAATCAATCAACCAATCAGTGAATGAATCAGTGAACAGAGGCACGGGAAGCAAAGCTTAACTTTCGGAAAAGCTAAATTCTTTGCCTTCTGCAGGTTCCTTGCTCCCCTCTCCTCTATCCAGAAGACATGTTATCCACATTAACCCAGAATAGTCTTCCTGTTTCCCATGCAGCATTTCAGTTTCAGTGCAGTACATTTTCAACTTTTTCCAAAACTAGACTAAAATAAACACGAGGACACAATGAACTTACACTTTAAGTGACCTCAACATCATGACAGGAGAAAAAGATGTTCAAAGATGAGGTTATATTTAACACATCCCTTATTTCTAACTAGTGGATTTGAAATATAGAAGTGTCGTGAGATAATATATATATATTTTTTTAATTCTTGTTGCTTTCTGCAAAAGGATAACTATAAAAGAAAAGGGAGTGTGTTGAGTGAGGGAGTGGGAAGAGAAAGCCAGGATATTGGCTGTTTTCCTGCCAGGAGGAGAGGTATCCGTTATCCTATGTTCCTTCAATTCAGTTATGTACCTTCAGAAATTACTTTCGGCTTCCTTCCAATTCTGAACCAGGAGCAAAATCACAAACACATTCGACAACAATATGTTCCTCTTGCGTAAATGTCTCTTCTAAGCCACATACATAATTAAAATCCTGTTGACTCAGGAATAACGGCTCAGAACTGAATGTCCAAACTCTGTAACTTGCTTCCTTTTCTAACCAGACAGCATAGCTGCCAAGAGCTTCTGGGCCCTCTGCCTCTTTTCTTCATGTATAATTATTATACAGTATATAGCATATACTTGATTTGCCAAAGCCTGCCAGAAAAGGTTGCCGTGACTACTCATTTGAACTTTGTTATGTATACATGTGACCAAAAACACAGTGTACCAAAGCGAAAGAAAAAAGGAGGTGGGGTGGGAGTGGATGTGCTTAGCAATTTTTTTCCCATGGAAAGGAGATGGAAGCCGTATATATAGGAGTTATATATCTATATCCATATAGAGAAATAGATAGATACAGATAGGTGACACAAAGATATCTTTGTAAAGCAAACTTTACTGAAGGTGGAAGGATATTTTAAAAATTAATGATGTCATATTATAACACAAATCCTTAGTTTCCAATATTTGAAATGAGGAAATAGATTTTAAAAGGTCTTCAAAATATATATGAGGCATAAAATAAAGCACTTTGCCTTTTCTTCAGCTTTGGGCAACACCAGATTCAAATCAGACACAGAAATCTATCCTATTTTTAAAGACCTCTAGAGAAAGAGGTTGCACAATGTTTCTTAGGAAGTTGTTCCAATATTCCTCCCAGTCATAAAACTTACCTTCTAGCCTAAATCCCTCATGTTCTGGTCTCAGTCCACTTCCTTTTGCTCTGCCTAAGTTGGGGTGAAGAACAGTTGCTCACTTACCAAACCAACATTATGAGAATATTCCCAGTGCTGTGTGTTCTTTTCAGCGATGGAAATTAAACACACAGCCTGCAGTTGGCTGGATCTCTTCTATTCCTTCAAAAATATTTAGATATGATATTGGCTTTTTTTCAGTTTTCTGAAAGTTCTCCTTTCTTCCACAAATTTTCAGAAAAACATGTCCTTCTTTTATAGGATTTACTCAATTATTTTAGTGCATGCCTATATAAGCTATAAATAATTGGAGATTTTAGTATATCTAGCTAATTTAAACATATATATATATTTAGCTAGATATACTATATATATATTTAGCTAGATATACTATATATATATATATATATATATATAGACTAGATGGTTCCCTACTTGCACTCAGTTTTTTGTACCTTATTCTAGAAATTTTTTTAAATGTTTATTCATTTCTGAAAGAGAGAGAGAGCACAAATGGGGGAGGAGCAGAGAGAAAAAGGACACAGAATCTGAAGCAGGCTCCAGGCTCTGAGCTGTCAGCATAGAGTCTGATGCGGGGCTCGAACTCATGAACCATGAGATCATGACCTGAGCCGAAGTTGGAAGCTTAAAGACTGAGCCACCCAGGCACCCCTATTTTTTGTACCTTATTCTAGAACTTATTTTAGAAACGCAGTGATCATCAAACTTTGGCGTGCATCAGAAAATTAGGGAAGCTTCTCAAAAATAAGATGCCCCAGTTTTGGCCTAGACTCAATGAATTATAATCTTATGGGCCTGACGTCTTTCAATTGCTCTCATTCAAAAATGCTCAGTCAATAAGAGCATTTTTTTTTAAGCTATCAAACCCCTTGTTAAAATTGGAAAAAGTGAACAAAACAAAAAACACAAAAAAGTAAGTGTGTGTTCTCTTTCCTTTTGGTAAAGCCAATTCTGCTTTTGCCGTTAAAACTGACACATTAACAGAGCCACAAATTTGGTGCTGCACTGAATTCCCATTATCTGGAAAATCAAAACCAAACCTACTCCATGCCTACAAGTTTCCAACACTAGAACTAGAAGTCTCTGCCAACAGGCTGTTGATGTATAATACTTTATTACATGAAAATGTGGTTGTGGCAGATATAGACTACCACTGTCTGCTAGTATATAATGCATTCAATATAAGCTATGGGGTAACTTTCCCAAAATTTAAGCTGGGTTCTGTGCATATGTGCTCATTTAAAGGACCCTCAATGGCAAGGTAAAGAGAGAACTAATTATTGTATAAAACAATACGGAAATAGAACTATCAACATAATGGGATGAGCTGAAGAGGAGTGGGATGGTTCTGTGTGACAAGCAAGAGTATCTTCTCCAGGAAATTCTAAAGTGAATCAGGGTAGTTCTGTGCTTGGATCCTAAACCAGATGGTCTTATAATTATTATTAGTGTTGGATTGCCATAAAAGAGGAACACCGGAGGCCTGCCTCCATGATTTGCCCAGGTGGGCTTAGTTTTATTTCTTTCTCTGACATTCTCTTTCTCTGACATTCTCAAGCATCAGTATTGGATTACCCTAAGGGGCCACCTTAGATGGTCTGTGCTGGGCATTTTCCCACAAGCACATTGGCAAGAGGGAAAAATAAATAAATGAAACCCCTCAAAGCTACTAAAGCAACCCCAGAAATGCAGGTCAAAATGAAAAGGGCTCAGAAATTGAAGCAAAAGGAAAGAAGTGAAAGCAGGAAAAAAATGACAGCCAAATGCCAAGAGATACTCAAAGTTAGGTATGCAAAGAGGCATCTCTTATGTGAAAGCTTTTAATATCTATTTCCTTAGCAACTTTCAACTAAATGATACAGTATTAATATAGTCACCACACTGTACATTATATATGCAAATATCCAATTGTTATGTTGTATACTTGGAACTAATATGTTATATGTCAATTATATCTCAATTACCAAAAAAAGAAAAAAGAGAAAAAAACGTGTTCATACCAATTTGTCTGTGAATGTGTGTTCATGCTTAGCACGGTTTCTCTTTGGATTCAGGGTCATGGTCCTGTTCTAGTTCTTCTCCAAATGCTCAAATTCTTCTTTCTCTGGTTCTTGTTTTCTTTTCAATAAATTGTGTGTGTGTTATTTTTCTTTAGAGTCTCCATTCTTTAATTTTCTCCTCTTTTCCCTGTATATTTCCTTCCTTAAAAATTCTTATCTGCCTCCATGGATTCAACCATCATCTGAATGAATAGGACTCTAAAATGACATCTTTAGTCTCTTCACTTTCCCAAAATGAAATTACGAATTTCTAAATGCCCCCTGGACATCTCCATCTGGAGCTGGGTTCAAAGTGTCTCAAATCAAACATATCAGCTTTGCTTCCGCACTGGCTGCTTGTCCCATAAAATGTTCCAGATCACCAATTTCAGCATGTGTGTGGGTGGAGGGGTTTCCCCGAACACTGCCAAGCAATTCTTAGGACACCAGCTGGGCGTCCTACAATTTGACTCAATTCATATGCTATCTACCCAGGGATAGCATCAGATTCCACAAGGTAAGTGCTCAGTCCTACAAGACTGCCCTCCCTTCATCCCCCACCCCTTCAGAAGTCAATTGCAAACCCAGGTTACCTGTGCTTCTGACCAACCAGCCACAGACTGGAGGTTCCCTTGACCCACACCTTGGACCTCAGATGTGAAACACAAGTCCAGATTGTTAACTGCACTTCCTACCAACTGACTCTAAATCAGAGGTTCCCACAACCTCCTCCTCAGGTTCCATTCATTTGTGAGAGTGGCTCACAGAACTCAGAGAAACATTTTACTTACCACATTACAGGTTTACTATAAAAGGATATAATTCAGGAACAGCGAGACGGAAGAGATGGGTAGGGCAAGGTATGAGTACAGGGCGAGGAACTTCCACGTCCTCTCCTGGTGTGCACTCTTCCAGACACGCAAGTGTTCACCAACCCAGAAGCTCTCTGAACCCCCTCCTCTTTGGATTTTATGGAGGCTTCATTATATAGGCACAACTGATTAAATCACTGGCTGCAGGCGAGCAGGCTTCCCCGGCCTCAGAGGTTGGGGGTGGGATTGAAAGTTCCAAGCCTCCAATCACAAGGTTGATTCTCCTAGGAACCAGCCCCACTCCTTAGGTGAAGCAGGAAAGTCATTTCATTAACATAACAAGAGACACCTTTGTCTCTCTCAACACAGGAAATCTCAAAGGTTTGGTGAGCTACTAGTCAGGAACTGTGAAGACCAGCTATAGGAGAAATATAAAAAAAACATATTTTTTTCTTACAAAGTACACTCTCATATCCCATGCCATCTATTTCTGCTAATAGTACAATCCTCTCAATCACGACTACCTCTCCTTGTGATGCCCCCCATCCATTGGCAAGTCCTGGTGATAGCACCTCTCAGGCAAGGCAAAGGTCACACTCACTCCCACTCCTAGATTAACCCTTCATTACCTCTTGCCTAGACTATTGGAATAGCATCCCAAGAAGGTTCCATCCCTAACTGGTTCTGGAAATTACCGGAAGGTGATTTTGATGTCATGGTTTGATTCCTCCTGTTTCTCCTTTTTGAAATCCTTCTGGACTTCTCCCTTGCCTATCAAACTTGGTCCAACTCTGCTTTTGTAAAAATAGTCAGTTTACTGAGCACACTGTATGACAAGTGCTTCGCATGTGTCATTTTCTTTTCTCCAAAAAGCTTATAAAGTGTGTATGAAATACAGAATTACAATCATGGAATATTAAAATATTTCCATCAATTATGGATACACCATTGATTCAATAACCTCTTTTAGGTGATAAAGAAATATTACACTAAATATACATATTGACTGTTAGGTTTTTCTTGATTTCAAAAACATTAAAATAAGAAAACAATGTGACCCTTTGAAAAAAAGGAAATACAATATTATTCCAGTTTATACCTAGCCAGTGCTCTTTCTAATTTACTATGGCCCCCTTTTCTTTAGCCTAGGGTTCAGCTTTTTAGTCTTATCTCCCTCTTTTCTCTTTATGTTCCTTATGTTTACCCACTCCTATCCTTGACCTTCATTTCTCCTGTACCAGGAATTTCATTCCTCCTTACTCCATATGTCCAAGCAGCCTGGTTCACACAACCTCCCCTTCATTAACTCTTTCCTGATTCCCTAAATGAAAACGACCTCTTATTCTATCGAACTATCATGCATTTTGTACTCTCATATGAAACTACTCTTTGTATCTTGTCATTGGGCTATGCATACTTTCTCTCTCCGCTAGAATGTGAGTTTCTTTGAGACCCGGACTGTAATCATGTATCTTTAAACAATTACCCCCAAAGTCATCCTCCTGTCCTCCCTACAAAACCCAGCAACCTCTTGCATGGGAGAGGCTCTTAGAAAATATTTATCAATTGGATGACTAATCAGAGCACATTTAGTGACTTTCCCTTTATCATTCATTATGATCAAATGAAGACTGATGGTCCCCAAGCATTTTGCCACTACCCAGCCAAGTTCTGAGGTGTAGTACTTCAAGAAAAGTTAATTCTCGGGCCATAATCAAGTCACAACTTGAAGGGCTTACCCAGCTGCACTTTTTCTAAGTGATGGACTTTTTATGTCTCCAAGATTAAAACTCTTTTTTTTAATGGTTTTTATTTATTTTTGAGAGACAGAGACAGCACAAGCGGGGGAGGGGCAGAGAGAGAGGGAGATACAGAATCAGAAGCAGGCTCCAGGCTCTGAGGTGTCAGCACAAAGCCCGACCCGGGGCTTGAACCCATGAACTGTGAGATCATGACCTGAGCCGAAGCCCGACGCTTAACCGACTGAGCCACCCAGATGCCCCTAAAACTCTTTTTTGAAGAAGGCTCTTCAGGGGCTCCTGGGTGGCTCAGTCAGTTAAGTGTCTGACCTCAGCTCAGGTCATGAGCTCCCAGTCCGTGGGTTCGAGCCCTGCGTCAGAGTTCTGTGCTGACAGCGCAGAGCCTGGAGCCTGCTTCCGATTCTGTGTCTCCCTCTCTCTCTGCCCCTCCCCTGCTAGCTCTCTGTCTCTGTTGCTCAAAATAAAAAAATAATAAAGGCATAAAAACAATTGAAGAAGGCTCTCCAGAACTTAGGCTAAACCAACTTTCCTTTTAAAAATATACAATCTTTCTAAGCAAAAACAAAACAAAACACAAAAAAACACAACCCCCCCACCCTCAACACATACACACACAAAAACAGAAGAAATGCCTTGTATGCTAAAGTAGAAACTTCTTGTCGTTTTGTTCTTGCCATTGCCTGGAGGGGAAGTTGTTGTGGGAAACCTAAATCTTTTGTGCTCTTGGCCCTCGCCTTGGAATTTCATAGGAAAGTATTACAGGTAAAAAAAAAAAAAAAAAAAAGTATTTCACAGGCATTTGTTTGCATTCCTCATTGTTACTATCTCAAAAATAGGTAAGTGATTTTTGTATAGATTTGTGTTTATTTATTTTGAGAGAGAAAGAGACAGCGTGTGTGCAAGAGAGGGGCAGAGAAAAAGGGAGAGAGAATCCCAAGTAGGCTCCTGGCTGTCAGCCTTGAGCCCAACGCAGGGCTCGAACCTACAAACTGTGAGACCATGAGCTCAGCCAAAACCAAGAGTTGGGGGGGGCGCCTGAGTGGCTCAGTTGGTTAAGTGTCTGACTTCAGCTCAAGTCATGATCTCACGGTTTGTGAGCTCGAGCTCTACATCTGGCTCTGGGCTGGCAACTAGCTCAGAGCCTGGAGCCTGCTCTGGATTCTGTGTCTCCCTCTCTCTCTCTTCCCTTCCCCCACTTGTACTCTGTTTCTCTGTCTCTCAAAAATAAATACATATTAAAAAAAATTAAAAACAAAACAAAACAAAAAAACAAACCAAGAGTTGGATGCTCAACCAACTGAGCCACCCAGGCACCCTATATTTGTTTATATTTTACAGGATAGACCAGAATCCTGTGACCATCTACTACTAAAATTCATCATTTCAGTAGTAGAGCTTGCAAACAATTTTAACCTTATTTTCTTATTTAGTTCCCAAAATAACTTGATGTAGGTATTAATATACACATTTTTGGAATGGATCAATTGAGGCTCAGAATTGTTAAAGAATACTTTCACCCAAGGTCATAGGGATAATAATGGCGGCAGTTAGGGCTGAATACAGAGCTCCTTATTCCAGGACCTGAACATTATTCATAATTCTACAAGGACGCTCAGATGAGAAACTGGTGTTTATAAATAGGAGACCATTTATAAAAGAGTCTGACAAACTTCTGGTATGCCCTGACCTTTGAAAAGACACCAAGAATGAATAATCCTAAAAGCTTAAGTGTGGACATGCAGGAATCTGTGCGATTTTAAAATGTTACCTCAGCCCATGACTGCTTAGATTCAGAGGAAATCAGAATTCTCTACTCTCTCAAATCTCCTCTATGGGGTGTCTGGATGTCTCAGTCAGTTAAACGTCAGACTCCTGATTTTGGCTCAAGTCATGAACTCACAGTTTGTGAGTTTGAGTCCCACATTGGGATTCTCTCTCCCTCTCTCTCTGCCCACCCCCACTTTCTCTCTCTCTCTCAAAATAAATGAATGAACATAAAAAAAAAATCTCCTCTTCAAGTTCTCCTGTTTCCAGCTATCTGGCTCAGAATTTATGTCATGAGAAAATAGGCAGTTTATGTTACCTCATAGCTCAATTTCTGAAAATCTTTCAACATCACAAATTCAGGTAAATGTTGATAAGATGTGAGAATCCAAGGGCTATATCAATGTCTTCCCAATCTTTTAAAGGAAACATTTCTCTGTCTCAACCAATGTATTGATTTATGAAAAGCCACCCATAACCAGGGAGAAAATGATGGCACCAATTCTCAGACCCACCTTGTCTAACCCCAAAGTATACTTGCATGCCCTCTAGCCATCCTCCATTCCCTGTTTACCATGATTAGGATTGTAATTTGGCTAATAATTGTTAAAGATGAAATGGAGAAATATAAGTTTTCATACCACACCAAGACATTCTTTGAAATAAACTGATGTTCATTGACTAACACTGGGTAATTTCACAAAAATTTATGAAATATGTTTAATCTTTATAAGGATCTGGAGAGATGGGCATACTTATCCCCATTTTATGAATGAAGATGCTGAGGCTTAGCAAGGTTAATTATTCACCCAAGATCACACAACTAGAAAGTATTGAAGTTGGGATCCAAACTCTTTCTTCCAAGTCTATGCTGTTAATGATTCTACTACAAACCTTCTCAAATCTACTTTTTATGTGATGTTAAGATAGAGATGAAGTCCAATATAATACTTCCCCAGACTGTCTTTACAAGGATCCAGTAAATGTGGTAACAAAAGACAAAGAATGACCCAGACCCCCTCACACACTGGTTTCCATTTCCTCCATCCTCTCTGGAATCACTCTTAAGTTTTTAGTCCCAACAATGTATATACATGTCCAACACATGGAACCTTAAAAATGACAAAACAACAACAACTCAAACATTCTATTCTTTTGAAGAAAATGACAAATACTAAGGATACTCTGGGATCTACCTGGGTGACAGGCTTCTCCTAGACTGACACAAGGCCAACTTGATGATCACGCTCACTAAACCTCTAAACCTGTCTTTCATCAATTCCTATGGTGCTAGACCATTCACCAATATCAAAAAGTTGAACACATCAAGAAAACATACCCACAACAGCGTGCAGTCCTGTTTTCTAGTAACTCCCAGAATGGTTTAGGCAAGTTGAAAGGACACTGAAGAAAGGAGAAACTTGGCACTTCAATTGGTCATGGTGAAACTGGATGATGGAGGGTATAGTTGGTCTCTTTGGGCACCGTGCTGCCATCTTTGCATAAGAGTACTTGTCTAAGTAATTATTTGAACATTTTGATGAGTTTTATCCACATACATCCATCAAAGTGGGGCTGACAATGGAAAAAATACTGACGCTATTGATAAGAAGAATAAATCTCAAAAAATTAATACAATTAAGATGATGATGGGAAAACAGTGGCCAAGTCAAAAGCAGAGAAACCTTTGCCTCAGCTGGATGATAGCTGGACTTCAGCCAGGACTCCAGGTGTCCACTGGTGAAGGGAAAGAGTTAAATGAAAGAGCACAAACCAAATTCTAGAACCACCTAATTGAAGGCTAGTTCTAAAAACAAGATGTATTTAGGAATGTTAAAGCATTTTTAGTTCTTTGGTCCCAGGATGCTATTTACAATAGGTAAATCTATTAGTTGAGTCTTGCAGATTTATACCTATTTGCAGGAATGCATTATGTATGGATGTATATAGAAAACGACCTGTACCTAGTTGTTTTGTCTCTATGCTCATTTGCTTAAGCTAAACAAACAAAAATTGGATGTCAGAGTGGTGGAGGCTGCAAAGCATGCACACAAAAACTTAAACGACTTCAGATTCAGGAGCTGGGGCAACCCTCCCAACTTCTGCACGGGGAAGAGCCAAGCCCAGTGCAGCTGCAAACCAACCTCGAGCAAAGGCAAATGCACAGGCCGGCAGCACTGCTTGATGGACAGAAAGCCTTCAGGGTTACTGCTTGTTTTCAGATGTTGTGGGGAAAAGAAATTAGATACATGGATTGTATTTAAGTTCACTTTCTTTTCTTTTCTTTCTTTTTTTTTTTTTACGTAGGCTTCCCACCCAGCGTGGAGCCCGATGAAGGGCTTAAACTCACGATCCTGAGATTGAAACCTAAGCTGAGATCAAGAGTCTCTTGAGTGACTGAGCCACTCAGTCACACTAAATTCACATTCTAAAGAGCAGCTAAATATACAACCTCAGAGCACAACGTCCTCAGAGCACAACACCCTCTGCCAGTGTGTGCCCGATTTTGTCCTCAATCTACAGTTACAGTTTTTTCCAGTCAGACACCAAGAGGCTTTCTTTTAGGTGTGGTTTTAGCAGCAAGCCCTGCCTGTCTTCATCAGACTGCCTTCCTTCGCCCTGGATGAAGTGAAGAGGAAATTTCTACCCACCCATTCATCAGGGACTACAAGACTCAACTCACATCCTCCAAGCCTCAGGATGGAGCACGAATCCTTTCAACTACCTGGACACAGTAGTTGACTATCAGGAAATTGTCTGTGGCTTCCACACATTGCCACACTATTTACACAGCTGATGGAAGTTTGCCCTGTTGAAGAATCTGGCTCCAGAGGATTCCCCTTAGAATTCCCAAAGGGCCCATTCACCCCGTCACACCGCACAGATGCCTGTGGAGATAGGAACAGTGAGGTTCATTTTCTAACTTCCTCTGTACACACTATAATTCTATACATTTATTTAAAGGGGGGGGTGTCAGAGATGAGCTAGGGGAGCTACAAAACCTTACATTATATGAGATATTTTCAAAAAATATTTTAAGTAAGGTCAACAACCCCCTTCCCCTGCCACCTAAACGTTCCTCTGCTTCATTCAGCAGCAGCCCAAACTCTGCCTCAAGTTCACAGGCAGGAAGCAGGGCTGGGACGTGACTCCCAACAGAAAATGAATCTTTCCAAGGCAGAGAGGGAGGGAACCTCAAAACATGAACCAACTCTCACAGCTGAGAGAGAAGCAGCAAAGCAGAGGCCTTAATGTTCCTTTTCTTTAATAATTTAAAGGCTTACTATTAGCAAAGGAAAAGAAAATATCAGACAAGAAGAGAAAGTGGAGGTGATAAAATAGAGGGAGTAATTTCCTGAAGCTCTTCTTCATTTTCTAAAGGTAAGGGTTAATTTTCATCCTGTCCATTATGAAAATACGTTGAAAATGACAGAAAGCTATTCATTCCTCCAACTCACTACTAACTGGGATCACAGTGGCAGTTGAATCCTGCCAGCCATGGGGCCTGCTTTTCCTAGCTGTGAATGACCTCTTTCACTAGGAAAATTGGTCAGGAAACAACTCTCCTTTCGGGAAAGAGGTGTGTGTGAGACGTAAGTGTATATCCAAAATGTTCCCTCTCTTAATTTCCTTCCCCTGCTGCTTAGCCTAAATAATTAATCTTCCTATATTACTCAAATAAGCTCCATCGAAATCAGCTCAAGCTAAAGAAGGAGGAGGAGGAGGAGAAAAGGTAACCAATTCTCCCAGTATGTCCCACTTCTTTCCTTTGGAGGAGGTAAAAGTGTAATCTCAAATTTAAAGGCTTAGGTTTTGGTGCCAAACTCTGAGTTGGAGTCTTGACTCAGATGAATGAATACGCAACTTTGGACACATGACTTTCATCTCAATTTCCTTATTTGTAAAATGGGACAACTAGTGGTTCCTAACTTTCGGGGTTTTTGAGCAGATCAAATATAATACACCTCGAACAGCAGCTGAAACAACGTGAGCGCTCAGTAGAAGTTCAGGATGACTATCACGGGCTCTTTCACCTCTAAACGGTCAGATTCAAGCAAAGACAAAAGGAAAACAACACTAATGAGAGACTGAAAAAGTCACAGAATTCTGAACTCCTAATGCAGCAGAAGTAAATGAAGATCAATGTAGTTATTCCTTTATTAAAAGTCTAAATGTGATACTATGCTTGTGATTAAATAATCACAGGCTAATGATTTGTATGAGGTGGGGAGAAAATGGTCTGTCTGTATACATGATACTTAAGAAATTAAGAACTTAGAGGGGCGCCTGGGTGGCTCAGTGGGTTGAGTATCTGACTCTTGATTTCGGCTCAGGTCATGATTCCAGAGTCATGGGATGGAGCCCTGCATCCATGCTCAGCTCAGAGCCTGCTTAAGACTCTCCGTCTCTCTTTCTTTTTTTCTTTCTTTCTTTCTTTCTTTCTTTCTTTCTTTCTTTCTTTCTTTCCTTTTTTCTTTCTTTCTTTCTCTCCCTCTGCCCCTCTCCCCTACTCACACTCTCTCTCGTTCTCTAAAATAAAAGAAAAAAGAAATTAAGAACTTAGAAAAAAAGCAACGTAAAAATGAAGAACTAAAAAAATAACAAACAGAAAAATACCTACAAAAGAAAAGGTTAATGAATAAGCAACAAACTAACTTCATGTTCAGCTGATCTTCACAATAATGCTGCTGTTTGGGGACAGAAATAACCTCATATTATAGGTTCTCTCGGGTCAGGGAGGGAGTTGTACTATAAATTACCATGTACTCTGGGCATTGAGTTAGACCCACAGTGAAACTCAATCTCTGCCTTCCCCTCTCTCAGAAGGTCCAATTTAAACCCTTTCTCATCCCCTCAAAAGGGAAGTGTGGCCCTGTGATTAAGAAAAAAGCAGCCAGAGTACATCATATTTGGGTAGGAGTACTGGAACCAGTTGTAGCTATGCAGTTGTAGGTTATATAACCTAGCTGAGCCTCAGTGTCCTTATCTGAAAAATGGGACTACTAACAGTACCTATGTCAGGGTTCTGTGTGAGCCTTCAGTGTGAAAATGGGCACTGGGAATAAAGGTCTCCCATTATTAAGTGGCAGCAGGCAGAGCCTAATCCAGTTGTCTGTTTTATGGATAAATCTAGAGATGTTAAGATCTAGCTCTAGGTCACATTTCATTTCAAAGCCTGAATTAGAACCTAAATCCTGATTCCTAATTGAGCCTTTTTTGCACTAAACACAGCTTCTGCTCCCACGGAGCTTTGCCTAAGTATTTTCCCACATTGATTTTGCCCTTTTCTGAACATCGACTGCATTTTCAGCCAGTATTACCAGTATAGCATGTGGATACTCTGAAATGATAAATGTGTTCCTTCAACTATATAGTAAGTTCCCTGAAGTGACAGAAGAAGTTTCAAATGTCTTCTCTCTGTCCAAAGGTGTCTGCTCAAGGGCTGGGCACATAATATTGTTAACTGATTGATAGAGTGGTTTCTTTAGGAAGAGGTTTTACTCTGAGTAAAATGTTACTTGTGAGTAAGATGCTGACCAGCTGTTCAGGTCTGCAGAATATCAGACCAGAAGAAATGGGTTTTGAACATGCTCAAAGAGACACATAAAAAATTAACTGCAAGGCAATTTAAACACAGGATAATGGATCAAAGAAGGCTGAGGGTTCTCTCCTCATGTAAGTGTTGTAAGTAGTCTATTTTTAGATAAAAATAGGATGACCCTGGCCATTGGTTCCTAATATGCAGTCTGTAAACCTCAAATGTTGTAGTTACTCCAAAGAATCTGCAAATTGATTTACCACATCAAACTTTGTAGAGTAAATAAATAATGTCTTGTACCTCTATACAGCATTTTCCCCCAAATGCATGTGTAGTCCATTTTGATTTAATAAAACACAAATTCTTTAAGGGCCTTGTGGATTTGGTTGTAACTTCTGTCCATTATATATATATTTTGATGAATGAAACAGTGGCTAACATTCATTGGGCATTTACAGTGCGGCAAGCACAGTGTTAACCATGTTATAAAAATTATGTTGTTCGCCTCTTATTACCACCCAGAAGGGAGGTACAATTGTTATCCCCATTTTACACATAAGAAACAGATTTGTAGAGTCTAAGTAACTCACCCTTTGGTTTTACTGGTAGTAAATAATGGAGCTGGAATGCGACTCCAAAGTTTGTGGTTCTACCCATTGTTAGGTCACTATCTAAATGATGGGTGTAAAACATTATGCCTATTTTCATCCATGTAGGAGGTGAATTTTGATGTTTAAAATTCTTGAATTTTGATGTTTAAAAGAAGATTCTCATATCTGCGAAGACTGGTAACAGCACAAAAAAGAAGTTAAAAGTAGCTCCAGGATAATTAGTTCCGTGACTCTAGGCAAGCCAGGGGCTTAGAACTGAGGGATTCAATTGGTTGATACCAAGTCATTGAGACAGCTCCAAGCAAGAAATTCTATCATTCTATAATTCAGATCAGTGTTTCCCAAAATAGATTCTGCACAACTCTGGTCCCAAGGGATGCTCTACAGAAAAAGGTTTCCACAGTCCACCAGTTTGAGAAACACTGTAAACTAAAGAATGATTCATAGACAAAAGAGAGTATCTTCTTTTGGAAATCTACAATTACACTTTCACATATTAAAAGCCCTGAGAAGTCCTGCAGAGCACTCACTCGCTTACACAAAATTAAACATGTTCTCTTCTTGTAACACTTCTCAACAAGGAAAACCTTTTCATTTTGTGGAACCCAGAGTACCCTAAAAATATTTGGGCATCAATCCTCTCTGTACATAACTATTTCATGGAACTAGTTTCACAGACCATTCATAGGTTATAACCTGATTTTAGGAGTTAAAGCGTTTCTGTATTAATGAGGTATGCTATAAAAGGCGACCTTTTGAATCTTCCCCAAACTATCATTCTATAGTGGTGTTGGCTTCCAGAAAGCTATTTAGTCTAAAGGTATATTTATCTAAGGACCATATAGCCCTGTAATTTTTTTTCTCTTCAAGCATGGAGTAAAATTTTTATGATATTCTGAAGATTATGTTCTTTTATTCCTCAAAATCTAGTCTAATGATTCCCAAACTTTACCACGATCAGAATCACCTGGAGAGTGTTAAAACAAGGATCGCTAAGTCCGCCTCAGAATTTCTCATTCAGTAGGTCAGGAATGAGGCTGAAGAATTTACAGGACTAACAAGTTCCCAGGTGGTGCCAATGTTGCTGGTCTGGGGACTGTACCACTCATCTAACCTCTTGTATTAGATTTAGACCTTGAAGTAGAACATGATTTGGTCTCTGATTCCATCATCAAGAGCTGTCACCTTTTCTCTTGTTTCTGTAAGCTTGACTCTTGAGTATTTAGCCAAATGTCTATGGTGTTTTCTTTGTACTTCATATTTTCCACTTGCAAGTTTCAAAAGCTTCAGGAATCAAGGATGAAGAAAGGAGTTAGGAAAATAGTGTCTTTGATTAAACTTTAATAAAAGAAGATATTAATATATTTGAGAGTGAAGTCTCTTACTTCTCATTTAATTATATGGATTAAATTTCAGTAGAGTGAACTTTTTCTCATCTCCTTGGAGGAAAGACTAAGAAGTATTTTGTTAATATGGATACGTTTTACATCACTGACACTTGGGCTGGGGATCTGTTCACTGGAAACTACAGACCTTTATTTTTAGACCTTTAATTTCTATAATAGAAATTTTTATGATGCTAAAGAAGCTCTAGAGTCAAGCTTTGAAATAATGGTGATTATAAGTATAGCTGCAGAATCACAAAACTGGCACTGCCTGGTATAATAGATGTGTGCCTCGAAAATTGCAAGTCAAATAATTGTCAGTTGGATCCTATTTACATCTTTATGTATTCTAATTTTAGACATGCCCAACTGACACTGTTTTCTAACTCTTCAGTGTGAGGTTTCTGATTCATTTGCCCTCTCCAACCCTACTTACCCGTCAAGGAAGAAAGTACAGAAACCAATTTTTACTGCACATCTTCTACAGGCTACCTCATTTCATCTATATCAAACCTCCGATGAGGAATTGATCCCAAGAAAAGTCAAGGCCCAGAAGGGGTCCAGTCACACGGTTAACTGGCAGCATTAGGACCTAAGCCAGCGAGACTAATCCAGAGTCCCCTCTCCCTTCACTGTCCATCACCAACTGCTCTGCTTCAAATCCCTCGTGATCCTTCCATGGCATAGGGGAGCTCCCTCCTTAAAGGACAACTGTAAGGGAGAATTATTTGATGTCGGGATGAATTATCCACAATCCAGAAGCCTTAAAATGGTCATTTTCACATATGCGTCACCTTAGAAGTGAAAACACCAAAAATTGAAATTAAGGGAAAGAGGCAGGGAGGGTGCTAACTAATGGATAAAATTAAATCAAAATGTGTTGCTCAGAAGGATAAAAAAGGTTACAGCTTTACAGACTGTTGTTTAACAAGCCCAGCAAACAACCCAAGGGTGTAGTAAAAAAAAGGTATAATTTAAAGGTTCTCCATGAGTACCTTTACATTCATCTGAGGCTTAAGAAGGCACATGCAGCGTTAGCCAGAGTGAAGACAGACCGACAACTGAGCACTGTCGTGGTTATAGAAAACAGTTCATGGCAGGGTTCTTGGTGAAAGGGAAAACATCCCATCTACCCTGGCTCGGAAACTACCCAGGCTCTGAAACCCCGTGAAAACAAAGTTCTCCCAAGTAAGCGGAGCTCTGCCCACGGAGCATTCTTTAGGGCTTAGTATATGTGTAAGCTGAGTTCCCCACTATTATCCACACTATATCAGGAAGGATTTTATGAGTGTGTGACCTTAGGTTTTTAAAGGAGACCACAGAAGTTGACAATGACCTAAACTACCTGTGAATGTCAGCCTTTCAGCGAAAAGAATGTTACTGATGAATCCAGGCTGCTCTCCAGCTCTGAAATCAGGCAAGAAATTGCCAGTTTTAATCGTTACTGGGGCATGAGAGACACTGCACAAATGGGCCGTTCATGATACCTCTGGGAAACTGTTTGTAAGAAATAAACAAGGTTTGTGAATAGAGCTTTACTACTCTGGGACCTGCTGGTTTTCACTGGTTGATATTCTAGATTACCTCGGTAAACTTATGTCAACAGAAACCCAGCTTCTTATGAGCAAACTTAAATGCCACTGTTCTGTACAGAATGGTACGCCAACTACTTCCTCATTCAGTGTTGGGATTTGGAATTCTAGATCAGAAACACAGACCAACATTTACAACATTTACATTAACAAGTGACAAATGAACTTCCTACTTTCCTTCCTTCCTTCATGTAACATTTATTGACTACCTAATCCTATGGGGGATGCTAGTGATACAAAGAAAAGGCATGGTTTGTTCCTTCAAAGATCTCAATCTAATCTACAAAATATACATGAAATGCACATGACACTATAAAGGGACAGATGTTATAAGCATCGTGGAGACCAGAAGGTAGCAGCCTAGTGCATCATGCTTCACAGGGGTGATGTTTCAATTGGGTATGAACTGATGACTAAGAATTTGCCTGGTGGAAAAAGGGTGATTGAAATAATTCTTTAGGCAGAGAGAAAATCATTTACAGAGATGTGGCATTGAGATAGGCTGTGGCATGCCAGGGAATTAGAAGTTCTGTGTGGTTGCAGCCTAGAGTTTGGGGAAATGATGGAAGAAGCAGCAGAAAAGTCTAGATCTTCTTAGCTAGGGCAAGGGTGTGAAGTGATCATGGGAACTGAAGGCAGGTCTGCAGGGCTGCTGAGGCATAAATTCACTGGGATGGGGGAGGGTGAGTGGGATGAAATCCCAAGGGGAAGACTAGTTCTACCAAGTATCCAATCCAAACACATCTAGACAAGCATTTGCATTCAGAAAGTCCAAGCGTAGCGATGAACTGTACCAGGTTAAGCCATCATTTCTGGAGAGTCGCTGTTACTGTTTCTCTCATACTTCAGGAGAGAAAGAAAGGCATCTCCTTTCCTTTTGAAAGGATACTGTTCATGGCAGGATACTATTCTCCACACACTGGCCATCGTTCCCCCTCCCCAACCAAACCTCACCTCTCCGATGCATCCTCCACACTGCTATCAGAGCCGTCTTCCTAAAACACAGCCTAAAACCTGGCTTCTCAGTGGCTATAGAATCTGAAACTCAAATTCTTCAGCAGCCTTAGCTTTTCCTCATACAACATACCTTTCTACACCTCTATGCTTTTGCTCAGGTGGGAATGGCATGCCTTTCTCCGCTGTTCTCAATCTGTCAAAATGCTATTTTTCTATCAAAGTCCAGCATAAGGGCAACCTCTTCAATGAAGCCTCCTTTAATTCTTCTCATCATGATTCTTCTTTCCTTTTTGACCCATATCATCTTGCTGTTCCAACTAAGCACGAGTTTACTCCACCTTGTCTTTTAGGTGGTCTTTGGGAAGTTTCTTTGGAGTGGGCATCTTGACTTGAGAGAAGAAAAAGGAAGGACAGAAGAAGGTTGGCTTCTGAATAGATACAGTGACTCCTAGACCAGTCAGTATCCGGTATTCAAAGGCAGGTCAGCAATAAATGAGACACAGTTAGAGGTAAGGTGGAAGACTGCATTTTTCGAAGCTGGGCTGCAAAAATATTTTCCAAGCTCTCCTACAAAGTGGCCTTTAATCAAGAAAGGGAGCCCAGCAGTGACTGGGTGGCTCAGTTGGTTAAGCATTTGACTCTTGATTTTGGCTCAGGTCATGATCTCAAGGTTCATGAGATTGAGCCCAGTGTTGGGCTCAGTGCTAACAGTGCAGAGCCTGCTTGGGATTCTCTCTCTCCCTCTCTCTCTGCCCCTCCCCACTCGTAATCTCCCTCTCTCAAAAATAAATAAACATTTTTTAAAATTATAAAAAATATATTTTAAAAAAAGGGAGCCCATTTCCCTTTACTCGAATCTGGAATGGACTTATGACTCACCTGCAACCAACAAAATGCCGCAGAGGTAATGCTTCTGAGGCTAGGCCAGAAATAGCCATGCAGCTTCCTCCTGGTTCTTTTGGGATGCTTGCTCAACCTCCATGTAAGATGTCCAACCACCCTGAGAAGTGAAACACCCCATGTACATGGCTCCAGTAGACAGTCCCAGCCAATCCCATACTTCCAACCATCCCCATCATAGTGCCAGACATATAAGTAAAGACCTCTTAGACCCTCTCAACCAGCCCATCTGCCAGCTGAGTACCAATGAATAACTTCAGCCATCTCAGCAGGAGCAGAAAATCTTCCAGTTAAGTTCTGTCCAAATTCCTGACTCACAGAATCTGAAACATAATTTAATGAGTACTGTTTTTTGTTTGTTTTTGTTTTAAGTTTTTATTTAAATTCCAGTTAGTTAACATACAGTGTAATATTAGTTTCAGGTGTAATGGGAACTGCTTTAAGTTACTACATTTTAGAGCCATTCGGTACATAGTAATAAAAACAGAAAAGCCAGGGAATGAATCCTGACACTGCCTTTTATTCCTAAAGCTGATAAGTCTCCTGAAAGAGAGACTGGCCAATTCAAGGTGAAAGCTTCTAGGGGCTCCTGGAAACATTTAGGGTGCTTGATGAGAACCACTGAGTGACTTGGGTCCTACCAGTGAACATGAGGCCAGAAGCCACTGGGGGCCCAGAGGCTACCAGCAAAGGGCTGTGTTACTGATCTGACCAGGAGAAGGTATCCCATCAAGGTCTGCAGAAGCTCACTGCACTTTATCGAAACCCAAATTGGAAGGTGGAGGCATGAGAAGATTCTTTGCTTGGCAGATGATAGAGACTAGATGCTTGATAAATACATGTTGTATGATCTGACTGAATCCAGGGCCTGGCAGCAATACTGGCGGGCGGGGCTGTTTACTGAGAGGCAACGGGCAACTGAAGCATCACAGGTCTCCATAATGGCCTATCATTGGAAATGTGATATAGATCTGGGCTCCCTTTTTGAGACATATTTGAGTCTGAGGCTCACAGGTTGGAGAGCCGGGACCAGCCCCTGCTGGACTCTCTGTGCAGGGGCTTTCTGAAGATTCTGGCTGGGATTTGTATGTCCTGTCCTCGTCGTGTGACCCAGGTCTCGGTGCCTCTACCACAAGCATCCTCACTTGAAGGTTACACTTGTTCCACACACAGTACTTCTATTTCTCTTCCTACCATTCTGTGGAACTCACTAGCTAAGTGTTAACACCCACAGATCCCCATTTAAAATAGCTTTCAACCATTATTCTGAGCACTAAATGAAACAATTCCTTTTTTTTCTGAGCTTACAATAGTTTCTTTTTCCTAAAGACCATATTTAAGATCTCTCACACTGATTTAAGCCTATTAATCCCTGAAGGAAAGGCCAACTCCAGACCAATGTACAGGCCCTCATAGTTATCCTGAAAGGGAAATGGTGAGATTTCTGATCTCTGAAGCAGCTTTCTTCTACTAGGAGATCAGAATCATGCCTCATATTTTCAGAAGACCTATCATACTCTTATTCAAGGGATATTTTTGAAGTCATAATTCTGATTGGGAATGTGTTTTAAGCTAGGCTTTTACAAAAGTCAGATTTGTGATGGCTTTCAAATAGCTGAAAATTTTATTAGCCAAATATGATATTTTCATTAAATTAACAACAAATTACATAACTTTCAGGATCATAACTATATTTCCCTCACACGAATATTAGAAATCCCAGTCTCTTGGAGAAATCTCAACTTTCTTCTTCTTCTTCTTCTTCTTCTTCTTCTTCTTTTTAGAATAACATCAGAAATTGGTTAACCGCAACTAAAATGTTAGACAAAAGGGCCTTTCACTCATGGATTTGGGCTAAGAAAGCCTGGAATCAAAACAACATGGAGAAATTGGGTTTAGGGCCAGACAGAATCCATTGTTTTCGGGTCAGTTTCGGTTTGGGGAGCCTAATGAAGACTGCTCTCTCAAAAAGAGCTGGGATTAGTGTATTGTCAGTCATCATTAATCACTGGAGTACCCCAAATTGCCTGTCTTGAGTCAAGACACTGTTTTCACATGCGTTTTTCAATATTCTTGACTAGTGGCATACATGTTAATCTATTAACAGACTAATGTATGTTGATTAACATGTACATTTATTACATGTTATTTCATGTATAGTATATTACATGTACGATTTAAATAGTTAAATAAGTTAAGAGGGATGGCTAAATCACTTTTAAAATGTGATATTATGGGGCACCTGGCTGGCTTAGTTGGTTAAGCGTCTGACTTCGGTTCAGGTCATGATCTCATGGTTCGTGAGTTTGAGCCCCACGTGAGGCTCCATGCTGTGTGGAACCTGCTGGGGATTCTCTCTCTCTCACTCTCTGCCCCTCCCCATTCTCGTTTTCTCTCTCTCTCTCTCTCTCTCTCTCTCTCTCTTTTCTTTCTCTCAATAAATAAAAACCTAAAAATATTTTTAAAATAATAACATGTGATATTACCCTTATTTATGCAGTCACTTGAAGCTAAATTTGAAAAATCAAGCAGTGCATTTTTCAGTGGTTTATCTGCCTCCTTGTACCAGAAATTCCTTGAGGGCAACCTCTGGGTATGATTCATCTCTGAATGCATCTTGGTGCCTGGCAGAGTGCCTTGCACACTAGAGTGAAGTAAATAGTTTTGAAATGAATAAAAAGAAGCCTCTTTGAATAGGAAAGGGTGGATTCCACCTGAATGTACAGACTGATTCTTTGACAAAGAGTTTAAAAGGTGTAAAAGGAACGTTTGTACTTAAAGTTTGCAAGCACCTCCACACATATTGTCTCTAAACCAAGCGCCAGTAAGCTCATTTCACTGTTGAGGAAATTGACTATTAGAAAGACTATGGGACTCAGCCCAAATTTTCTGATTCTCTAGCTTATGAAATTAGAAAACAATTCCACTCCCCCCTGCACCCCGCCACTTCCACAAATACAATCATCTGTCAAAATTCATTCAAAGAGCTCCAACTGTTTACCCTGTCTTAACCTACCCACCTCATTGTTGTCAAAACTATATTTACAAGGGGAGGGCATTGGACAGCACATCTAAAATTTCAATTTCTTCACTTGCAGCCTGATATGCCCATGCCCCATTCTCACAGAGCACGAACAGTGGCTGATGAAATCTGATGTGGTTCAATCTACTTACCCAAACTTGTTTAGTATTTTTTAATGTTTATTTAATTTAGAAAGAGAGAGAAACAGAGTGCGAGCGGGGGAGGGACAAAGAGAGAGAGACACACAGAATCTGAAGCAGGCTCTAGGCTCTGAGCTGTTAGCAATGAGCCCAACGTGGGGCTCAAACTCACAAACCATGAGATCGTGACCTGAGCTGAAGTCAGACGCTTAACCTACTGGGCCACCCAGTCGCCCCTCTACTTACCCAATTTGTAGTGCATGCACATAAAACCTGGTGCTTAGCTCTGCAAACAATTAGTCATCAAGTACAGTGTAGGGAGATGATAAAAAAATCAAAGATAACTTGTAAAACCCAAAGATCTGGTCCAGGAGAAAGCTGAAATTAAGTTTTGATCAGAATGCTTAGACTTTCCTTGCAATATTAGGAATATGGCAGTAATGTAAAATTCTCCAAAATCTTAGTTATTTTGACATGTTTTAAAGTATTATTTAAATACACTTTCCATCATGATCTAAAGGCAGTCAGCTCTGAGGAGAGAAAAATATGCTCCCCATCCTCCCGCCCCCTCAGTTCCACGAGTGAGGTGTAGGGCAGGTGGAAGAGAAGGCATGAGCGGGTTGGGGGGTGTGCCTCTTGTGAATCAAAGCCAAAAAAGGTTTCTCACTGCTGCTGTTCTTTGATCTCTTGATCCCTATTTTTAGAACTCTTCTGTCCAATATCCTCTGCCCCACTGCCATGACCTTTCATGACACACTTCTCCTTGTGGTTATTTTTGGGATCATATTCCTTTCCCAAAGTATTACTCCAGCTAGAATTAATGTATGAGGTAGATCAGTACAAGTCCTCACTTGAAAAAGTACCCAAAGCACATGTTCCCACAGAAGGGTGAGAGAGCTGGTGTATGAAAGACAGATACATCATCCATATTTTTAGTCATCAAAGCATTCTAGAAGGACTGCTTAATGGAGTAGATACTACAACCTCATAAGACAGCATTATCTAGGTGCAGAATCTGATAACATGGATTTAGAAAATGTGTCCAGCACAGCTAACAGGTTCTAAGTGTGTGTGTGCGTGTGTGTGTGTGTGCGTGTGTGTGTGTGTGTGTGTGTGTTTAAGGGGTAGAGAAAGAGGAGACAATCATAAAGAAAATACAGGATTTATCACCACGGGTTTCTTTTTCAGACTTTACCTCTCCCTAAATCTACAAACCATATATAAGAGTCAGTGCCCACAGTGAGGGAAGGGCAGAGATCAAGTAGGCTTGATCTCTGCTTTGGTATCCTTCAGAAAAATATTTCTTCACAGGATTTTTTAAATTTTTTTAATTTTTTTATTTTTATTTATTTATTTATTTTTAAACTTTATAGTTTATTGTCAGGTTGGTTTCCATATAACACCCAGTGCTCTTCCCCACAGTGACCTCCACCAAGACCATCACCCCCCATTACCTTTCCCCCTTCCCCTTCCCCCCTCAGTTTGTTTTCAGTATTCAAGAGTCTCTTGTGTTTTATCTCCCTCCCTCTCCCTAACTCTTTTTCCTCCTTCCCCTCCCCATGGTCCTCTGTTGGGTTTCTCCTGTTAGACCTATGAGTGCAAACATATGGTATCTGTCCTTCTCCACCTGACTTATTTCATTTAGCATGACACCCTCGAGGTCCATCCACTTTGCTACGAATGGCCAGATTTCATTCTTTCTCATTGCCGTGTAGTATTCCATTGTATAGATGAACCACATCTTTCTAATCTATTCATCAGTTGATGAACATTTAGGCTCTTTCCATGATTTGGCTATTGTTGAAAGTGCCGCTATGAACATTGGGGTACATGTCTTCACAGGATTTTTAAAAGAAGAACAAAAGTTGCCTCACCAGAAATACGAATGACACATAGATCCAAGAGAAAAATCCCTCCTCAGTGAAGACAGTATTTTTTGTGTTCATCACTATATCTCCTGTATCAAATACAGTGTTAAACTGCTACATTAAGAAGATAATTTGATATAATAACAGCTAATCTTTATTGAGCACTTAGTGTATAGCTTTGTGACAAGCACTGTTCTTCAAGATCTACATAAATTAAATCATTGAATGCTACAATAAACCTATGAATATGTGCTTGTATTGTCCCCAGTTGAGAGATGAAGACACTTAAGTATAAAGAGCCTAGATATCTTGTCCCACATCAAATAGCTCTTAAGTGAGAGGGCAAGAATTCACCACCAGGCACTTTGGGATCTAGAGCTTATGCCTGGAGAGGAAAGAAGTGTGTTTCCTGCCTCTGCTACATCCATGAGGAGCTTGAAGAGCTAAACTTACTCAGTATTATGGGCTGAACTGTATCCCCTCAAAATTCACATGTTGATGTCCTAACCCCCACTATGTCCTAACCCTAACTGCATAAGATGACTATATTTAGAAATAAAAAGCAGTAATTAAAGAGGTAATTAATTTAATATGAGGTCAGTAGGGTGAGCCCTAATCCAATATGTCTGGTGTCCTTATGAGAAGAAATTTGGACAGAGGCGCATACAAAGTAAAGACCATGTGAAGACTCAGGGAGAAGATGGCCATCTGCAAGCCAACGGAAGATGTCTCAGCAGAAACCAACCCTGGGTGTACACTGATCTTAAACTTTAGCCTCCAGAATTGTAAGAGAACAAATTTCTGTTGTTTAAACCAACTAATCTCGGACCTTCTGTTACAGCAGTCCTAGCAAACTCATACACTCAGTGTTAAAAGTGTAAAATGGGAGACCAGGAAAATGCATTTGGTCCACCTTAGTCAAAACAAATAAAACCAACCCAAAACAGGGAGGTGAGCAGTTACATAAACTTTTGTAAATTCACAATTAAGTAGGAGATGCTATCAGGACAGTCCTTTAAAAATATTTTTTTAATGTTTATTTACTTTTGAGAGAGAAAAAGATAGAGCATGAGTGGAAGAAGGGCATGAGTGGAAAGAGGGGGAGACACAGAATCCGAAGCAGGCTCCAGGCTCTGAGCTGTTAGCACAGAGCCCATGCAGGACTTGAACCCACAAACCGTGAGATCATGAGCTGAGCTGAAGTTGGGCGCTTAACCAGCTGAGCCACCCGGGTGCCCCAGAACAGTCCTTTTGATGGCCCAGATAGCTCCATTCTCACAAGATTCCTTATGAATACAGAGACTGAAAGATGTGACTCCAGTTATAGATTGTGGTGGGTATATAGTTTCTATGTGTGTAGACTTTCTTGCTGTCAAGTATTTCCATGTTTGGAGTAACCCATTTATCAGATACCTCATATTTTAGAGTAGTTTTTAGTATCAAGGTGATACTAAAAAAATGAGAATATAAAAATCTCTCATAATCCCATTATCTACAGATAAATACTATAAACAAATAATCTTTATTTAATAGTGAGATCTTGATGTAGATAAAATTTTTTATCCTGCTTTTGTTCAATTGATACTGTTTTGACAGCTTTTCCCCCAAGTCATTAAATAGTTTTCAAAAAACATGATTCTAATGACTGCATGATATTACTTCCAAGAGATTATACTATAATTTACTAAACATAATACTCAATGCTGGCAAGGATATTGTGAAGCAGGTATTTTCCTCAACTACTGGTGAAAGTATAAAATGTGATGACCTGAAAAACAGTTTGACATTATATATCAATGTTATTAGAATAATTCACACCCATTGCTCCAGTAAAGAAAAGTAAAAGAAAGACATTTATGAGTAAACCATTACCTTCTCAGTGAAGCCATCCTGATCAACTCCTTTTAAATTGCCTCCCTGACTTCTGGTTTTGATTAATAGAGAGATCTCAGTGACTTCTAGATCATTCAGTACAGACACCAGTAGAGTCACATCTTAGTAGAAGGCTACTCTATACCTGCTTTAGAAAAGTATAAGGTCTTAAGTGGGTCAAACTTATCTGCATGTAACTTAACTACTTGCCAAAACAAAGCCTCACTATTCAAAGATAGACAACAAATACAGAAATTGAACAACATAATATTAATAACACAATATTTATAACACTCAGACATGCCAAGGAGGAGGAAAGTGTGATTCAGAATAAGGAGAAAAAATAATCATTCGAAACAAGACCTAAAAAGGCCAGAGGGGAGCCTGGGTGACTTAGATGGTTGAGCATCTAACCCTTGATTTTGGCTCAGGTCATGATCTCACAGTTTGTGAGATCGTGCCCCAAGCTGGGCTCTGTGCTGACAGCATGAAGCCTGCTTGGGATTTTCTCTCCCCCTCTCTCTCTGGCCCTCCCCCACATGCAGGTGCATGCTCTCTCTCTCTCGCTCTCTCAAAAATACATAAACTTTAAAAAATGACAGAGAGAATGATGCTAGAAGATAACATTAAAACAAGTATTATAGGAGCACCTGGGTGGCTCAGTCAGTTGAGTGTCTGACTTCTGCTCACGTCATGGTCTCAAGGTCTGTGAGTTTGAGCCCCACGTGGAGATCTGTGCTGTCAACTCAGAGCCTGGAGCTGCTTCAGATTCTGTGTCTCCCTCTCTCTCTGCCCCTCCCCCACTCATGCTTTTTGCTTTCTCTCTGTCAAAAATAAATATTAAAAAAATTTTTTAAACAACTATTATAGCTACATACAAATATTTAAAGGAAAACATAAATATAATGAGAGGTGGAAGATATTTTTTAAATAATCATTAGAACTTCTAGAAATGAAGAATATAGTGCCTGAAATAAAAATTTCACTGATGAGGTTAACAATAAGGCACTGCAGAAGAAGAAAATTAGTGAATTTGAGGGTTAAGCAATTTAGAATATATCCAAAATTAAACACACAGAGAAAAAAAAGACTAAAAAAAGAAAAAAATGAACAGAACCTTCATGACTTTTGAAATAATAGCAAGCAGTCTATTAACCGTAAAACTGAAGTCTCAGGAGAGGAATCGGAAAACAGAAAAACATGTCAAGGCATGACAGTGAGAAATTTCCCTAATTTGACAAAAACTATAAACCCACAGATCCAAGAAATTTAATGAATCTCAAGCAGGATAAGAACAACAACAAAAAATAAACAGCACCAAGACACATGATTACCAAATTGTTGAAAACCAACGATAAAGAGAAAATATGAAAAACAGAAGAAAAGACTGATTACTGGGGGAGGGGAACGCCTGGGTGGCCCAGTCAGTTGAGCGTATGAGTCTTAATTTTGGCTCAGATCATGATCTCATAGTTCATGAGTTTGAGCCCATCAGGCTTTGCACTATTAGCGCAAAGATTGTGTCTTGGGATTATGTCTCTGCTTCTCTCTGTCCCTCCCCTGCTTATGTGTGCTCTCTCTCTCTCTCTCTCTCTCTCTCAAAAATAAATAAACATTAAAAAATTAAAAAAAAAAGACTGATTACCTAGGGAGCAACAAAAGTAAGAACGACAGCTGACTTCTTTTCAAGAAACATGCAAGCCAAAAGCCAATGGAATAAGATCTTTAAAGTGCCAAAGGGGGAGGGAGAAGCCTGTTAACCTATAATTCCAAATCCAGCAAAAATACTTTTCAAAAATTAAGGCAAAATAAAAACTGTTTTAGATAAACATAAGCATAAAGAACTTATCATCAACATACCTCAGTCACAAAATTACGTTTAAGGAAGTTTCTCCAGCAAAAGGAAAATCATATCAAATGGAAATCTGGATCTACACAAAGGAATAATGAGTGTCGGAAATGATAAATATGTGAGTAAATATGAAATACTCTTCTTCTCATTTTAAAATTTCTTTAAAAGATACTGGATTGAAGCAAAAAGAATTAAAAGGCATTGTGGAGCTTAAAACATATATAGACATAAAACATATAATACAATAGTACAAAGATCAGAAAGGGAAATGGAAATATACTGTTGTAAGGTTCTTACATTATGCATGAAGCTGTGTAACATTATTTGAAGAAAGACTGTGATAAGTTTAACAATGTATATTGCAAACCTTGGAGCAAGCAATTAAAAAAAATGAATAGCACTAGAATGATTTTTACTTTAGAACTATACAGAAAAGGTTAAAAAGAATAAGACTTTTTAAAAACTATTTATTTTTATTTATTTTAGAGAGAGAGAGAGAAAAAAACAGAGAGAGCATGAGTGAGGAAGAGGAGAGGAGGGGAGGGGAGGAAGAAGAGAGAGAGAGAGAATCCCAAGAAGGTTCCATGCTCAGTGCAGAGCCCCATGTGGGGCTTAATCCCATGACCCTGACACCATGACCTGAGCCAAAATCAAGAGTTGGATGCTCAACCAACTGAGCCACCCAGGTGCCCCAAGTCTTTGTTAAAAAAAAAATTTTTTTTGAGAGAGAGAGAGAGTGAGAGAGAGAGAGAGAGAGAGAGAGAGCGAGAGAGAATGCATGAGCAGGAGAGGGCCAGAGGGAGAGAGAGAATCTTCAGCGGCTCCACACCTAGTGCAGAGGCCCTGGAGGGCTGGATCGTGAGATCATGACCTGAGCTGAAATAAAGAGTAGGATGCTTAACTGACTGAGCTACCCATGTGCTCCTAAAAAGAGTAAGTTTTAACTCCCTTGGAGAAACAAAAAATCAATTCTGACTTTTAGAAAATTGTTCATAAAAACCCTGTCAAACTCCTACCCACGGAATACTTTAATTTGCTTCTTAATATTAGTTGATAAACGTTATTTTTCTATTGCTTTCGTATCTTTCAGTGGAAATTTTTTAAAGATGAGCATCTTGAACATAAAATCAACTGACATTTAAAAAAATATATGTTCTTTGTGCAATAAAATCTGTATTATGCTATTCTGTATTAGGTATTATTTTGCTTTTCCTCACACAACTTTTACAAAAAGATAATGTGACTCTATTTCAGGGAACGTATCATAGTGGTTTATATGCAGACTCTAGTGCTTGACTGCCTTGGTTCCAAACTCAGCTTTACCAGTTACTAGACATGTGCCCTTGAGCATATTACTTAACTTTTTTGTATTTCAGTTTTCTGTAATATAGGGAAAATAGTGCCTATCTTATAGAGTTGTTATAAAGATCAAATGACTTTTAATATATTGAAAGCACTTAGAAAGATACCAGGAGTGGGGCACGTGGGTTAAGTGTCTGCCTCTTGATTTTGGCTTGGGTCAGAATCTCACTGTCTTGAAATGGAGCCCCTGCAGGACTCTCCACTGGGCATGGAGCTGGCTTAAGATTCTTGCTCTCCCTTGCCCTCTGCCTCTCCCAGGCTTGCTTGTGTGCAAGTGCAGGTGCTCGAGTGCTAGTGCACTCTCTCTCCCTCTCTCTCTTAAAAAAAGAAAAGAAAAAGAAAAATACCAGGAACATAGTACCGCAAAAGTGCTATTATTATTCCTGAAAATTAGTAAAATGTGAATAAAGAACTAATATATAAAGAGATAATAAATATAGGAGATGTTGTAAAGAAAACTACTTGAGAACCAGGAGAGCAAGTTTTAGTTCCACCCTATCATTATTTATGTGGCCATAGACATGATGCTAAACTTCTTTGGGTCTTATTCACTTGTTTGGTCCTTCCTTTGTTATTTCCCGTTGTCTTCTCTTAAACAAATGTTTACAGAGAACCTAGTACATTACACTGTGTTAAGTACCAGGGTATTTGTTCTCTCAAGGTTCTTATGGAGGATAAAGTCACATAAACAGACAATTAAAATAGTATAACATATTAAGTATGATGATGAAGATCTCAGAATTCCCTTTCACTTCAGAAAGTCCTGATTCATGGGCACATGGATTAAACAATGATTATCACCCTAAGGAAAGTTCATTTACAGTGTAGACCTTAATGAGTCCTGTTCTAATTTTGACCATGGTTCTGTCATTGATAATATTAGTTCATGGAATTAAACTTTATTAGAGATTGGATGAGTATGTGAGTGATTCCTTTCTGGATTTCCTTTAAAAAGAAGTTGTAAATGGAATCAAGGGTAAGCCTATTTGACAGCATTTCTTCTAATCCCTCTATAATGAAGATTTAATTGACTACCCATTTTAATCCTCAGGCAGGAAGCTACTTTTAAGATAAGATCACAGCAGTTAATTCCTACAATTTCCAGTTTGAACCCTTTTAATCACTAATAATCACTTTGATTCAGGGTGAAACAGAAGGCCAAAAAATATATAATGACTTTATTTCTTTTTTTTAAAAAAAGCCAATATGAGAAGTTTTAAAGCAATAATTTCATTGTATTCAATCATATTTAAGAAAGATAGATAGGGAGTTGATTTAGAAACTATCATAAATACTTGAGGACATCTAAAGATAAACCAATAGTGCAGAATATTTTAACTGTTTTCCACAAAGATCAGTCAATCACCTTTGTTTTATCTAAAATATACTTTAATCAAAAGAAGGACAGGGTGGGGAGGGGCGCCTGGGTGGCTCAATCAGCTAAGCATCCAACTTCCGCTCAGGTCATGATCTCACCATTCATGAGTTCGAGCCCTGCATCAAGCTGTGTGCTGACAGCTCACAGCCTGGAGCCTATGGCTTTGGATTCTGTATCTCTCTTTCTCTCTGCCCCTTCCCCCCTTGTGATCTCTCTCTCTTTTTCTCTTTCTCAATATAAATAAACATTAAAAAAAAAAAAAAGAACATGGGAGGAGGATGAGAGGATGGGTAAGAACAGGTGATGGGTATTAAAGAGACACTATTAGCCCTGAACAATGCATAAAACGGTAAATCACTATATGTGTATACTTGAAACTAATATAACACTGTATGTTAACTACACTGGAATTAAAATTAAAAACTTATGGGGTGTAGCGTGACTCAGTTGGTTAAGCATGACCTAGGCTCAAGTCATGATCTCATGGTTTGTGGATTCGAGCCCCACACTGGGCTCTGTGCTGACAGCTAAGAGCCTGCTTGGGATTCTGTGTCTCCCTCTTTCTCTCTCTGCCCCTCCCCTGCTCGTGCTCTGTCTCTTTCTGTCTCTCAAAAATAAATAAATGTTAAATAAAATTAAAATAAAAAAACAATAAAATTTAAAAGATCATTTTAAAAAATGAAGAAGGGGGCACCTGGCTCGCTTGGCTGATACAGTATGTGCTTCTTGATCTTGGGGTTGTGAGTTCAAGCCCCACATTGGGTGTACAGCTTGCTTTTAAAAAATGATATTGGGGGCGCCAGGGTGGCTCAGCTGGTTAAGTATCTGACTTCAGCTCACATCATGATCTTGTGGCTCATGATTTCTAGCCCCATGATGGACTCTGTGCTGACAGCTCGGAGCCTGGAGCCTGCTTCAGATTCTGTGTCTCCCTCTCTTTCTACACCCCACTCCCCTCCCTGGCTCATGCTCTGTCTCTCTCTCTCTCTCTCTCAAAAATAAACAAACATTAAAAAATTTTTTTAAAAAGATTTAAAAAATGAAGAAGAAAAAATGTTTCTGTTATGGGTTGAATTGTGTCCCCCTAAAGGCTATGTTAAAATGCTAGCTCCTGGTACCTGCGAATGTGACCTTATTTGATGTAGGGTGATTGCAGACTGCTATGGACTGAATGCTTGAATGTTTTTGTCCCCCATCCCCATAAATTCATGTTGAAGCTTCGATTGCCAAAGTGGGTGATATTTGGAAGGGGATCAATGAAGGTAACTAAGCAATAAGGGTGGAGACCTCATGAATGGGATCAGTGTCCTTATAAGAAGAGATGAGAGATGAATACCCTCCTGCTCTCTTTCTGTGAGGATACAGTGAAGGCAGTTATCTGCAAACCAGGAATGGTGCTCTTACCAGCCACTGGGTCTCTTGGGACCTTCATCTTGGACTTCCCAGCCTCCAGAACTGTGATTAATAAATGTTTGTTTTTTAAGCTACACAGTCTATGGTATTCTGTTACAGCACCCTGCACTAAGACACAGATGTAATCAAGTTAAAATGAGATTATACTGGATTAGGGTGGACCCTAATGCAATGACTGGTACATTTATAAGAAGAGGAAATTTGGACACAGACATAGGCGCACCGGGGAGAAGGCCATGTGAAGGTGAAAGCAGAGACTGGAGTTATGTGTGTAAAGCCAGGGAACAGTGAGGAATGCAGCCAACCACCAAAAGCTAGAAGAGGCAAGGAAGAGTCTTTGGAAGGAACATGGTGCTGCTGACCCCTTGATTTTGGACTTCAAGCCTCCAGAACTGTGAGAGAATACATTTCTATTGTTTTAAGTCATCTGGATTATGATACTCTGTGACAGCAGCCCCAGGGAACCAATAAAGTTTCTTCAGCAAAATTCCAGTTGCAGGACTTCCATTTTCTGCTAAAATGGAGAAACAATGACCATATTTACTCTCCTACCCACAACAAATAAAAAGGCCAGACAAATGTATGATGAAACAACATTTTGTAGACATAGGACATCAAGAAGTACAGTCTAGTGATTGCTTAGAGTGGGAAAATAAAAGGGATGAGACCTACATTTAGCCCAGCTTACTGCCTAAAAAGAATTTCCAGACTGCCAGGGGAACCCAGTCAGAGTCCAGCAGTCTCCCTGAGTTGACCAGACAGAGGTAGGTGTGTAGGGAAGCCAAATTGTCTGGAGACAATAGTGCAGAGCACTGGACAGGGAAGAGCTGCACAGAGAAAGCCTCAGAGATCTGAAAAGCACTTGATGTCATCAACCAAGTACTGAATGGTGCATTCAGGTGAGGAAACTATCCAAGGCTGGGGAAAGAATTGCCTAAAAGGAGTGGAAGGAACAATTCTTGGAACAAACATAGAACTGGGAATGGTTTCTGTTTTTGCCAGTTAGTGTGAAAAACTTCTTGTGATGGGACATCAGTTGAAGTATTCAGAAAGGGTTAGCTTCAGTAGTGGGGACAAATTCAGCCTAGACTAAATGCAGCTCTCATCCTTAACAAAGATTAAAAATAAGACTTGAAAGGATTCAGTTGCTTCCAATTAATCTAACTATGTTCCAGAACAAAATCTAAGTATATTTTTAGGAATATAAATATATTCAGCACCCAACAAGATAAAATTCACAATGCTTGACATCCAATCAAAAATATTCAGGCCTTCAAATAAGCAGGAAAATAGATCTATGTTGAGGAGAAAAATCATTCAGTAGAAACAGACCTAGGAATGATAGAATTCATAGAGAAGGACATTAAAAGAGTTATAACTATATTCCATATATTCAACAAGGTCAGGTCATAAAAAGGTTAACTACGCTATGTAGCTACATGGAAGATATTTTAAAAGCCCCAAATCAAGTTTCTAGAATTAAAAATAGAATGTCTGAGATGAAAAATACAATAAATGTAAAAATAATACAAGAATTGTGATTAACAGCAGAATATGTCTTTCAGAAAAGATTAATGAACTTGAGATTATAGCATTAAAAATTATCCAGAATGATGGGGCGCCTGGGTGGCTCAGTCAGTTAAGTGTCTGACTTTGGCTCAGGTCATGATCTCATGGTTTGTGGGTTCAAGCCCCGCGTTGGGCTCTGTGCTGACAGCTCAGAGCCTGGAGCCTGCTTCGGATTCTGTGTGTCCCTCTCTCTCTCTGCCCCTCCCCTACTTACGCTCTGTTTCTCTCTGTCTCAATAATAAACAAACATAAAAAAATTTTTTTTAATTATCTAGAATGAAACACACAGAGGAATAAAAGACTAAAATAAGAGTTCTACTGAGTTGGCAAAAACTTCAAGCGACCTATTATGGAGTCTCCTAAATGCAGAGAGGGAGTGTGGTGATACCAAAAAAGTATTTGAGGAAATAATGGCTGAAAAACTTTTCCAAATTTAATGAAAATTATAAACCCATAAATCTAAGAATCCCAAGCACAAGAAACATAAGAAAACTACACAAGGCACCTCACAATCAAATTGCTTAAAACTAGTGATAAAGAGAAAATTCTTAAAAGCAGCCACAGCAATGATACATTACATAGGGAAGAATAAAGATAAGAATGTCAGAAGACTTCTCATCAGAACCAACACACGCCAGAACAGTGAGATATCTTTTAATGAGAGAAAAGACTGTCAACATAGAAGTCCAATATCCAGTAAAAATAACTTTCAAATATGAAGGCAAAATACACAAATGAGTACATGAAGCAACTGGTAAAAACTAAATAAGGTCAGTGGTCTAGTTAACAGCACTGTATTCATGTCAATTTCCTGGTTTTACTGTAAGATGCCACCATTGGAGAAAGCTCAGTGAAAAGTTCATGGGACTGACACTAGTACTATTTTTGCAACTTCCTGGAGTCTACGTTATTTCAAAATAAAAAAGTTAAGAAAATGAAAATGAAACAACTTCTTTTTTAGATACACAAAAGCTCAGAGACTTGATCACCAGCACACCTGCACAAGAAACATTTAGAAAAGTGCTTCAGGGAGAAGTGCCGCTGCACTGTCAATAAGGTACTTATGCTATATGTGAAACAGTATAAAATCACTTGAAGGTAGACTGTGATAAATTTAAAATGTATACTGTGAACCCAAAAGCAACCACTAAAATAAAACAACAAAAAGTTATAGCCTATAAGCCAATAAAAGGAGTACAGTAGAATTATTTAAAAAATTTAGTCTAAAAAAGGAAGAAAAAGTTGAAAAGAAGGATGAAGAATAGATGGGACAAGTAGAAAAGAGCAAGATGACAGATTAATCCTAACTGTATTAATAATCACATTAAGTGTGAATGGTCTAAACACCTCAATTAAAAGATAGAGACCTCAGGGGCGCTTGGGTGGCTCAGTCAGTTAACTGTCCGGCTTCAGCTCAGGTCATGATCTCATGGTTCATGGATTTGAGCCCAACGTCGAGCTCTGTGGTGACAGCTCAGAGCCTGCAGCCTGCTTGGGATTCTCCCCTGCTAGAGTGTCCTCTCTCTCTCTCTCTCTCTCTCTTTCTCTCCCCCTCTCACTCTCTCTCAAAAATAAAATAAACACTAAAAAAAATAATAATAAAAGATAGAGACCTGTTACACTGGATAAACAAGCAAAACAAGAAACCCACTTTAAATGTAAAGACACACAGATTAAAAGTAAGAGATGAAAAAATATAGCATGCTAATACTAATCAAAAGAAATCTGGAGTTGGGAGTAGATTTCAGAGCAGACTATTATTAGGGATAAAGAGAATGTATTAGAGTTCTCCAGAGAGACAGAACCAAGAGGAGATATACATATAAATACATATAGATAGAATATGTAATGTTTATAATATATATTATATAAATATGTATAAAAAAGAAGTAAATATATATATAATAAAGTATATTATAAGAAATTGGCTCAGAGGTATGGAGGCTGACAAGTCCCAAGATCTGCAGCTGGCAAGCTGGAGGCCCAGGAGAGCTGATGGTGGAGTTTTGCTCCTAAGGCCAGCAGGCTCAAGAGCCAGGGAGAACAGATGTTTCAATTCAAGTCCAAAGACAGGGGGAAAAAATGATATTCCCAGTTTAAAGGCACTCAGGTAGGAGGAATTTCTTCTTACTCAGCTTTTGGTTCTATTTAGACCTTCAACTGATTGGATGAATCCCACCTACACTGGAGAGAACAATCCGCGTTACTCAGTCTACCAATTCAAATGTTAATCTTATCCAAAAACACCTTCACAGACATATCCAGGATAATGTTTGACCAAATATCTGGGAACTTCGTGGGTTAATCAAGTTGATACATAAAATTATCACAGAAGGTCATTTCATAATTATAGAGGGGTCAATTAATCAAGAGCATTTAGCAATCCTAAATGTTTATGCACCTGGTAATGGATGTTTAAAATACATCAAGCAAAACTGACAGAACTAAAAAGGAAAATAGACAAATCCATAACTGCAGTTGGAGATTTTGATACTCTTCTAATTACCCAAAGACTAGGTAGACAAAAGTTAGTGGGAATATAGAACACTTGCACATCACTATCACATAACATAACCTAATTGACATTTACAGAACACTCTGCCCACAACAGCATAGGTATTCTTTTCAAGATAGACCACATTCTGGGCCCAAAACAAGTCTCAATATATTTAAAAACATTCAAGTCATACATAGTTTATTTTCTGACTACAATTAAACTAAACTCAAAATAAAGAACAGAATATTATTTGAAACATAGCCAAATAGTTGGATAACACTTTTAAATAACCCAAAAGTCACAAAGAGATCAAAATAGAAATTAGAAAGTCCTTTGAACTGAATGAAAATAACAGTACAACATATCAAAATTTGTGGGATGCAGTTGAATCAGGATTAGAGAGAAATCTATAGTACTAAATGCTTACAATAGAAAGAAAAAAAATCTTTAGATCAGTGACCTCAGCCTCCCCATTAAGAAACTTGACAAATAAGAGAAAGCTAAAGCCAAAGAAAACAGAAGAAAGGAAATAACGCCAGATGGCACATCGCAAACAATAGTGGAATCAAATTAAACAGTTCTCTAAAATGTCACCAAATGTAATAGAATCCCGGAGTACAGTCCTCTTACCCAATATGCCCTCCCTCCTTGTCCACTCCCACTGTGGTCAACTGCCCAGGAAAAAGGCTTCAAAGAACTGGCCTTACCTTTCAGACTATATAACAGAAATCTTGAGATTCGTCATGCACCATTTCAGCCAAGGCCAAGAATTAATTCACATGTCCACTCATTATCATTAGAACACCAGAAGACACAAGTTTACCCAAAAGGCTATAAACACCTGGACAGCTTACCAACCGAAAGTGGAAAGGTATTCAAGACAAAAATATCCAACCCCTTGTTAGTGAGAGAGTGTTAGAGGACTCCCAAGGCTTATGCTGATACTCTATCATAAGCATAGTAAATTAAATTCAAGCAGAGAAAAATATAGCCTGTTCTTCCAAGTTTGCAGAGGAAGCATCGGAAGTTCCAAGATCAACACTGTCCAGTGGAATGAGAAAACCTCATCCCTAGTATGGGTTCATGCGCAGACAGAGAGCCAGAAGAGAGTGTATGCATTGTACCTTTAAGAAGAAAATTATTGCATAGTATTTACACACACATTATTTAGGCATGCGCTCTAGCCTGTGTTGACCTCAAAGTCAGGAACCACACTTTTGTATCCCCAAAACCCACCACAGTGCAATCATTTATTAATGACTTAATAAATGCCCTTATTATTTATTTATTTATTTATTTATTTATTTATTTATTGAGAGAGAGAGAGCGTGCACAGGCAGGGGAGAGGGCTAGTGGGAGAGAGAATCCCAAGCAGGCTCCACACTCAACACAGAGCCCAACTTGAGGCTGGATTCCACGACCCTGGGATCATGATCCGAGCTGAAATCAAGAGTCAGATGCTCAACCGACTGAGCCACCCAGCTGCCCCAATAAATGTCCTTTAAAAGGCAAGCACAAACAAAAGGGTTATAACCCAGTGTGATAGCCTAGAGACTTAGAAAACAAAACAAGGCTTCAGATCCAAGTTGAAACCAAAGAATAGAGGCTTATTATCTCTTTTTCTGAGTCCAATTAGATTTTAAAAATATTTAAAAAATGGATTTGTTTCCAGCCTTCAGTGAGAGTTTGGGTGGGACTGGGTTTTATCTGAACCAGTCTGCCCATCCTTTTCCCACAGTGCTCTGGAAGAAAGCAGAGAGCAATGACTCACCAGTTGGCACAATTCTTAGTTCCTATGTACTGACACCAAATTGTGTTCCAAAAGAGAGGCGTTTACAAAGGATTAAAACCTGGATGCCCGGGCCCTGGAATGTGGCTCACATTATAAGCTTTCCAATGTGGTGCTAAATTAACTGCACTTAGTTCCAGATGGTTAATGACTCATAAGTGGAGAGGTGACTTCAAGTGGAAATTGTCTCAATTCTCATTTATGCCACTTCAGAAATCTTCCCTGAGTTTGCCCCCCTTCCCATCCTCACCCCTACCTCCTTCTGTGGCCCCAGCTTTCAGGGTTGAAGCCCTTTGCAAACAGATGGCCCAGCTGCAAAGTAGGCTCTTTCTGGTTACCTTTCCTGGACTGAAAGTAACTAAAGTATTTCTCTATTCAAAATAGCAGAACAATGACCTAGAAGGTGGTGAAAGCCCAAAGGGAAGAAAGGTGAATGAAATCCAGATTAATTGTGGTAACAGGAAAAGAAAACGAATCCATGGGAATGTCACAATTCACTATGATTTTCTCATTTCAACCCTCCCATCCTTACCTTCCACAACATAGGAGCAAGTGAATGCATGTGCGCAAATACACCTCAGTGTATTGGTCCAGTACCTTCTTCATATAGTCATCTAGCTTTCTTCTGAGTTTCCACTCTCTTTGTATTTGTTCTTTCTCTGTTATCTTTTATTGTTCCCATCTTGCCTTTATGGAGCCTGTACTGTAGCACTCTAGCGCAGCCTTTGCCATGGAACTTCCCTTCTGCCTTTAAAAAAATTTTTTTTAATGTTTCTTTTTGAGAGAGCAAGAGAGACAGAGTGTGAGCTGGGGAGGGGCAGAGAGAGAGACACACACAGAACCTGAAGCAGGCTCCAGGCTCTGAGCTGTCAGTACAGAGCCCGACGCAGCGCTCGAACTCACGAACCACGAGATCATGACCTGAGCTGAAGTCAGACATTTAACCCACTGAGCCATCCAGGTGACCCCCCCTTCTGTCTCTCAAACACAGAATCTCCAAATCATACTCCCTTCATTATTTCTCATTAAACTCCACACACATCCTCTGGAATTTGTCATCTGTCCCCAGATAGAAGAAATCACATACCTCTAAATCATTCTACACAGTGCTGAGCAAGGAAGCAAATGTAAGTGAAGGTTAATGTCACCAGGCCTGCTCTCTGAGTATAATGATGTGGTGTTAATGTCGACGATCCCATTCACTTTAGTCTGTACCTCCTTTTAGAAGCTAGACTCACCAGTGGTTCAAAGACTTCAATAAACATGAAAGTGCTAAGAGAAAGGAAAAGGTTGGCTCTATGAAGGTGAGGTAGTAACAATACAAGAAAACAGAAAAGGAGCAAACACTCATATAGGGAGTGGAAATTCAGGGAGTCGGGACAGTGCAGCAGAAACGTAGAAACGGCACAGGCTTTGGAGTCATGCAGGACTGGCTTAGAATGCTTGTTTGGTCACATCCTAACTGTCTGCTCTTGGGCAAACTGCTTAACTTCTCTGAAACTTAGAAAGATGTTAAAATGTTCATCTTAGGGTACTGTCTTGAACATTAAACGAGATAACCTTAAAGGCATTTGGCTCCTGTCAGGTGCCCTGTAAATGTCAGTTTCCTTCCCTCCCCTCTCAGACAAAAGGATCCATAGTGATAAGAATTTCCAACAGCACCCAAAGGGTTGCTCTTGTTTGTAATCAATGCATTTTAAAAGGCTCATCTTCAGGCTCCCACTTTTAGGTGTTCGCTAATGTCTCACAAAGATGTACATGTTTTCTGCAATTGCCAGCTTCCAAGGGAATGTGTATGTTAGTGCCTGTGCATAACTGTGCCTGATCCCTCCCAGCCATCAAAATTTAAAAACTGAACAAGTCCTCACATCTTTAAAGGGTGGGACTCTAAATTCTACGTCCCTTGTCTGTACTCCCAAAGCGATTTGGTTGCACTGCACCTAGAGCATCAATCACTGTATTGTATTATTTCTTTAATGTTTATTAATTTTGAGAGAGAGAGAGAGTGAGCACAAGTGAGGGAGCAGCAGAGACAGGGGGAGACAGAATCTGAAGCAGGTTCCAGGCTCTGTGCTAAGCTGTCAGCACAGAGCCTGATGCAGGGCTTGAACCCACGAACTGTGAGATCATGACCTGAGCTGAAGTCGGACGCTTAACCCACTGAGCCACCCAGGTGCCCCACTCACTGTATTGTATTATTTGCATAAACATCTACATCTCCCCCAGGCTGCGAGAGCCATGATGACAAAGTCTAGATATTATTCTTCTTTGTATCACCACCTAGCACAAAGCCTGGCATACATACTGTATTTATAGGATTGACCTGAACTATCAATCTTCTGGATCTGCAGGGCTTCAGTGTATATTCTACACTTTATAATTCCCCAGCAGCCTTTCCCAGAGTCTCAGAAATTCAAGCACTGAACACATATTATCTTTGTTCATTAAGAATTAACTGTTTAGGTGATCAAAGGTACAAACTCCCAGTTATAAAATAAATAAATCCTGGAGATATCATATACAGCATGGTGACTACAGTTAAAAATACTGTGTTGTATATTTCAAAGCTGCTAAGAGAGTAGATTTTACAAGTTCACCTCACAAGAAAAAAAATTTTAACTATGTCTGGTGGTGGGTGTTAACTATACATACATATTGTGGTGATCACTTCCCAATATATACAAATATTGAATCATTATGTTGTACACCTGAAACTAATATAAGGCTATACATCAATTTTAAAGGAAAGAAAAAAAAAGAAACTACAAAAAAAAAACATTGTTTAAGAGCAGTGTTTTTGTTTGTTTGTTTGTTTGTTTTTTGAGAGCTAAAGCCTACTCAAAGGAAAGTGGGTTCAAGATTCTTCTTGAAATGCCTAGGACTAGCCTCAAATTGCTCTTTGCTTTTTACTTATTGTCATAACCTTGGGCACCCCACCCCACCCCACCCTCACATCCAAGGCTGAGACACTTTGTGTAAGTCTCAGAGACACAGGGTGTTCACGGTGGGTGCCTGGAGGACTCTGTGCTTAGTAACTGTTGTGAGGGTGACCAGTGGTTGTGAGAGGTGGCAGCTTTGTCTGCCTCCAGTAACAAAATTGATGGTGATGACTAAGTTACAGTAGAAATACTCTTAATCTCTGAGTTCCTCCTCTGTCCTGATACATCTCTTTTTCTTCATAGGAAATAGGAGCAAGCTTAGGCAAGGGTCTCTGTGTGGAGGGAACCCTCTTTTATTGTTTAACTCATTCATTACCAGACTCTCAAGAAGAAACTGGGGCCCACAATTACTGAAAGCCAAATAAGCCCAAGACACATTTAGACATATATTTAAGTAACAACCACAGTCAGTTGTGAATGGGAAGTCAAGAAGTTGAAAGAAAGTTTCTCAACTTTTAGGTAGAGTTCATGGAGGGCAAACCCCATGTTCTCCCTCAAAAAAAAAGCCTTTGGAGACAGACACTCTGCTCTCTCTCAATAGCTCTGTGCCCTTGCACCAGTTTGTGACTCTAGCTAGGCCTCAGTTTTCTAATCTATTTAAACGGACATAAGATGGAATACTACAACCATCAAGGTTATAAACATTAGATGAAATCACTGACTCAGCTATATATACTAACTCCTAGTCATTGGCAGGCAAAACCCAGACCCCACTGATATAACTATCCCCATGGCTCCTATAAGCTAAGGCCGAGTGTCAGCTGGCATTACTCCTCAAGCATGGTGTTTTTGTACCTGGCTGGTCCCTGGGCCACTTGAGTGGATGATTCCTGAGCTGGGGCAATCCCATTAGTTTTTATAGGTGAGGAAACCAAGGCAAAACGCCACTCAGCTCACTACTGCCTATAGGCAAATTTGCAATTCCATGACTGGCAAAGCCCGAGTGCTTTCTTAAATGGCCACTGGGGCTCAGGTACAAGCCAGAAAAATGGGCTGCATGGGTTTTTTAAATCTATATACCACTTATCAAATGTATTTAGAGCTTGAGTTCATCTAGTTCAAAGAACACAGAATAGTCTCTAGAGAATAAGACTAGCTCATTCTATGCTAATTGTAGTAAAAGTGAAGGTAATGATGGGGCTTAGCAGTAGCAGTAATCGGAATTTATTAGGCACTTACTATGTGCCAAGCATCCTGCTGAGCATTAAACATGTCATATGTCTTATTTCACATAATCAGTCCAACAGCCAGAATGCTCCTTTTCATTTAATCTTCGGACTTGCAAAAGGTTGGCAAGAATAAATTGCTTCACTTTCTCTGTAGGATCTATCTATGTGCTCAAGTACTGTGCCCAAATCAAATCTTTTCTAAATTCTGAATGTGGTATGTGTGGTTTTAAGTGGGCAATTAGGAGACAGGTATCTCTGGAAATAAAACACAAAAGGAGAAGGTTAATTCTTAATCATCTGAATCTGGAGCCATTTGACAGTGATTTACAATATATATCATATTGCTCAATCTCGTTTAGAAGACGGATTGCAGGGTGGAGTGGGAGAGGTGCCTTCTAGTCTGTTCCAACAAAACGTTTCTGTGTTATCACAAAATAATAAGTTCTGTAAGGTAAGGGGGTTAGAAATGCTTGGCTTCCTGTGGACAGATGCCAGGTGGAGGAAATAAACAGATATAGTTCCCACTGGATACAGATGCCCTAAAAAAAAAAAAAAGTGCTTCCTATTATGCTGCCAAGGCAATGCCAGCTGCTTACAACACAAAGTCAGGGGGAGAAGAAAGGGAGACCCAGTAGTGTCTGGGAGTGAGTAAAGTAGAAAATAAGAAAAAGACACATTCCAATTTTGTTGATAAAGTATAAACTCCTACAAGTGAGTTAAGTGGCAGCCCTGATTTTTAAGTAAATGAAAGTCTAATCAACCTGACAATTAATGGAGCCCAGGGTGCTACTACCTGATGTTTTGCTGAGAGTAACAGAATGCTGGAGCAGGACAGGTTCTAGAGTCATTCACTCTAGAGATCACAACTGGCAGGGCCCAGGCATTGCCTTCCTTGACTGCCCTAGTATTAACTTAGATGGAGTTTTAACTTAGATTAGCTGTTTTAATTAATTGCCAACATTTAAAAAATTAAAGGAATTGACAGAAAAATCCAGATCTCTGGTATCCTTTAAAAAATGAGAAAATGGGCAAACACTGGTCATGCATTTTCACCTATCAACTTCTCAGCGCTCCCATGGTTGGTCCCCACTATCACCATGGTTCCTCAGTGCTGAGGCCAAGTATCAGCTACCACAAATCCTTGAAATGGCATTTTTTTACCTGGCTGACCCCTGTGAGCCCTTCAGTGCATGTACCCTGAGCTGGGGCAACCCCATTATTTTATAGATGAAACCATGGCAAAGACTTACACGGCTCATGACTGCCGGAGTCCCAGTGTTATGACAAGTAAGGCCATTTGTAGAAGGTCCCATATGACCTCTTGCCAGTTCCCCAAAGGGATCCTATAGTCCAGGCACACTAGGTGTACCCTCGTCACGCATGGTCAAGACTCTGTTCCCTCTGTCTCAAATGTCCTTCGGATTCTTGCTCATCCTTTCAGACTCTGAGTATTTCCACCCTCACTCCGCAGGCAGAGAAGTGTCCACACAGCACTTTGTACCTACTTCAGCAACAGACGCAGAATCCTTTGGGGAACATCAATGTTAAAGAGCTCTTTCTGATGTCAATAGTGCCTACCACAGTGCCATGACACATCATGAGCTCTGAATAAATCCGGGGTTCAATGGGGATAAACAATTTGTTCTCAGATATATAGATAACGATACTCATAATGTATAATTCAAAAAACAGGTTAATAGCATATTCAGCCTGTAAGGAACACTCAGACTGATGAACTATCAAGTAAGTGACCTTGAAAACTTTATCTCTGTGACAAATGCAATTTCTACCAGCTCAAACCTTGCTCCAGACATTGAGACTCCTTGATCAATGTGGCTTGTGAGATATCAGAAGAACCCCAAAGGTCCTAGATATCTTTCCCACCAGCCTGCCAAGGTGCTTAAAAGCCCACTACATGAAAATATATGCATTAAGGCTTTTCCTATTAAAATGCAACACCCCTTCCCCTCTCTTCCTCAGAGGTTACCACAGCTTCAGTGAACTTATCAACTATTTTCCTATCTGATGCATTTATCCTGGAATATCTGGGTAAGTTGTGATAGCGTTAAATAAAGGTAAAGTTCCAGGAGAGGGGCCAGGCCTGAATGTCTGAAGTAAGTGATGGGGAATAGGCAGTATGCAAAATGTTTAAGTACAAGGCTTGTTGGAACCAAGACGCCTGGGTCCAATTCTGCTACCTCCCAGGTGAGTGTCTTTTGGTTAGTCACTTACCTTCTGTGCCTCCATTTCTTTAGCTAGAAAATGGTGTTAACAAGAAGATCTGCCTCAATGGGGCATTGGAGAATTGAATGAGTCAACGTACAGCAGGCATTCAAAAACCGTGCCTGACACAGAGTAGTTTAAGTGTTGCTTCTGTCATTATTAGGAGAGAATGGCAAGAGATTTAGCTCTGAAAGGTGCTGCGCCCGTTCCACCACCCACTGGTCTCCTTTCCCAATTTATACTGACGAAGGATACAAGGTCTAGAAAGGATGAACAGCTTATCGAAGGCTGCCTGCTAGGGGATGGCAGAGCTAAGGCTTCCCATCCAGGGGTCCGCGCCCCCCACCGCTCCCCCTCAACCCGCGTCTTGGAATTTACTGATGAGGAAGAGAGGAAGGGGCTGTGAGACACCCAAAGAAACCGAGAGCGAGTTCTGGCCATTCTCCTTTCTAGAGATAATAGGACCCAGCCCTTTGGGACTTCTCTCCAGAGCCGATTCCACGTCTCTGCTGTTGGGTGGGCTCGAAGCCTGGGCAAACGCCACCTCTGACACACACGCCCACACCCCCGCGCCTGGGCGTACCCTCTAAGTCTGGCACAACGCGGCAACTCGCTGCCCCGCTGGGAGGAAGAGTCAACAGTGGGGTGGACGGGAAAAGTGACATAATCCGGCCGCGGCGCCCTCCGCGCCAGCCTCCCACGCAGCGCGGGGTGGGCCTCGGCCCTCGCAGGGGTGCGGGCTGGGGCTGGGGCGGGGCCGCGGTGGTCTCCCGCGCGTGCTCGATCCCGCGCCCGCAGCGCCTGAGGCCCCGCGGCCCGAGGCCCCGGCACCCAGCAGCAGCGCGGCGGCCGCGCGGTCGCCGGGCCCGCTCCCAGCGCCGCCGCCGCCCCCCGGAGCTGGATGACGGAGTCTTGAAAGACTTTCACCAAATATGGGCTGGGGCTGGAAACGTCCTGCGGCGCCGCGCGCGCCGGAAACCTCGAGTCCTGCCCCCTGCGGCGACTTCGGGCGCGCGGGCCGGGCAGCCTGCAGGGGGCGGCTGGCAGCCAGCGGCCTGGTGCACGGACTGCTCCAGCCGGGGTCCCCTAGCCGCGTGGACCCTGCACCCGGTCTCCGCAGGGGTCCCCTGGGGCAGCCGAGGCCCTTCCCGCGCGCCGGCCACCCAGTTCCCGCGGTCAGCCCGATCACCTCGGCGATCAGCCCTCTCCCTGCGATCACTTTACAGGCAGGGGTGGGGCTGCTGGGGTGGGGTGGAGAGAAAGGATGGCCCGGGCGCGCCACCTTAAAGCTGGTCTTTCGTCGTCACCACAAATTGTTCTGTTCATTCAAGTGGCTATAAGAAGTGTAGATGTGAGACTGGGTGTGCGGGCGAGTACCTGACTACGAGGGCACACGCACGCCACAAGCACACGGCTATTAGAAGCACTCCTAACTATCCAGGGCAGTGGTTCTCGGGACCACCAGCAGCAGCATCACCTCCGGACTTGGGATACGGCCCATCAATCAGTCTTTTAATCAGTCCCACCAGGTGATTCTGAGACACGCCAAAGTTTGAGAACCACTGGTCTAGGGCTAGGAAACTGGAGTCGGCAGTTTTAGGGTGATTATTATTCTCAGTTGCCGCCAGACAGTGAACCCTTCTTTTGGTGACCTAAAATTCCCTGGCAGCAGCGAGTGAAAGATGTCCCCATCAGTCAGCTCAAACCTGGGAGCTGCTGAAGACAAGCAGCTCCTTCTCTGTGGCTTGCAGCACAAGGAAACAAGGCGGCCCGTTATTCCATCACGGGGCGCCCGTTTAGGGAGGGAGAAAAAAAAAAAAAAGAGCAAAAGAAAACATGCAGAATTAACATCCGAAGACACTTACCCATAAACATTTGCACATTTTCCCTCTAATCTGTCAACGTGAACTGATCTGCAGCTCTCAGCGAAAGAGGCGAGAAGGCGACGGGACGTCTGGGGTTTCTGGACCGTCCTGAAAAGGACGTGAGGAGCGGCAGTTCCTCTGGTCCGATGCCGTGGTTTACTAGCAGGCGCACCAGGACATGGTATATGGAAAGGCTGTGCACATAGGTTGCTCCGGTCTCTCCCTCTCCCCCACCTCCTGGCCCCGTTTGCTCCAGCTCCCCACCACCCCTCCCACAACACACTTGCAGCTTTAAATGGGCAGCTGATGGTAAGGTTCTCTAAGTTTCTCCTCCAAGGCAAACTCATCCTCCAAGATTCCCCAACTGAAGCCCAGAAACAAACCCACACGCCCTTGTTAGAAAACTTTAATCTGATTTTTAAAGGAATCTTTGGAATGGCCTGGGTTTCAAAGCTGTGCGGCACACTTAATCTCTTTACATATCTCCCGTCCCCCTCAATAAAGGAGCAAGGTAAATACACTGGCCAGTTGGATCATTCACTGTAATTTTATTTTAAATCATGATAGACAGATTGCGTGAAAAACAAGGAATTCCAAAGAATTTCCTGCTCTGGGAACAGAAGTTAAGTCTATATTTAACAACATTTGAAGCTGTCAAGAATGCTTTGTGGTTGGATAACAGAGGCAGAAAAATGTTAAAAACGCAGGCTACTGCTATACCCAAATATGGAAATATTGTTACGTCTGGTGTCTGATTCACCATCTGGAAATACTTACAACCATGAAGTCAAATAGAAAAGACTCCACAACAGAAGCCAGGAACACTCCTCTCCATTCTCTCCCCACGACCTCCTCCCACCCTGTACTGCGCCTACTCACCCCCATCCCCAGTCACTTCATTAAGAGGGAAACAATAATGAAGCTTTAATGCAGGGGAAAAAAAATAAAAACCTTTTCTAAGTAATAATGGATGGACTGTCCTGAGTAGAAGTAGGGCCCAGATTTTCCTCACTTTATTTGCATAACACCTGACAAGTCCTGAAAAGTAAGCCACAAACCCCAAACCCCCTCCAACAAAGCCTTAGAGATCCTAGTCCCACTAGCAAAAGCCTCTTAGACTTATGAAAGGGCACTTTTGAATGAATGAAATTTAACTCTTTCCTGCCACAGTTCTCTTTATTGGATAATGTTTTCACTGCAATAGCTTCTCATTGTGCTTATCAGAGTCATTCACTGAAAAGTTGGCACTGAGGGGCTTCTTAAGCAAGACTGCTAAATTGTGAAGAACAGCCCTACATATTAGAAGGGATGAAGAGTTCTGGAGCTCATATAAAAGAAAGACTGGCATAATTACTTGTGTACATTTTTATTAAAATTGTGCAAGAAGATAGTTTTTGAAACTTTGAGGAAGAATTTATCAATAACACTAATGATATTGATAATGTTAAAGCAAATTGCTTTGTGTGTGGGAGTCTTCTAAGGTGTGCATTGCAGGTAAAATAGGATCTTAAATTCTGCTAACAGTTTTATTACAGAACATTATATATGAAAATCTCGTATTTCTCTGTACTTGGCTAGAAAAGCATTGCAATCCATTGGAAATGGGAGGCTTCTAAGTGGTCCAAAGGAAAAGTGTTAAAAAACCCCACAAAACTTTTAGCTTTAGAAATCCGTTGCGCACAATGGTGCTGGAATCTGTTTTGGCATTGCAGTATATACAGGTGATGATCTCAGGACAAATTACTGCAAGGTGGTCCCCTCGCTTTTGGCTGGCTGCTTAGTTAGCAACGCCTCCCGACCGGGGAGGGAGGCTGGAAGGGCTTACCCTGTCTCCCGCATCCGTGAGGAAGCAGAAGTCAGCCTCCCGGAGAACTCCCTGCGTTTGTTTCCTCTCGGACTTCCAACCCAGGCAGTGGGCTGGAACTAAAGTGGGAACCTCCAAAAACAAACAAGTACGGCACACCAAAAAAGGGAGGGGGGGGGGCGGAAGGGGGAAGACCTCTGCCTGGGAATCTGCCAGACGGTGGGGGAAGCTGATTTTTTCCCCCTTCTCATTCACAAATGCCACTGCGGGTATTAATTTGCAATACACTTAACTTGGCTAATAAACACCATACCAAAGCTGGGACTTGATTCGAGCACGCCTCTATGAAATCCACAAATAGATTCCTGGCTCACAGACACACTCCCCCCTCCCCGTTCGCCTCTCCATAGATAACTTGACTCTCACCTTCTCTGTAAACAAGCAAACTGCTCGCTGCCTTCCCGGGTGAGGGCTTCCAAGGCTGCCCGGTCAACTCGGCATCACCAAACAAAACCACTTTTGTTCCTCCCTCCCGGGTCCTCCCACCCTCTCAGTCCAGGCAAAGTTTTGAACTCGCCCCCCTCACCCCTTCCACCTCCATCACCACCATCACGCCAGAAAGAGCCCTCCCAATCGAAGTCGTTATTTAAAGTGGAAAAAACGGTAGATTGTTTTCTTGACGGGTCCAGGACAAAAAAAAAAAAAAAAAAAAAAAAAAAAAGGTGCAACGGAGCCAGGGGAGGCGCTTGGCAGCAGCCCGCGCCAACCAGCATTCCTGAGATGTTTGAGAATTCTGGAACGCGCAGACAGAGTCGACGTCACTGCAACACGCGGCGCCGCGGCCGGCCCGTATAAAAGGCGGGCTCTGGGAGCTTGGGCAGACCGCGAGCGAGAGCGCCCCCGAGCAGCACCCGCGCCCTTCGCGCCTCCTCGGGAAGGACCTCAGGAGAAGGACGCTTGTAGCCCCGCTCGCCGCCCCGGCCCTCATCCTCCTGCCACCGGGCCCGCCGCCCTGCCGCACGGACCGGAGCCCGTCCCGTCTCCCGGATCCACGCACCAGACCTCGACTGCTGCGCACGAGTGTGTCGGCGTCTTCGCTTCCGCGCTCGCCTGGACTCCTCGCGCCACAATGAGCTCCCGCACCGCCAGGACGCTCGCCTTCGCCGTCACCCTTCTCCACTTGGCCAGGCTGGTGAGTTCTTTTGCCTCCCCTTCCCCATCCGTTCTTCCAGGCCCTTCCCCTTTCCCCAGATTGCCCCCCGCGGAGATAACTAAACCAAAAAGTTCGGGGGCATTTCGGGTTAGCTCTTTCTTCAAGTCCCCCTGGAGACGCGTCGGGGGGCCTGCTGGCCGATGCAGCCGCCAAGGGTGGCCGGGCTGGACGGGATCAGAGACCCCCTGCGGACAGTCGGAGGAACCTTCCCTTCTCTGGGCTCCTCTGCTAACCGCGCGGAGTCTTACGCGTGCCTTGTCCCCCCTCCTCCCCCCACCCCAGGCGCTCTCCACCTGCCCAGCCGCCTGCCACTGCCCCCAGGAGGCGCCCAAGTGCGCCCCGGGAGTCGGGCTGGTCCGGGACGGCTGCGGCTGCTGTAAGGTCTGCGCCAAGCAGCTCAACGAGGACTGCAGCAAAATGCAGCCCTGCGACCACACCAAGGGGCTGGAATGCAATTTCGGCGCCAGTTCCACCGCTCCGAAGGGGATCTGCAGAGGTAAGATGCTTGTGGTTTGGCCCCTTTAAAAAAATAATAGTCCCCGTAGTCCAGAAGTTTAGTAATTTTGAGACCATGTATGGTGATGCTTTGTTGTTGGTAGCTTGGCAGAAAGGCACATGATTTCAGCAGTCTGGAATGCAATTCAGTGTGTCTGGGCCCAACGAAAAGCGCATACGGAAAAGTGATTCCTGACTAACTTATTGTTCTGGTCTGGAGTCCCCGAGGAATTGTAGGGAACTTTACCATAAATTGAATTTAACAGCAGAAAATATGTATGAGTTTCAGGCCGTGGTTGGAAATCTTAACTTTATCCTCCTTTCCCTTTCTCTTTTGGTGCTCTTTGCAGCTCAATCAGAGGGCAGACCCTGTGAATATAACTCCAGAATCTACCAGAATGGGGAAAGTTTCCAGCCCAACTGTAAACATCAGTGCACATGTATCGACGGCGCTGTGGGCTGCATTCCTCTGTGTCCCCAAGAACTCTCTCTCCCCAACTTGGGCTGTCCCAACCCCCGGCTGGTCAAAGTTACCGGGCAGTGCTGTGAGGAGTGGGTCTGTGATGAGGATAGTGCCAAGGACCCTGCAGACGACAGGGATGGCCTCCTGGGCAAGGGGCTGGCATTTGATGCCTCAGAGGTGGAGTTAACCAGGAACAATGAATTAATTGCAGTTGGAAAAGGCGGCTCCCTGAAGCGGCTCCCAGGTAAGTTGAGACTGAGCCTGAAAGACTTTGTACTGAAATACATTCCTAGTTTGAAGCTTTGTAGAAACGAGTCCTTGAGTCTATTGGTGTCATTATGCCTCTGAGAAATTTTCCCTCTCGTTTGTCTCTAGTTTTTGGAATGGAACCTCGAATCCTATACAACCCTTTACATGGCCAGAAATGTATCGTTCAAACAACTTCATGGTCCCAGTGCTCAAAGACCTGTGGAACTGGTATCTCCACACGAGTTACCAATGACAACCTTGAATGCCGCCTGGTGAAGGAAACCCGGATTTGTGAAGTGCGGCCTTGTGGACAGCCGATGTACAGCAGCTTGAAAGTAAGTTCCGGTGGTGCTTGTTGGAGACTGTTCCCTGGCAGCTGGGCGAGGTGCGAACCTCTCTTCCAAGACAGACAGGCACTGTTCCTAACTCTCCTTCTTTCCTCTTTTTTCCAGAAGGGCAAGAAATGCAGCAAGACCAAGAAATCCCCGGAACCAGTCAAGTTTACTTACGCTGGATGTTCAAGTGTGAAGAAATACCGGCCCAAGTATTGCGGCTCGTGCGTGGACGGCCGATGCTGCACGCCCCAGCAGACCAGGACTGTGAAGATGCGCTTCCGTTGTGAAGATGGGGAGACGTTTTCCAAGAATGTCATGATGATCCAGTCCTGCAAGTGCAACTACAACTGCCCGCATGCCAACGAGGCGGTGTTTCCCTTCTACAGGCTGTTCAATGACATTCACAAATTTAGGGACTAAATGCCACCTGGGTTTCCAGCGCAAGGGCGACAAACGAGGGGGAGAAGAGTGCCAGAATCACGGAGATTTGGGTGGGGGCGGTGGGGGTGAGGGACTCATTGTAGAAGGGATGCATTGCTCATTCTTGAGTAGTATTAAGGTATTTTGAAACTGCCAGGTGTGCTGGTGCAGATGGACACAAATGCAGCCACAATGGGAGAATACTTCGCTTCATAATATTGGAGCACACGTTACTGCTTCGTTTTGGAGCTTGTGCTGTTGATGACTTTCTGTTTTCTGTTTGTAAATTATTTGGTAAGCGTATTTTTCTCTAGGCTTTTTTTCCCTTTTGGTTCTACAATTGTTAAAAAAGAAAATGATTAGTTGATCAGTTAAAGACTTCATCTTTTGACAGAAGTAAATGGGAGGGGGTGCCATCCCTTCCTGAAGGGGACACTCTGTGAGTGTCCATGAGAGGCAGCTATCTGCACTCTAAACTGCAAACAGAAATCAGGTGTTTTAAGACTGAATGTTTTTATTTATCGAAATGTAGCTTTTGGGGAGGGAAGGGAAATGTAATACTGGAATAATTTGTAAATGATTTTAATTTTATATTCAGTGAAAAGAATTTATTTATGGAATTAATCATTTAATAAAGAAATATTTACCTAATATCTGAGTGTGTGGCATTCAGTATTTTCAGAGACTATCCAAAGTCATTGGCAAAAGCCTCGCGTATTACTTACTCATTCTTTCAATTATTCAACCAGGACTACTTGAGTGTCTACTTTGTGCCAGGAACTGTTCTGGGAGCTTGGGAAAAGAGCAGGGAACTAACCTACAAAAATAAGACAATGATTGCTTTTATCTTCAGTTGAGAAAAATCTCTGCATTTAAAGTAATCTGTTTTTAAAACACGTTCAACACTAGGCATTGTGGGAAGCACAGGGAATCTGAAGCTAAATTTGTGATTTAAATAATAATGCTTTATTTTCATAAGAATTCAAAGCCTAAGGGTCTCCATCACTCCATCACTGAGGGGTGGGTATAGTAGGGCCATTTATCATTTTAATCACTAGGTTATTGTGCTTGTCATCTTGGAAGAGGAGAGAAATTTGAATGAAACCGTCCATAACCCAGGCTGCCCATATCTAAAACCCTGGGCAAGATTAAGTCTGGTTGGATAATGTGTTATAGAAGGTCACTTGTTTATAACTTTTTGTTTTCCCAATATTGTTCCTAAAGCATAGGAGAACTACTTAGAAATCCACCCTTAGTTGGGATCAGAAAAAAAGTCTTGGAGTCTATAAGAGTCAGTTTGTTTTCACTGAATGAGCTTGAAGCAATGACTTGTGTTAATCCTAATAAGCCAGTGATTAGGTAAACATGCTGTTAAATGCAAAGGAATGCAAGGAATTTCAAGTACTTTTCCAATAGCGTGAGGACCAAGCCACCCCATCCCCCTTTCCTTTTTATAATATACGTTATGCTGCTGGAGGAGGGAGCAGTTAGATAGAGTTGGCTATCCAGAAGGTCAAAGGCTAGATGCAGGGCATTCCTAAAAGAAAAGGACCTCAATCTTAGGTCTAGGAGAGGTTGAGAAGGCTGCGTCAATGTTTGTGAAAACGCTGGTAGCCTGTTTTAGGAGAATCTACCTCTTTAGAAAGCACTGACAATAAACCTTTTATAGAGAAGTTTTCCTTTCATCGAACTTCTTGGCTTCTGTTCAAATCCATAGTGAAATATTTCAGTCTGCACTTGGTTAAGAGAGTACTTGAATTTTTAGGTTTCGAGAAAGTGCTTTAAAAGAGAAGGGGGACAGCTCTTGGGATCCTGTAAAGAGTGATTTTTCAAAACAGTTTAATATCAATGCCTTAATGAAGACCTAAGAATCTGTTTAAAAGCCTTACAGAAATGAATAAAGATTCACAGAAATGTGATGGTAAAATGTATGGGCAAAGGCTCTTCTGGTTTTGGCAATGTCTTGCCTGAAATATTACAACTTGTGCCTACTGAGTTGTCTGTTTCTTGCCTGAGGCTTTGAAATTTTAAGGTATTTGGAAACTTAAACACCACCTGTGCCATCTCAGATGCAGTTAAACTTGCTAGTGCAATGTAACATGCGAAACAATAAAAGTGTGAGGTTTTTGTAGTGCGATCATGTTGAACAGACATCCAAATTCACCAGAAAGATTTTCACATTCCCAGGAACCAATCCTGAGGACTTTTCCTCCAACACTGAAGTCCAGCAAATTGCTTCTTACATAGAAATCAGGGAGTAATATTTTATAGATCCTTTAAGAGTGTAGGGCGGTAATATGTATACAAATAAGCTCAAATGTGAAACAAAACCAGACATAGGAAAATACTGGATCTCTGGGTTATTAATCTTATTGTAGTAAATACAGTAAGAGTGATGGATAGGATGCTGATTCTATTTAAATAAGAGTGCTCAATTAATGAAGACAAATAGATGCAAATTATGTCCATTTTATTTGGCTATTAAAAAAGTGAAGAAATTCAAAGTAGGCGAGAATAAAATTATGCAAATTAGAACATGTAACCTTTATCTAGGTGCAGTGCTCCTAGATACTCTCTGCCTACTTCAAGTACTGAGAAAACAAAACCCAACACCAGGCATTTGCACATATGAAATAGAAGTTACATATATAAACATGCATCATAATATACATGTGCCCCTCCACATACAGTAAAGATTTGTGTTGTTCTTACTTTCCAATCCAAAAGATCCTGGGGGTCTTGAGCTGTTTTTTTTTTTTTTTTCTTTTTTAATAGACATGTAAGAACTGAGAGTCATAGGGTGACCTCAGAATCTTAGGAATTCAACGAATTTTAAGAAATAGTCTATGGGACGTTTAGCACAGTAAGTGGTCTCACTGTGATGATTTTCACTTAAACGCACGTGTTGTCCACACGGTCTTTTCTTCTGCCCTCTGGATCCTGTTTGTAAATCAGTGGAGCAAAAGCAAGGGTCCAGCAGGACCACAGCACAGAACAAAGCTGTGTTCTGGGCAGGGTGGCAAGTGATGCAGGGGAAAGAATCCCAGACTGGAACTGGGAGACATGTCTTTTAGCACCAGCTCTGCCATTAATTAACTGGGTGACTCTGGGCAAGTGTCTGGATGGATCTCTCCTGTTTTAAAATGGAACAATAGCTTCCAGCTGCTTTTTTCGCCATAAATATTCTTTTTTATATGCTCTCTCTGGTGCACTGACTTTTCCATACCTTAAGAACTTCGTCTCAAGCAACTGAATGTATGAAGTGAAAACTACTTGAGTTTTCTGTAGGCAAATGCACTCATCTCTAGGAAGCCTTTGAAAAATGTAATGTTATTAGACCCTCCTTTAACTCTAAAGTACTCTTGGTTACAGGATGTGGCAATCCCTGGATCTCAGCCTATAGGTCCATGCTTTCATCTTCCTGTATAGCCCCGATATCTGGGCCTCATTAAATCCCTGCCCTAAATAACTCATTCTTCAAAACAAAGCACATTGTGAAGCATGACAATGATGTATGTGTCCTATGGATAGAACGGATTTATTTGTGACTTAACTTTATTGGTGGTGGTCAACACTCATCCACGTAATCTTATAAAGTGCAATTCAATTAAGCAAGAACCCAGATGCATTTGTTAGTGCTTTACAATGCTCAGATATTCTGCTCACATATTCGGAATCCATCCCTTTCACATGCCCAGTGCAAACATCCAAAGCTAAGCCATCATCATCTCTTGCCTGAATTACTTAAATGGCCTCACTTGTGACATACTGTGTTCCCTAAAGGTGGCTGCAATAATATCTTCCACCCCACATAATATCTCTGTCCCTTCTGCAATGTGACCCTGTTGCACAGATGGGGTTTATTCTTCTATTCTCTTGGATCTGGGTGGGCTCTTTGACTGCTTTAACCAATGAATATCCAGGAAGCAATGCACTGTGGCGCCAGTTCCAAATTTGGCGATGACTAGAAGCTCCTACTTCGTTTCTCTTAGCAATGAGCTTCCATGTAAGAAGCATAACGACCCTGACACCAGCAGGCTATGAGAAGCCCATGTCACACTGACAGCCCCTAGAGGAGAAAGAGAAAGGTCTGGGAGAAGCTTCGTGGGCATCACATGTGCATGAAGAAACCATCTTGGAAGTAGATCATCCAGCTCCGCTAGCTTGTGAATCCAGTCTTGTGAATCAGAGATAAAATACCCACTTGAGTCCTTCCCAGATTTCCTCACTCAGAAAATAATGAGCAAACTAATGGGGTTATTTTAAGGCCCTAAGTTCTGGGTGTTGTTTGTCGCATAGCATACATAACCCAAACATCATTCCTGCAAAGATTCATTTTCCTTATGGGAACCAGAGTGATTCTTTAAATATGTGAATCAGAACACGTCAACCCTTGGCTTAAAAGCTCTATGGTTCCCCATTACTCTTGGAATAACACTCAACTTCCTCCTTACTAAGTATACAGGCCCTGGACCCTGCCTATTTCTTCCCACTCACCCTCACCACAATCCCACTTGCCTTTTCCTCTTTGAAATAAGTCAGTTCCTCTTCAGGGCCTCCGCACTAGCTGTTCCTCTGCCACAAATGCCCCTCTTGCCTCAATGTCCCTTAATCTACACTTCTTTTTGTCATGCAGGTCTCAGCGTAAATGTTACCATCTCAGTCACCTGCCCTTGCCACTCAGTCTAAAGTAGTTCATTACATCAAACAGTCTTATATTCATCATGGCACTTAGGCCTACCAGATATTACCTTATTTATTTACTATGTCTTCTCCTTCTAGAATAGCCTCTTTGAGATGAGAGATTTTGGGCTTTTTCACCACTACAAAAGTATCGCTTGGTACTGTGCCTGGCACAAAGCAGATGTTCATTAATTTAGATTAATCCTGTCTTAAACTAAAGCTAAGTAGGAGGCACCCCTCCCCTAGCACAATGTTTTCTTCCTGCTTCCATCCTTCCATTCATACATCCAGTCAATAAATAACCCATCTGGAATCACTATATTCCACGCACAGTGCTATGCAGTAGTTGATGAAGAAGGCTGGTTTCTTCACTTTTGAGACATACATGTAGGCAAAGATGAGTTAAGGTTAGGTTCAGCTGCAAATAAAAAAAAAAAACTAAACAAAAAATGGCGTAAGTAACACAAAGGTTTATTCCTCTGTCATGTGAAAAATCGAGGTAGGCCATACAGGGCTGATGTGATGCCCTAATGTTCTGGGGACCAAAGCTTCTGCTGTCTTGTTCACCATGTGTGGCCTGCATTCCTCAATTCACCTTACTTAGCTGCAAGGAAGGCTAGGAAGTGTAGTTCATATCCTGGGTTGCCATGTCCCCAGCTAAAAATCAGAGATCTATTACTACAGAGGGGAGAACTAGTAGTCCATACCACATAGCACAAAATACACTGTAATAAGTATAATAGGGCACAGAGGCTGGTTGAGGAGAAAACGATACCAACTCTCTGAAGCGGGATGAGAGAGGTTTCTTGGAGGAGTTGTCATCTCAGTAGTTTTTTCAAAGATAAATAGGTCGGAAACTATTCAAAGGCCTTGGTGCTTGAGCTGGAAATTTCTGAAATAACCAGTGATTCCTTTCTCACCTCAGCCATTAAGAGAAGTCAAAGACACCTGAACTACCTGGGTCTGGAGTCTTACAGATCATCAGTGTTTGAAACAGCTTGTATTTTTGCTTTGGGTTCAGGAGAATCATGAAGAGATAATGGATACTAGGGTTCTCCAGAGAACCAGAACCAATAGGATATATGTACGTGTGTGGGTGTGCGTGCGCGTGCACACACACACACACACACACACACACACACACGTGTACATCAAGAGAAAGAGAGATTTATTTGCAAGGAATTGGCTCATGGGATTATGAAGGCTGGCAAGGCCAAAATCCTTAGGGGAAGCCAGCAGGCTGGAAATTCAGGTAAAAGTTAAATCCATAGGTCAAGACAGGCAGGCTGGAAACAAGGCAGGGTTTCTATCGTGCTATCTTGAGGTCAGATTCCTTCTACTTTGGGAATCCTCCGTCTTTGCTCCTAAGGCTTTCATTGAACACATTAGATGAGGCCCGTGCACATAATGAAGGGTAATCTGCTTTACTCAATCACATCTTTAAAATACCATTAGAGCAACATTTAGACTGGTGTTTGACCAAACAAATGGGCATCATAGTCTAGCCAAGATGACACAGAAAATTAGCCATCATGGTACCTGTGTAGTAGAACCTTTTGGGAGCAAAAAGCTCACGTTCACTTTCTAAAATGGAATGAATGTGAGCAGAGTCAGAAAAGGCAAAAGCTTTGCTAGTTATACCCAAGATGTCCCCAGGTCAGTCATTGTGCTTGTGCACGAGTGGGGAAGGGATCCAGCATTTATTTTACATCAGTCAGATTTGTGGGCATCTCAGAAATGCTCCTGGCACACTGATCCCAAGGTCCTTATGGAACTGGCAGGATCTACTTTAGGCAAGATGGCTGCAGGGTAGAGGAGTGGAGGGAGATCCTGATAAGAGCTCTAGAGAAAGGCTTTCTGTAAATCTGCCTGGATAGAGCAGTACACAATCCATCACTTGCACACACCCCGAGAGAGACAAAAAGTACTCGTTCTTCTGGCCCTTCATGCAAATCCTCACTGTAGCACTGACACCACTATACTGTGACTGGCTGTTTCACTGTTCCCGTGAGATTTTAAACTCCTTGAAGAGTTTTTGTCAATGAGTGAGTACTAACTAAGAACAAATTGGAAGGAGTATGAGAACTGTGTTCTAACATCTCCAGATCTTCATGGAGAAGAGAAAGCCAAGTGTGCTGTACATCGCCCCAGGGCAGAGTTCCTAAGCTTGTGGCTTGGGCAGGACTGGGCTAATAGACATGTTTTGTTCACCTGGCACCGGGTTTATAAAAACTGAGATTTGTTGCCAATGTTTGAAAGCTGAGAAGGTTTTTTAAGAAGTCCAAATTTCTGGGTTCTTTTGAAAAATTCGTAGACCTGGCAGCAGTGGACTACGGTTTCTCCATGGTGGGAGCAGTGTTACAGCTTCCTCCGAGTGTGTGCTCTGCTATTCACCAGCACAGCCTGAAGAGAAGAGACACGTATGTGTCTGCATGTGGCTGGGGGAGGTGAAGACCAGGAAGAGATGATCTTTATTTAAGTAATTAATTAATTAATTTATTTAATGTTTTTAATTTATTTTTGAGAGACAGAGAGAGACAGCGCGAGCAGGGGAGGGTCAGAGAGGGGGAGACACAGAATCTGAAGACAGGCTCCAGGCTCTGAGCTAGCTGTCAGCACAGAGCCTGACGCAGGGGTCAAACCCACGGACCGTGAGATCATGACCTGAGCCGAAGCCGGACGCTTAACCGACTGAGCCACCCAGGCGCCCCAAGGGATGATCTTTAAAAAATATAGGTTCTTTCTTTACTGGCACAACCTAGAACACCACTTTTTAAGTGCTTAGAAAGGTAATATTTAGCATGGAAACTGTGTTATAAGCCCAGGAGAAATAGAGACCACTTCATTCATTTCAAATGGCCGTGGGGCTATACACATGCTGTCACTTCCCAGCTTCCTTCTACGGTACCAGTCTGTGTACTTCTGAGTAGAAGTACCTATTCCACTTATAATATCATGTCACATTTTCCAACCGACATTGGGTGAGTTGATCAGAGTTCACTGCATCGTGAAACTCTGCTGAATGTCACCATCCATTTTTGTAGTAACCAAAGAGCCTTCCAAGGGGAATCACAACTGATAGCCAGGATTTTGCTCTAGAATTTTTTTTTCAATGACTTAAAGTCCTTCCTTCAAGTGCTGTCACATAAATAATACTCACTGTTCAGAGACACTCAATAAACTCCAGGGAGACTGAGAACATGTCTAAGTAGTTACAGTTAGCTAGCCAGTAGCCTAGTAGAAGGTAGATCTCAGAGGATTTATTCTCCAGGCTTATCCCTGACAGGGGCATTGGGACACAGGAAAGCACTTGGGTTACAAGGAGGTTGGGCTGGTTCTTTGGTGTCAATGTGGCCCCTGGGAAGACTTGTGCTAATAGATTTTCTATAGGCAAGTCAGTATTGTCAGCATCCGGCTGCAGGGATGACGCCCTCCTCCAGCAAACAGAGAAGGATTCAACATGGTAAAAATTTGGATCTTCTGGTAAGGAGATTTGCTAGCTAAAAAAAAAAAAAAGTTGCTCATTCATAGAGAGAGTTTAAATTCTGGGCTCATGAGTAAAACTTTCAGAGAGGTCCTTCCTATATTCCAAATTAGTTGGCTCTTGGAAAGGAGCCCACGTTTAATTGACTTCTTGCATTCAGAATGGTACTTAGCTATTTACAGTGTTCTCTTTAATGTCTGGGGTTTTTTCATAACACAAGGAAGGCATGCTTATATAAGAACATTGTAAGAAATACAGTGTCAAAATTGAAGGTCCCTAGGAAACATTCCCTTTATACACATGCACATACACCCACGCACATGCATATGCACATACTTTTAAGTGCATAATGTGTATTATTCACAGATTTGGGGGAGTGCCTAACTTGCATTTATTAACATTATTATTATTATGAACAAAAAGATTAGACTATAAATAGAGCTTTACATTTACTATAACTTGAAAGTCAATTAATGTTGATATATGCAGTTCTCCCTCAATCACTATAACTGCTTTATAGATTTTCCTTGTATTATTGATATGCCATAATGTATTTATTTATTTAAGTTTATTTATTTATCTTGAGAGAGAGAGAAAGAGAGAGAGAGAGCATGAGCAGAGGAGGGGCAGAGAAAGGGAGTGAGAGAATCCCAACCAGGCTCCGCACTGACAGTATGGAGCCTGACACAGGGCTGGATCCCAAGAACCGTGAGATCATTACCTGAGTGGAAATCAAGAGTCAGACGCTAGTGGGCACCTGGGTGCCTCAGTCAGTTGAGCGTCCAACTTTGTTTTTTTTTTTTTTAAATGTTTATTTATTATTGAGACAGAGAGAAACAGAGCATGAGTAGGGAAGGGGCAGAGAGAGGGAGTCACAGAATCCGAAGCAGGCTCCAGGCTCTGAGCTGTCAGCACAGAGCCCGATGTGGGGCTCGAACCCACGGACCGTGAGATCATGACCTGAGCCAAAGTCGGACGCTTAACCAACTTTGGCTCAGGTCATGATCTCATAGTTTGTGGGTTCGAGCCCAGTGTCAGGCTTTGTGCTGACAGCTCAGAGCCTGCAGCCACGCCTGCTCCCTCTCTCTCTGCCCCTTCCTGCTCATGCTCTGACTCTCAAAAATAAATAAATGAAAAAAAAAGAGTCAGATGCTTAACCGACTGAGCCACTCAGGCACCCTGATGTGCCATAAATCCCTCCCATTTGACCAGGAAAGGAAATCCCCTATCACCATTCTAACCAGAGGGATTGCATCAGGACTGGCTTCAGACAGCTTGAGTCTCATTCCCTTATCAGCGATAGTTCCTAATCAGTGATCCTCAAGGAGAAATCCTGTGGCAGTAGGGAAAGGTTCTGAGAAAGGGGCCTTTGATAAAGGATGAAAGAAAGGATGAAATGCTATTTGGAATTACATACCAAATTAAAAAACCTCAAAGTATTCCAAGCCTAGGAATACTATCAAAGTCAGCAAATTTATAGCGTCAGACAAAACCTGAGGACCAAAAGCCATTTTGCATCTTCACTTTTGCATTTATGACTGATAAGAGGAAAAACAGCCCTCAGTAGGGACCTACAGGAGACATGCCCTGGTGATGGGGACACGCCTGTCCCTTCCATGGGAGTTACCTTTGGAAATCCCCCACTGACACAGTAATGAGAGCTGCCAGCCTGCACGGGGTGAGACATCACCAGACATGAGCTGGGAATGGTGGAGCGCACCACACCCCCTGGAGACAAAAGCAGACTGCTTCTCCCACATGACAGCCTCAATATGACAGAATAACCTCAGGTTGACAGGACCCAGTCTGGGCCTGACCCACTGGTGGGTCACCCAAGGCAGCCCCAGTGACTACTTGGACCCAGTGGCAAAGGCAAAAAGCCCAGAGAGGAGCGACCTGGAAATCTTGGTTACTGCCACCTGATGCTCTTGTGTTTGTGCCACAGGTCAGATTCCGGTAAGAGGCCAGTCCCTTAATGGCTTCCGGTTCCTCCTAGAGTAACGCTCATCCTTACCACTAGCTGTGCACAGCCTTCTTGTCCAGGATTTTAAAGCTTGTGGTAATGTGACATGTAAACAAAAGGCCACAGGGACAACTCCATGCTGGCTCCGTAACCTCATCTATTCCTCCAGACACGAAAGAACTATCACAGTTGTGTGCACAGTCAAAGTGAATGTCAAGAAAAGGCATTAACTAAACAGCCAGGAGTCCCTACATGCTGTACAGGCAAGTGTTAATGTGTAATTCATGGTCTTTCTTGCTGCATCGGGGAATTCGAGGATTTGGATTCTTTTATTATGGCGATGCATTTGGTCTATAGCATGCTGGGTACTTGCACATGCTCCAAGGGACTCATTGAACCCCCACCCCCATGCAGCCATCCGCCCTGTCATCTGCCTAGAAGCTGTACCTTCTCTATATGATCTCAGAAGTCAGAGAGCAGGCCTCTGGGCATGCTGTGGAAACACAAGCCACTGAAATAGATGGAACATGGCAACTGCTCAGGGCCAGCAACAGGAGCCACTGCTGTTTTTTTGGGTGAGGAACGGTGACGCCAAAAAAAGAAAGGGAAGAAATCCCCTGTAACATTAGATGGACTGTAAGAAATTGTTCTGAATTTGGGCCAGAAAGTCAAGATGAGCAGTCACATTGAAGTTTTTTTGTATTGCATTTTTGGCCTCAGTAACAGAAATTCATTCATTGGCCTCTATCCCCACACACACTTACATCTATCTGTTACATACACACACACACCCGCACACACAGACTTGTTTATAATTCCTGTTTGTTATAGGCCAGGTGCAGTGCTGGGTCCCAGAGGGTACAGTTCACTAAGGACTTGCCATCTAGGAGTCACAGATCAACACCAATGTCCTCATTCCCTAAGGGATGCTACCCACACCTGTCTCTGCTACTTTACTCCTCTTGTTTTTTCACGGCCTGCATGCAAGGGAATCGGGGCTAGGCTGCTACACACCCCTCACTCCCAGAACGGAGGGAGAGCAAAGCTACTGCAGCCCAGATTCCCTGGAGAACTATGGAAAAGGGGCATTAGTTTAAACTTATGATATACATTCTCTGCAAAGGGAAATCCATAAGGTATTCTCACACAGGGGCCCAACTGTATTCTTCAAATATCAAACCCCACTTGGAATCCTGTGGCATTAAACCATTACTTAGCACTTTCATATACTCTGTATCATCTAAGACACTGATGACTGTAAGATACACCATCATTTTACATACCTTTAAGAAAACCCCAGTCAACTATGACCAACTATGTCATAGTTGCATGCCTGCAGTAAAATGTATCTTGATTTCAGAGCTGTTAAAGGGTAAAAATATGTATATTCTACAATCAATGATATCCAAGGGCTTGTCTCTCTACCTAGACTTAGTTCTAGTCTAGTGTGTGAGTTCTCAGAGGGCAGGAACACATCTGTCTTTAAGATTTTTTTAAATGTTTATTTGAGAGAGAGAGAGAGAAAGGAAGAGCAGGGGCAGGGCAAAGAGAGAAGGGGAGAAAAGATCTGAAGTAGGCTCTGTGCTGACAGCAGAGAGCACGATGCGAGTCTAGAACTCAAGAACTGCAAGATCATGACCTGAGCCACAGTTGGACACTTAACTGACTATGCCACCCAGGCACCCCAACAGGAACACATCTTAGAGTCTTCTCTACTTTGCTGTGTCTAGCACAGTGTCATGCACATAGAAAGTGCATAATAAAATATTGAATGAATGAATGAACTGACTAGCTGAGACAAATTTTACATCCCCCTTACAGCCCTCAGTCAGCCTACTTGAGTAGAGGTAAGAAGGTCCAGATTGGGGCTGCTTCTTATTACCCTTAACTTTGGAAACAGAGCAGACGTGGAGGGGGCTCCTTCAGCACTTACAGCACTTACTCAAGATCCGCTCACCTTAAGCTCTGGTCAAGGAGCTGCCGGCCAGACACGCCGTGACGCCAGGATCCTTAGGGACCTATTTATGTTTCTCCTGAAAACTGGTGTGTAATATCAAACTTCTGAAAATAAAATCACAGTTTAAGTGGACTGTGGGAGCTGGCTATTTAGAGGAACCTGCTGGCAAGTTCTCTTGTAAAGTCAATAACCAGCCCAGATTGATCTGTTTTATGACTTTGTATTTTTGTGTATCACGTTCCCGTAGAGCAAGGCACACCCTTATATTGAGTTTCCCCACAGTAGAGTCTTTGTGCTGGGTCAGTAGCTTGAAGCGTTTTTGCTACGACCGGCCCCTCTCCCTTAAGGGTTCCTGGCCTGCTCAAGCGGTCCCAGTTAGACCAATCCCCTCCCCTGGAGGCCAGGGCTTCCCTGTCATGGATGGAGCAAATGGAAATCACATTTTCCTTTGTTTCGTTTACGTTAGAATGAAGTTACTTCTGACCAGAGAGTTGCATTCCGGCTTTAGAGAGATGGGCCACAATGGTAACGCAGGCATGTAGCCTGCACAGAACAGGGCACATGTGAGCACTGCCACATGTGTGTGGAGGGATGGGAATGGGCTTCATGCCTTTGACCCATGTGTGCTGAACATCTGAAACATTCCAGGTTCTGCACCACTTCTTTCGGGGAATAAAGAGATAAACAAGACTCAGCCCCTGGCCTCACAGTCTAGTTACAGTAAGCTGTGCTGAATAATACAATGCAGGTGTGAGGCTGCCTCAGCCTCAGAGAGTTCTCAAACTCAGAAGGTTTTACCTGGGGTACAACCTGGAAGTCAGGTCTCGGTAGAAAAGGGGAAGGGAGAAAGGGCAAGTGGAGTAGTGAGAACAGCATATGCAAAGGCACAGGTGTACAAGAGCATGGGAACCCCAGAAACTGTTGGTCAGAGGGCCCTCTGCAAATATCTCCCTTTATTCCCATCCAAAGCCACTGACAGTATGGTGAAAGACATCCCTGGACTGGACCCATAATCGCAAAGCCTCCAGGGAATCCTAAACTTGACCTCCCAGATCTCCTGTTTCCGACAGACCTATGAACCCGTAGTCTCTCTAGTCCTGGTGCTGTTGGTGCCACAGGACCCACTGAGGAGAAATGGGACCCACATTCCTGAAGAGATCTTCTCCTCTATAGTGTTGTAGGCTAAACAATGAGAGAAGCAAGAGAGAGACAGTTAGGCTCTTTGATGATGGTTCTGGAACGAGGCTGTCATATCTAGTCAGAAATGCCAGATGGCTTCCTTATACTTGCTTAGTTCTCTTTATTTGTACATCCTAAACTGTCGTATGCTTGCGAAATCTGCAGGTTCATATTTGCCTGACCTGCTCCTTTGAGTCTGCCCCCATGGTGTGATAAATAACCCCCGGAAAACACAAGTTCTCATGATCCCTTCAAAGTGGTGAGAGACATCAGAGGCAGCGGCTATGGATTTCTGAGTCTTGAATTCTCATATTCCTAATTTCTGGGCTCAGTCTCCTGTCATCATTGGCGGGCAATTCTCCCACTTGCTAATGGTGAGCAGGTACCATCTGTTTTACTTCTTAATACTATTCAGTCAGAATAAAAATGACAGAACCCCAGAGGTGAACTGGGGGACCCTACACTTAGGAGCGACATAGAGGTTCCTGGCTCCACCTACTCCCAGAACCCTTTCCCCACATCCTTGGCAAGGAGCGACGCAGGCTTTTCTCACTGACGGAGATGGTATCCACTCTGCCTCTTTCTGCAGTTCATGCTCTAGAAGCGTGAGCTGTTCTTCTGAATACTAATTTGAAATCCATCTCCCTGTAACTTTTAGTAACTGTTAATGGTTGTCCTCCTGCCAGTTGTCAGGAATGAATGTGATCCTCTTCCACACATCATATGTAGGTCCTCTCAATTATGTGCTCCATCCCTGCCTGCCTTCCCAGCCTTTCTCTTCTTTGCTTCTGTTTTTTTTTTTTTCCCCTTAGATAAACATGTACAGTGGGTACAATTATTCCTCACATGGTCTAGTCTTCAGGCCTTCATTCTCTGGTTGCTTGCTTCCAGATACACTTGAGTTTGCCAAGGTTCCTCTAAAAAGGGGATATTGGTGGGTTCACAGAGCCCTCTAGATCTCTCCTGAGTGACAAGGCCAGGAAGCCTATCAGCGCCCTTAAGGAATCTAAGTGCACTTTTATTTACAAATCCACCTTTCCTACTAAACCACGAGCACTTACTCGCTTGCCTTCCCAGCCCCCAGCACAAATAGAGACAAATTTCAGAATCCAAGAGACAACATGGTATAGGAGAATTGCGTCTTAACTTTCTTAGTATTCCCATACACTGGTGCAAAGCCTGGTAACCAGCAGGCACTCAATAACTGTATGGTCAATCAACCAATTCATTTGTTTAGTGAAAGCAGGCTAAGCTTGCATTTAATTTCTTAGCAGTACGTCAATACTTATTAATATAATACTTATTAATCTTCTTTTAAAAATTTTTTAATGTTTATTTTTGAGAGAGAGAGAGAGACACACACAGAGTGTGAGCGGAAGAGGGGCAGAGAGAGGAAGATATAGAATCTGAAGCAGGCTCCAGGCTCTGAGCTGTCAGCACAGAGCCTGACGTGGGGCTTGAACTCATGAACTGCAAGATCATGACCTGAGCCGAAGTCGGATGCTTAACTGACTGAGCCACCCAGGCGCCCTAATTATTAACTGACATCTTAAGGTCTATGACCTTCCATAGGATAATTCCATAGGACCTAAGATGACCTTCCATAAGGATAATCCACCACTTCTATTTGTATTATTGCCTTTCCTTAATGTAAATTTCAGATTTGGCATGTGCGTAACAAACCCTTCCAAAAATTTCATGGCTTAAAACAACACGGACTTATTATTTTCACAATTTTGTTTGTTGACTAGGTGCAGCTGGGTGGTTATTCATGCAGTGACTCACTGAGCTAGGAGCTTGGGCAGGGGCCGAAACATCCAAGATGGGCTCTCATCCTCTAGGTCTCTCTTCTTATGGCTTCCCATCATTCAGTCATTTAGCCTGAGCTTCTTTATAGTCAAACAGCTGGCTTCTAAGAGGAGATGTTCGAAGAAGTTGGTCCTGATGTGTAAGCACCTATTAACTCCCCCAGTGCTTCAGACTTACTAATGCCGCACTGGCCAAAACAAGTCACATGGTCAAACCCAGAGTCAATGTGGGAGAGAATTGCACAGGTCTTGGGTACCAGGAGGTGATTCACTGGGGGCCACCAGTCTTAGTCTACTACATTTATCCTTACTAAATTTCACTGTTACACTTTTGAGAGGGAGTTCTTTTTTTTTTTCATGGCTTTACAAAATCCATGCAACGAGGAAGAAGAGGATGCATCACTTATTGTCTATTGTGTGCCAGGTTATTCTTTACATATTTATGATTCCAGAAAAATAGCCCAAGGACAGAATTATTACTTTAATTTTAGAGATAAAGAAAATGAGGTTCAGAGAATCACAATAACTACTTCAAGGTCTCACATTTAGTTGAAGATAAGATTTCAACCTAGGTTTCTAATTCTGAAGCATGTGTTTGTTTGTTTGTTTTTACCAGTGTACGACGCTGTCTCTCAAAGTCTGCACTTCTGACTCACTGAATTATATAATTCCCTGCAAAAAATGTTTTTCAAATTCTAATAAAGAACCCAAGAAATCAGAAAATGCAAAATAACGTTTCTTTCTCTAGAGTTCCTTAAATGTTTAAATCTCATTTTGTCCCAGAGTATTTCGGTGTGTGTGTGTGTGTGTTGTGTGTGTGTAAGTATATATATATATATATATATATATATATATATATATATATTCCCCTGAGAATTGAAGGAGCCCTAAAGTGTTGGTCATACAGTAGGGCTGGGGTGTTTAAATATCTGAATGAAGGTTCTGATAAGACTTTATATACATAGTTATAAGGCAGGGTTCCTACACAAGAAAGCTGAGTTTGAACTTGAAGTAAATCTTAACCCCATCCATACTGTCTGAATTGCCCACCTAACTGGCCTCCAAGTAGAGAACTATGCTTTTTTCTTTATCTACGCTGGTAAATTATTAAAGGGCTCTTCTGCCCAAGGGGAGATCATTAACTACCTGGGAGGCTGCAGAAGGCACCTGGCAGGTGCAGCAAGGAGAACCAGGGCAGCTCCGGCAAGGACGGCAGAGCTGAGCTTCCTCAGGCGGCTTCCGCTAGTCAGCCAGAATGAGGGAAAGACTACCAGGGGGATACAGGGAAATGAGGATGGGCCAGTGGGCAAGAAAGGAGGCAAGAATGGGACGGTGAAGAGGACCTCCCTTGACTGCCCTGCAAATGGATTTTAAACTCATTAGGTAATAAAAATCTCATAAGCTTGACTGAATATGTGCCATATGTACCTGCATTCACCCATACTTTTTCCTTCCTCTCTTGGAGAGTGCAACTACGAGGTGACAGCTTTGTGGGCCGTAAAAGTAGAGGCTGGGGCAAGTGCCAGGTTGGTCACTGGAGAAATGTTTGTGTAGGTGACAAAGAAGAGCAGAAGTGGCTGAGGGTCATAGGACCTCTTGATCAGCTCAACTTCCTCATGTTACAGCTGAGGTGACACCTCTAGGATAGGGCTTTTCCCTTGGCATTGGCACTGTTGCCCATCTCAGTAGGTTTAATGAGTGTTGTGGGGAAACAGTTGAAAGCATTTCTCCCCAGGAGTCAGGGAACTAGAGCATCTAAATCTTGGCCTTTAGGCCAAGAATTCACGGCCTACTTGATGCTCTCATTCCATCCTTCAATGACTGGTCCTTTTGGAAAGGGGTGAAGCTGTTAAGAGAATTCTCATGCCTATGAATCTACTCTCTCAGCTCTTCCATCCACAGAATGGGCTCCAGGTACAGCCTTTTTACTCCTTCCCTGCTCAAAGATCTTGGAAGACTTCCTGATGTACCATGTGGTTCATCATGAGTCATTCTCCACGATTCACCTGTGTGTGTGGTGTCAGAACTGAGCCTTGTGCAGCTTCTAGTTGCTCTGTCCCCCTGAAACATGCACACAAAGAAATCACCCTTCTTTTTAAATTTTTATTTATTTATTTAAGTTTATTTATTCCTTTTGAGAGGGACACAGAGAGCATGCAAGTGGGGGAGGGGCACAGAGAGGGGGACAGAGAATCCAAAGCAGGCTCAAACTGACAGCAGAGAGCCTGACGCAGGGCTCAAATCCATGGAACTGTGAGATCATGACATGAATTAAAGTTGGATGCTTCACCAACTGAGCCACCCAGGTGCCCCTAAATCACCCTTATTTTAGTGGATGACATTTCCATTTGTGGATGGTGTGTACACCATGCCAACTAGGGGGTTAAACTTGGTAAGGAAAGGGATGGAAAAGAAAGGTTTGTCCATGATTACTGTGTGTATTTCCTGCTGAGAACAGAATCGGGGGTTAAAGGTCCCTGCACTTTGGGAGGTGACCATCTGTGGTAAAGGCAGATCAAAACAAATCATTTTAATTCACGAGGAATGTGAGGTGCGAAAGGTCACACTGCATGGTTAAGGCCAGAGATGAGACTAGAACCCACATCTCCCACCTCCCAGGACAGGACATTTTCTTCAACCTTGGAGCTGTCACCAAGCTCAGTAGGTGTGACTCTGTATAGGGCAGACATGTTGAAAGCAATTTCCTCTAGGCACCAGGAGTTCGGGGCCGAGAGAGGAACACACGAGGCCCTGTGGAGCCAGACCCCAGAACCTCTACTTCTGCCTGGAGCAGTCAGAGGAGGCAACACATCAGCTGAGCCTTTGAGGACAAGTTGACAAGAGCTTAGGGAAAGACATTCCAGGCAGAGGGAACAGCCTGGGCAAAAGCGAGGAGGTGCTCTGGACAGTCTCGGGCTGCCCTGACTAATGATCTTCAGCCCCACACAGTGGACACAGGAACCAGGTGCAGAGTGTCTCCCCTCACATTCTTCCACGTGGAGGGGGGGGCTCCCAAGGATGTCCAGAGAGCTCTGCCTCAGGTTCTTATTGTCTGAGGTCACTGAGCCTCCTGAAAGTATGTTAGGAATGTGGAGGGCTGACTCACTCTCTTCCTTGAGTTCACAGTCTGAAGTTCATAAAATTGCTTTCCCCTTTAGTCATTCTTATTCAAACATCAGCCCACGTGCTTCACAGATGGAGCCGGCAGGAAGAAGACAGGGGCATGGGTTTTTGCCCAGGATGTGAAAGGAGATCAAGGGAAGATTATTCATCAAGGGCCAAGCCCCTGTGGCAGAGGCCATCTAAATGCACGGAGAACGGTCTGCTTTCTCAGAGAGTACAGACCCTGGGCTGAAGGAAGCCATGGTGCTTTTGTCTCTGTGCCTTGGTTTCCTCGTCTGTAAACAGGGACAATAAGCACACCTACTTCAGAGAGTTATGATGAAGGTTAGATGAGTTAATCCATGTAAACTACTTGCTGACACACAATAGGCACTTGATAAATACCAGTTTTATTATTGATATTATTGCTCATAGTTGGCAAAGAGTGAGATTTCTAAACAAGGTGATGGGGGACAGAGGAAGTCTTCCTGGAATAGCACTGCATGAGTTAAACCTGAAAGGAAAACGTCCTCTCCAGTGTAGAGTTGTCTCGATGAAGAGGATTGGGACATGGCAGACACACAGGAGTAAAGGCAGTGCCGAGGCTTGGAAGAGAAGAAACTCAAGTGTCACATCTGGCCAGATGCCAAAGACAAAGTTTCAACTACAGGAGTTCTTTCAGGATAGAAACGGGTAGCAAAATGCACAGAGAATAAACACAGGGGACAGAGAAGAGACATTTGGAGCATGGGCTGGGCATACAAATAGCCCTATGTGAAGTGCCAAATTGGTTATTCACCTTATTTCTCCTGCTGCCATGTAGGCAACGAAATTTATCAGCAAGACAGGCCAAGCACAGATCAGATGCTCTGTTTTCCTCCTTTCTGATTCCAGTTCCCTTTAGAGCACTGAAAACGCCAGGAGACTTCCAGATCAAAACCCCCACCCACACTGTCTCAAAGCTGGTTTTGAGATATCTCCTGGAACACATCATCATTTGTCTTGACTCACAGAGTTGAGTCCAAGCAGTCTTTCCATTGCTGGAATTCTGTTTGGACCAGATGAACCTCTCTACCTTTCAGAACACTCTTCAAGGAAACTCTCCTTTTTTTTTTTTTTAAGTTTATTTTGATTTATTTTGAGAGAGAGAGAGAGAGAGAGAGAGAGAGAGAGAGAAAACATGAGGGGGAGGGGCAGAGACAGAGGGAGACAGAATCCCAGGCATGCTCTGAGTTGTCACTGCAGAGCCCGACTCAGGGTTCAAACTCATGAACCGTGGGATCATGATCTGAGCTGAAGTCAAGAGTCAGATGTTTAACTGACTAAGCCACCCAGACGCCCCAGGAAACTCTCACTCCTGCCCAACTTCCACAAGGCACTGGGCCCCCCAGGGAGCCACAGAGAAGGAAAGCACCCAGCTTTCCTTTTCCTGTGGGGCCTTGAGGATGTCTGGCCAGCACAGTGCTTGATTTCTCCCTTCTACTTCAGCCCCTCAGTCCTCCTCTTTGCCTTTCCTCTTCCACTCAGTTGGGAAGGGCAGGCACCTGCCTCTGTGTGAGTCTGTCACTGCAGTGACCACAAGGTAAGAATCCTCCATGAATTTGAAAGCTTTTTTTTTTTTTTAAGTAAAAATACTCCCGATGGAAGAGATGATTCAAGGGTTTCACTGAAAGGCACTGAAAAACAGTATTACCTGCCCAAAGCAAAAGATGCCTGAATAGATAGGAGGAGGAGGCCACGTCTGCCCTATTTTCAGACCAATGAGCAGATATAAATTACGTGACTCTCTCGTTTCATGAAAAGAAACCAGAGTTGAGACGAGGTGATTCTTGAAAGAAGAAAGATTATTAGATTCCTTACTATTAATCATTAAAATTTCTTAATTTTTTATTAACCAGCTTTAAAAAAAAATAAAATACATGCCTATGGCAAATAATTCAGGAGGAAGGAAATAAGGTGAAAAGTAAAATTTCATTTTTCCACTCCACACCCTCCTCCCCATACCTTCCTGAGACCCACTCCTCAGTAAAAACCACTCTTAACCGTTTATTCCCCATTTTTCTAGGACTTTCTATGTGCATTCCAATCTCCTCTCACACTATTCTCCTCCTTATACACCCACAAGAGGCCTTCAAACTTGGGATCTCCTAATATTCTACTTCCCCTTTGCCAGTTAAGCTCTTCTAGTCTTTGCAAAGCTGGCTCCTTCAGTATTCTGCTAATATCCATTTAGAATTGTCACCTGCCCAGAGATTTTCTGTGACCTCTCTAGTTAAACAGGAATCCTGTCATCACCACCATCCTACCCCACCAGTCCATGTTCACCACTGTTTACCCAACCCTTAGCACAATGAAATTATCTGATAGATATATGATGGATGCAAGCATGCACACATTAGGTGCACACGTACAGATTCTTCCCCCAAATATAAATGGGATGGTAGGTATTACACAAAGAATTCTGCCAAAAATGATAATGATAATGATAATAATAATAATAATTAACATTTCTTAAGCACTTATGTCGCAAGAACTAAGCTTTTTACGTGTATTCTTTCTTTAGGTTCTTATAACAACCCCGTAAGATAGGTACTAATACTATCTTAGAATAGGAAACTAAGAGATGGAGCCACAGGGAGGTACCTTCTTAAGGTCGCACACCTTGCAAATGACAGAGTCAGCACATATAAATTGACCTTCATTCAAAAATGACTATTTAGCCTTAATTAATATACTTTTAATTTTTAATATACACAACATAAGATTTACCATGTTAGCCATTTTTAAAAGGTCTATTTATTTATTTTGGAAGTGAGAGAGAGCACAAGTGGGGGAGGGGCAGAGAGAGAGAGAGAGAGAGAGAGAATTCCAAGCAGGCTCCACATTGACAGCACAGAGCCCGACTCAAGGCTCGATCCCACAAACCACAAGATCATGACCTGAGCCAAAACCAACAGTCAGAGGCTTAACCGACTGAGCCACCCAAGAGCCCCCAGTCACTTTTAAGTATAGAGTTCAGTGGCATTAAGGTTCAATTGCACCTTCTTGTGCAACTACCACCACCATCCATCCCCAGAACTTTTTTCATCTTCCCAAACTGAAACTCAGTACCCATTAAACAAAAACTCTCCATCCCCTTCTCCTTTCAGCCCCTGGCAACCACCATTCTATTTTCTGTCTCTATGAATTGGACTACCCTAAAATTCCTCATATCAGTGAAATTATACAGTGTGTGTCCTTCTGTGGCTTATTTTGCTTAGCATAATGTCCTTGTTAATTAACATTTTAATGAATAATTTTATACCTAATTTTTATGTTATATTCATACACACGATACAAAATTCAAAAGGCACAAAAAGACATTGAGTAAAAGGCAAGTTCTCCTCCTACCTCTATTTCCAGGCACCACAGGGCAACCACTCTTCCCAGTATCCTTCCATATATAATTATGTCTACATGCATTTTGTATACCATTAATAGCATATTCTACATATTGCTCTGTTTTGTGTATTTCCCACTGAACTATATACCTTAGAGATAGTTCCATGTCATTGTACATAGACCTGCCTCCTAGTAAATTCTGTTTATTGAAATATAATGTACATACACAGTGCATATACTATAAGCTCACAGCTGGATAAATTTTCACAAACTGAACACACCTGGATAACTAGCACCCTGATCAAGAAATGGAACATTACCAGTTCTCTGGGAATCCTTCTCTGGCTCCTCTCCAGACACTCCCCATCCCCTCACCAAGGGTAACCACTCTTCTGGGTTCCAAACAGACTAGATTAAGTTCGTCTGTCTATGGAGTGTTTATGAAAAGCATCCGACTGCACATGCTCTTGCGTCTGGCTCATCCCACGCCTGTTATGCTGGTGAGATTCGTCCATGTCACTGAACTGCAGTTGATATGGAACAACATGCTTGAATAAGTTAAAGGCCTGCCGCTGCGGCAGAGATCGTCCCCGCTGGTTGGAGGTCTCGTGTGTGGTTATGCACAGTCTCTCCAGCTAGCCCTTACAACCCTTGAATTCCTCTCGGTGGCTTTGTAAACGCCTTAAAAAGTCCACAGCTAGCCAAAATTCACCTCCAGCTGAAGAAGTGATGAAAACCAGCAGCCCCGTGTTGAGGTCTGGGCAGAAAGTTGCACCAGAGCGAGGAGAGGGGAGAAAGGCCCAGCAGCCCTGCCCTTGGATCAGCATCTCTGCAGCCATAGCTCGGTAAGACATGCTTTTTGAGGCCTCCTTCACTCAGCCAAGAACTCAAATCTCGAATTCCCCGAACATGAGGAATCATGACAAAGCACTGGTTTGCATTCCCTTTGCAAATGTTACTTTTAAAGTGGAGTCTAAACTACTTCCAAGTAAAGAGCTAAGCAGCTTTAACTAATATCAGCAATGGGCCTAAGAAAAGAGATGTAGTTAATGTATTCCAGCTGTTGGTTTGCTCTCTTATGCCCTATGATTCAGGGCAAAATACCAGTTTGGGAAAGGAAATGTCACATACAAGGTAGGGGCAATGTACACCAACGGGGCAAAGTTGGACACACTGTTCGGCTTGGATTGCCCACTTACGAATTTGAAATCCCTAACTGTCAAATCAGTCCCCAACCTCCCCCCATCCTTAGTCTGGCAATGACATGAGTATCTATTTCCAGATATGAGCTGTTAAGCAGCAGAACCAATCGGCACATTCGTGTGGGGCCAATCATCACTGCCCTGAGTGGCTCAGGAGGCAACACGCAGGACTGCATTCTTGTGGTTCGCCTTTCCAGAAAGGCCTTTCCCAAGCACCACATGCTGCCTGCACTGGGTCCAGCGGAAGAGGGGGAGGCAAAGGATGTGCACTATGGCAGACTCTGCTTTACCACAATAATACCACGCTTCTCGCTTTGGCCCATTGCGTTCCTTCTCCCCGCAAAGGCCTTCTCCTGGAAGGTTTCACTGCATGAGCCCCCCAGAAGAGCTCATCTCTATTTACCTGACAACCTGTGACCAATTAGTGACGGCAGGGTTATCCTGATCTCTTTTAGTTATTTTAGAAAAAATTTACTCAAAACTCAAGATAATACAGAAATCATCCCCTGGCTTTCACATAGAATGTGAAAGGGGAGAAAAAGAAAGAGAGAATAAGCATATAAAAGAAGAGTAAAGAGTTTATGAGAGAAGTTGAAAACAAACCTTATCCCAAGTCCAGAAAGAATATTCCATTTAAATGCTTTACAAAGATTTTCTTTGATGAGTAAGAGTCCTGGATAAGCCATGTTACTTTCCAGTGACTTTTCAGTCTGGTACTTATTAGAAGGTGTTGTATACCCATTGCAGACAAAAGGGAAAGGCAGAGAGGAAGGCCACATACTCCCACAGCTAGTTAAGGACGGAGGAGGGTCCGCCAGGGCCAGAGCCAACGCCAACTTTTAATCTGTATCACCAGGGGCTGCTGTTTCTCTGGCCCAGGAGCCTGTGGAGGCCACTCCCGAATAACCACCTACCACCCTGTTTGGCTGTATTCCACATTCCTTCCTGGAAACTTCTCTAAAAAAGAGAATAGAGATGAGAAATGCCCACAGGGAAAGTTTTCATAGGGGCCTACAAGCTCAACTGGCTGGAATCTGAAGAGGGCAAAACATGGAATGTTCACCCTGAATGACTGCATAGAAGATAAGCAAACATGAGGTGACAGAGCAAACACACAAGAAATATGATCTACCTACCCCAGGAAGGACTATGGTTCTTGAATTCATCTTGAAATGGGAGGAGGGTCTTACTGACCCTGGGGTTATGAATCCAAGTCTAAGCAAAAGCTGCACTCTTGATTCTAGAAAGAACAGTATAGACTGCAAGTGCCAAGGAGTTTTAGAGCTGGTAGAGTCTGGAATCAGCTTCTTGGGAACAGAAGTTCCAAGAGTCAACAGCAGCTGGCAGCAGATAACCTCTCCAGACTGGAGGATGGCACAATCCTTGACTGTCCGTGCCAGAAGCTATCTTAGAGATGGCTCGAGACTCAGTCCTTTGCTTTTCAGGTGAGGAAACCTAGGTCCAGAGAGGGTAACAGGCTTGTCCAAAGTTACACAGCTGGTTAAAGGCACAGTTGGGAGCAGAACCGGTGAGCTGACTTTCATTCCCTTGCCTCAGCCAATGTGTAACCCAAGACCAAAATAGTTGGGGGTCAGAAAGAAGGGAAAAAGGTATGAGCTTTGAGAGTCATTAGTAATCCTACCATTAGACACATAGTTAATATCATCAACCAGCTAAACATGTTTACGTCTCTAATGTGAGAGGCAATATTTATTGCACCAATGAGGAGACTGGTACCAGTAGCAATTTGTGGCAGACACTTTTTTCACGTTTAGGATTCGAGCAATAATACATATATAAAAAGAGATTTACACATTTCCTGTATAAGCACAGACCTTGACCATTCTATTATGTACACTGAATGAGTGAACATATGTCCCTTAATTTTGTTAGAAAAAAACACTTCAACTGAATTATACATAGAATGATGACAAAGTTTTATGACGTGTAGTTCAAAAACACAATTGGTTAGGTCCCCTTCCCCTTTTCCACTATTTATTAGTTTTTAAAAAGTGACTTCAGTCATAATGAAGGTGTTAAGAAAGAGGCAAAGACAAAAGTCCATTCAATCAGCCCTATGCATGTTCTGACAGGGTGAGGAACAGTTTGCTCAACTGTGGAGTCCCCGGCTTGGGCCAAGACCCCATGCCCATGTAAAGCATGGGTGAGTCACTATATTTTAGATGGTTCTTTTTGAAGGCCCTTCAAGGAGCTGAGAGAAACTAGAACACTCAGGCTGAGGGAGGATACAGACTTTTTTCTCATTGTTTCCTAATGTAGGTTAAGACATCAACAGTCTAGAATGCTGAAAGAAACCTCTTGTATTCTATTCAAGACAGATGAATGATACACTGTCATAGCCATTTAGGTCTAGAAGGACTTCGGAAATCACCTAATCCAGTATCTTCATCTTCCAGATCAGAAAACAGAGGCCCAGTTAGATGCAGTAACTTGATAAAGGTTAGCACAGGTTCTCAATGTGTTCTGCCGACCTCTAGTGCATGTACTGGAGAAAGGGGTTGGGGGTCTGGTGGGGCAGACAGCCTTTCAACAGGTCTGTGAATCTTTCAAAATGCAGGCCATATGCAAAGTGGATGCAGAGTATTTTCCTGGCAGATTTTGATCTACATGAATTAAACTTGAATATTTCAATGAAGATTATAAAACATTACAATTATAATTATCCAGTCTTCCAGAAGTGTTCATTCAGAGTAGGTGGCAGGTGTGAGCACTTAGGAGATGGACCTTCTGTTCTCTCAGAGGTGCTGAGGCCTATGCTGACCAGTGCTGACAACATGGCGGGGGAGGGGGGGTTCAGAACCAAATGCTGAGAGGGCTGCACTGTTCCACCTGACAGTGTCACCAACTTGCTGAGACTCAGCAAGACCTTACTGCTTGCAGGGGGTGACCTTTCAATTCCCTTGACAGCGGAGGTATACATTTTTCAGCAATTGTCCAGTCTGACAAGAAATGTACAGAAAACCAAGTTTGGCCAGCACTGAATACCCCTGACTTCCCCAAAGTGCTCCAAACTTCAAAGCCCAAAAGACAGCTTGATGACTGAACCCATATCCTTGGAGCATTAAGTGCGGCTGCCTCGCCACTCCCTAACGATGGCTACCATTTACTGAGCAGTTACTACGTACGGTGCTCGTGACCTGTTATCTTGTTGTCTCTCACGAAGAGCAATGCACAGTAAGGGTAATGTTCTCTTTTTCAGAGATAGGGACGAAAAAAAGGTCAGTCATGGCCCAGTAACTTGCCCAAAGTCACCTGGCAAGTAAGTGGCAGATCGGATTAAACTTTTGGCTGTCTGACTCTTTCCCTTGCTTCCTGGGTTACCACCCAAGCAGGTGGAACCGCACTCATGCACCAGTATCTCAGATTTTAAGTTATTGTCAAGAGCCCTCTTTCATTCCAGTATTTGTTTGGAGGCCTGTTTTCTGAAACTTCAGGTTTGTCTGCCATGCGTGCATATGACTTCCTTCAATTTCTCTGCACATTTCCACCAAATAAAACCATCTGCTCTTCCATAGCAACACTGCAACATAAACATGGTGTAATCTTTATCCACTGCAGTACACAGCTTGAAAAGTTTTTTTTTTTTTTTTAACAAAACACCAAATAACCCCCCAAACAACAACAACAAAAACTTCATCAGTATACAGTTGAACCGAATCCCAGGTAACAAATACAAACCTACACACGGTTCTTTTCTTTAAATCTTTTCTTCTCTTTTCTTTGTAATGCTTTTAGAACAGAAACTGGGTTGCAACACTTGTGACTAAGCAGGGGCCCAATTGGGTGATCCTTGGGCCCTTGGCGCGGGCCTCCTGCGGGACAATGGCCACTGCCTAACGCGTGAGCACCAGTCCCCGCCCAGGATCTCCCGCCGCTGTCCATTAACCCACGCGGGGATCCTAGGGCCGTGCTCCCGGCCTTCCGGAACCCAGACCGGCTCAGGCTACCACGCCAGGTCGTGTCCCCGCGACCCTCCCCGCAGGACCGCGTATGGCTGGAGGTGGGGGGCTCTGGCCCCCTCCCGGTCGGCCCGCTGCCGTGAGGGACTCGGGGACCCGGGGCGCAGGGACAGCCCAGCCCTGCCATCCCGCGGGCGCGCTCCCTCCGCACGCCCAGGCGGTGCGTGCTGCGTCCCAATCCGTCCTCCGCAGGAGCCTCCCACGGCGTGGTGGAATTAGCCGCATTTTACAAATAAAAGCCTCCACCCTCCCAGAAGACTGCAACTTGCCCTAGTCACCTAGGGAAAGGGAGAGTAGGTGGAGGGATTTGAATCCAGGACTTGTTTTTCCTTTTACTCTACCTCGCGTGGTGCCTGGCTGCTAGGGTGCTGGGGAACCCATCTGCCTGTGGTGACCTGTGTGGTGACTCCGCCCCGGTTGTGCCTCCAGGGGACCGGCTGGGTTTGGAGGCATCCGCTGCAGTGATTCCAGTAAAGGCGGTCTGACTGCGGTGCCCGCTTTCCCTTCGGATTCTCTCTTCTCCCCACAGCCCTGGCTTTTTTAAGGCTTTCTAGTTCCTGACAAATGCAGACGCCACAGGGATGGAGACATCTCAAGCAACTAGTCAGTTGGGGTTGTGCCGTGATTTGCTCCTGTTCCTACAGGAGGTCCAGCACTCATTAGCTGAAGGGGAAAGAATTCACCAGGCGAATGCCATTCTCCGGGTTGCACATTCATGAACCAGAGAAACTTGCTATAAGGCACCTGATGGTCTACTGAGGTGGTGGGTAGGAGGTTGGGGGACAGCCAAGTGGGGATAACAAGAAAACCTGTCACTTCTGGAATACTTAGTAGGTGCTGGGCGCTCTGAGAAGCTCTTTACAGTATTTCATCCTCACAAACCCAGGAGGCAGACGGTATTATTCTGCTCTAATCCATGAGAGATCCAAAGCTTTCAGAGGCAGTCTGTCCTGTCCAAGATCCCGCAGTGGCAGGGCCAGGTTCTACCCAGGGCTTCAGACTCCAGAGCCTGTCCAGGAGTGACTTCCCCACAGAAGGGGGCGGGGACCACTCACGGGAGATAGCCAAATAAGTGCACCAGGAGAGACCACGTGATGCCTCAGACTCAGGCAGACCACGTGATGCCTCAGGCAGAACTTGAACCAGCTTTAGGACAGGAAAGAGGTGTGAGGGGGGGTAGATGCGGTTCCTGGGAGAGGGAGTGGGAGTGTGTGGGGAGAGTGGGAACATCCCTGCTTCTTGTCCAAATCCAAAGAGACGATCCAAGGTTCCAGTCAGGAAGGCTCTTTTTTTTAATCAATTGTTTTTTGTTTTCAGAACTAAGGTGGAAATGACCCAGTGGGGAAGGAAAATGAGCACAGCCTGCCCTGGTCACACAATTAAAACATATATGCTGGCCAAGGTACATCACTCCCCCACCCCTCCCTCCAGAGACAGAAGGGCCCTTTCTGACCTGGAAGCCTATTAAAGCATTCCACTGGAGAATTCTCTGACCCTTCTGAAGGCACACTGTGAGAACTTTGTTCCTTAGAATGTAGTCACACAAAGGGTTTTGTGCAAATACTGAGCCATTACTCTATAAATGCAAAGAAGCATTAGGGATGGGATGTGAACAAAAACTGGACAGAGGGTGCACGCCCAGATGCTGTCTTGGCCAGGTTGCAATTTGAATGATCTAATGTTTTCTGGCTCCTTCTTGCTTCGCTTTTCCAATTTGGTTTGAATATTTGCATTACTGTATTATTTTCCCTGTACAATTGCTGTTGTCTGTACACAATTAGGTCATTTTCATAGCTGGGTGAGGAGACGCCGAGATGAACTACAGACGTGAGACTATAGCTGGTAGCTGGTTCCCTGCTGCGATGTGCATTCAGATCCCCATCCCTGTCGGTTCCAAAGACTCTACCTGCTACCCGCGATCTGAAAGTTTTAACGTAGGTCATCTGACCAAGTGGAAAGAACCACAGCATCCCTTTGTAATGGTGGGTAAGCACATCTTGTTTCTATAACTTTCGGGTTGACTTGCTGATCTAATCATGCCATTCCTTGGGCCAAATTTAGCCCTGTATTGTAATACTCCAGACAAAAGAAAGGACCGTTTCCTGTGGCCTGTGGCTTCTCTGGTCTGTGGAGGGTTTGCTGAAGTAGACCCTGAGCAAAGGAGAAGGAAAGGGAAGTAACAGGGTGAAGAGGAAGGGCAAACTGCCCGTATGGGTGAATCTAACAGGGTTAAGAGGAAGGGCAAACTGCCCGTATGGGTGAATCTAGAAATGCATATAGATGTTCAAGCCAGTGTAGAAGCTGAACGTTGACCTAGAACTTTGAAGACAGACAGAAAAGGGACCCCAGAGGAATGGAGGCTTATTTTACAGATGAAAGCTGATTTGGGCCATGTTCACAAAGTGCTCTGCACTTCCTCACTGGTGTAAAATCTCACTGATAGACATTCCACTAATTCAGCTTTCTCAGCTATCTGGAATTTGTGGCCCTTTGGGAAAGGCCAGTGATACATTTTATGTTTGTGCTCCCTTTAAAATAAGGTTGGGCTACACAAAAGGCAAGGACAGGCTGTGATTAAAGTCACTGGGGAAGCCCCCTGCTCTTAAAGTGCTTCGTAATCAGACATGACCGTACTTCGCTCACTGGATGCCCCATTCCATCTCTCTGGCTCAGCCTTCTCATTGTTTCCTGCTTGCTTCCTCTCTCCACTCCTTAGATCGGAATCTATGACATTGACCTTGTTTCTCCTCTCGCCTTTCCTTTTTATCCAAATAACTCCTACGTCATTTATTTACTAGATATTTGATCACCTTTTGTATCAGCTATGTTCTAGATGCTGGAGTTATAACCAGTAAATGAGGAGTCTCTACTCTTACAGAGCTCAGTCTAAAGAAGGAACACCGATGATAAAGTGTGATGGGCATCCCGTGAAGGGAAGCCCACTTCAAGCATTCAGCAACGGCTGAATCGTGAGGCAGCTAAGACTCCGAGCGATGGCATACCTTAATATCTGAACTCTCACAGGTGGCTGATGACAGGATTAGAACGAGAGATCATTTAAAGCCCGGCCTTCTGCCAGCACATCCTTTCTGAGGCTGCCTAGAGCCCCACAGTCAGTCTTCTCTGGCTCTTTCTCATCCAGTTGCACATAGTTCATACTTACTCTTCTCCCAAGAGTAAGCTATTCCCGCCTCAGAAAAACTCACATTTATCACTAAAGCCATATATCACTAATCAATACTAGGTTCTGTGAGAGTGAAGGTATCTTCATGTATATAGTATTGCCTTTCCCTAAAGGAATTTATGACAAGTTGATGGTATAAAGTTAAAGAGAAAACAAAGTAGGCATTTATGGAGTGCTTACCATGTGATTTTTCTTACAGTATCTCAAATAATTCTCACAATAGTCTACGATATAGGCATTATTTTCTTCAATGTGTGGATGGAACGCCCTCCCCCAAACTGTGTCTGTTCAAGCACAATATAGCATAGTAGCTAAAAGCCCTGGATCAGGACTCAAACTGCCTGAATTCATATCCAGGCCCTGCCAATTACTGGGAACGTTACTCAAATTCTTTATGCTTCAGTTGTAAAATTGAGATGCTAAGAATAGTACCTGTTTTACGCTTTCTTGTAAGGATAATGTGACCATACATGTTAAGTACTTGCCACAGTGCCTGGTCCAGAGAAAGCCTGAGATAAAAGGTAGGTATTATTATCATCCAGCTCCAACACCTTTTTATCTGCAAAGGCTTTCCAGACCCCCCATTAGAATTGGTCTCTCTTACCTCTATATCCTCGTATCATGACAGGGGGCATGCCTGTCAGCATATTTTTATGTGTACCTGGTTATTAGTGTCTGACACAGAAAAACCAATAAAAATGTTGATGGTTGGATAAATGAATGTTTCTGTCTCCCAGAACTATATCACAGTTCATAGAAGGCAGAGTATTGTGTTTCTAGCTATAAGACAGAACATCTGGATATCATAGATAAAATATAACAAATATACTTGTAGATGCACAAACTCTCATGCAAATTAGAGAAGTCCAACACTTCCACAATACATACACACACGACTGGGATTCAAAGTGGTCAACTGCCACTGGAGCTTTGCTGCTTTGGAAAGTCTGTTAATCCCAGTGACTTTGACGCTTGGTTTTGAGGACTTTATGGGAGACAGGAGACCAAGCTTAGTGTTCTCGAAAGAGGGAGTGTTGGAATAGAGAATTCTGAGTAAAAGTGAGACTCACAAAAGGATATATATGAAATAAAAGGATAGATGAGAAAAAAGCCTGCCTATCTACAATGAAAAATGAGAAACTTCGTCTGTCTTGGCCTGGACTCATAAGATTTTAAAACACAATCTTTCTTTCACACAAGTGGAGGATTTGAATTTAGATTATCTCCATGGTCTGGGAGACTGCAGCTATAAAATTAGTTTAAATTAGCCCCAAGTTGGTAGCATACCAGGGTATCTGACAGAAGCAGATCTTTCGTGAAAGGAGAGTTCCAAAGGTTTCACAGGAGTCTAACAGATAAAGTCCTACTGAACATGAGCTCACAATTAAAGAGAAACCACACTAGGAAACATGCAGGCTATCATGAGTGAAAGCCAGTAGAAACCACAATGAACAGAATTAGACATTATATAACAGTTATCATATACCAAATATAAATTGATTAAAATGTTTAAAGCAATAGAAAGGGAATCAAAAAAAGAATAAACACAATCTAAAAAGACCAGGGGTGGGGACGCCTGGGTGGCTCAGTTGGTTAAGAGTCTTACTTCGGCTCAGGTCATGATCTCATGGTTTGTGAGTTCGAGCCCTGCATCGGGCTCTGTGCTGACAGCTCAGAGCCTGGAGCCTGCTTGGGATTCTGTGTCTCCTACTCTCTCTGCCCCTCCCCTGCTCATGTGCGTTTTCTCTCTCTTTCTCTCTCTGTCTTCTCCCCCCCTTCCCTGGAAATAAAATTAACGTTAAAAATTTTTTTTCTTTAAAAGACCAGGGGAGCTGGGGTGACTCAGTCTGTTAAGTGTCCAATTCTTTATTTTGGCTCAGGTCATCATCTCATGGTTCGTGGGATCGAGCCCCATGTTGGATTCTGCACTGACAGTGCAGAGCCTGTTTGGGATTCTCTCTCTCTCCCTCTCTCTGACCCTCCCCTGCTTGTGCTCTCTCTCCCAAAATAAATAAACAAACATTAAAAAAATAAAAACAAAAAGACCAGACAGAATTGTGAGAAAAAAAAAACAAACTAGATACTACTTCTGGAAATTAAAAAAAAACTATAATTATTAAAATTAGAAATAGTAAATGAATACAAGTAGAATAGATACAGACAGAGAGTTAGAGAACTGGAAGATAAATCTAAAGACACTACTTGGGCTACAGAAAAAAAAAGAGAAGGCAAAGAAATGGGAAATGAGATGTTAAAGAGGTCAGGAATAAAAAAATAGAATCTGAGAAAGGCAGTATTTAGAGAAAATGGCTAAAATATTTCCAGAATTAAAGAAAATAGGTAGGCTTGTTTAATCATTGAATCTAAAGCATCTGGCAAATGCCTGGTACCTAGTACATTCCCAATATATGTCTGTTAAGTTGACTTGACACATGTCAGTTTTTATATGAAAAATGCACCAGAGATACAGATGTGAACAAAATAGACAAAATTATTGTCTATATTGACCTTGCATTCTGGATGAAGAAGACAAATAATAAACAAGTGAACAAATTAATACTTAAAATACTTTTTGATTATAAGAAGTGAGATCTGTTTAATAAATATATTTGGAATAGGATTTCATCAAAGAAGTGAGACCTCAATGATAAGAAGTCAAGTGAAAGAACACATCCTAAACAAAGTATATAGCAAGTATAAAGGCCCTCAATGAGAAATAATGTGGCATTTTCAAGGAAGAGAAAGAAGCCAGTGTGTCTGGGGCTCAGTGAGTGACATGGAGAACGGTACGAGATATGATCTGAGAGGAGGGCAGGAGCAATGGGATATTTTTTTCTTTTTTTCTGAGAGCAGCAGGAGGTCATTGGAAGGTTTTAAGTGTAGGAGCAGTGTGCTCTGTCACCTTGGCTACTGTGTGGTGTAGGAATGGATTGTAGTGGGGGCAAGAATGGAAGGAAGAAGCCTACTTAGTGATTTCACTTGTCCAGGCATAAGATGACAGAAGTTTGGACTAGGATGATGGCTGTGTGTATGGGTAAAAGTGGTTGGATTTAGCTGTTTTTTGGAAGTAGCAACAGTGTATTTGAAGTGATGTTAAAGGTGAAGGAAAGAAAAGGAAGAATCGAAGAGTGGTGCCATTTTCCAAGATTGAGAAGAGTAGAAGAGTAATACCTGGGTGGGGATGAGGTGGGAACATGAAGCAGGAGTTCTGTTTTGGGCACGTTAAGCTTGAGATACCTACTGCACATCTAAGTAGATAGCTGTATATATGAATATGGAAGAGCTCAGGAAAATGAGCCCTAAGCAAAGGACTGGCTGAAATTTGAGACGTAGGTTTCCCTCAATATCTTCCTATAGTGTAGGTTTGGACAGGGGTACGCACTGGAGACTGACCACTTCCAGCTACAGACTCTGTGGGAATAGTCAGTGTAGCTCCAGAGTTCAGGAGAATCTGCCTGCCCAGTGCCCAACTCAGAAGTGGAGCCCGGAGTCTTTGGTAGGGGGTACAGTTTTAAGCCAGTATGCTTTCTGAAAGATGCCAAAAGACTGAGTACAGAAAAGGCTCGGTGACAAACCCAGGCAGCTCTTGTGAGAGGAAGGGTGGAGAAGTCATCACATAATCTGGCTCCCACCCACTCCCACCCACCAGCTCAGAGCATTGTATCTAAGAGATCCAAGGGAGTAGAGTCAAGAATATGACGCATCAGGAGGTACAAAGAAAAAGGAGATCCCAGCATGAGGTAATGACTGAAAAATGCCATAGCCCATTACATAAGCGAAAGTGAAACCTCTGAGGAACAAATAAACAAAGGGTATCATATTGATATAAAAATACAAGAAGCTCACTCTGTGGTTGCTGACACACATCACTGTGGACACAAAACCATGTCCAAAGTGACTATGGTTAAACTTGGAACCACATGACAGGAGCTTTAGGAAGTTCCAAAATAATCAAGAATAACTTGAACAAAGTAGCATTCTTTCCCAGGCTTATGGTTTTGAGAAAAGGGACAAGCATCCCTCAGGAAAGCAGGAACAACAATTCAAGGGGTCGAAGTGACTCAAGGTTCCATTTGAAAGAAGGAAACTACTGCAGCCTTGGAGAGGATTTAAGTTGACGGACATTAGTCAGCAATCAGCTCTCAAGTCCACGAGACTACAGACTCTACTTTCCTTCTCAGCCAAGCCCCCCATAAGTATATGTATGTATATGTATATATCTATACTCACTGAGAAATTTGTCTTTTTTCATTGCTCAGGAAAACCAAGGCTATTACTTTAATTCTGTACCTGATAATGTGCACTGGCCATTAGGATTACTTTGTGTTGGCCACTAGGTAACTCACAACCAAATCTGCACCCCACCCTTACATATTAAGTACATAAATCATTAGGTGGCATGTAGCTTGTGTGTCAATCTCACTACTGGCTTAATCTTGATTCTGTACCCTTATTTTTCTTTCATTCCCCATTTTCTGATTAAAAATATAGTGTATTTGACATACAATGTATTTTGGAATAAAGTACAATACAAATAAATAAACTTTCTGCCCAAACAAGGCAGCATGAAAAGCAGGCACCTGGTGTTATTATGACATCTCAATGAGCCAAAGAGGTTCTAATTACTGTCTGTTAAGACACTCACGTCAGAATCATTAAGTTCATCAGATAGACAGGAATCTTGCTTCAGCCATAAACAAGAGGACAAATTAAACGTTCACGAACAAAAGAAGGAGGTATTCAAGGTAAGAAGGGTAGCGCCAATAAAAGCAATCAAACGCGCAATTCCAGTTCCTAAAGGGGTTGATTTCCACCCAGCCCAGGATGAGCTCCTCTGGCCTGCCTGGGTGGTTCTCTTACAGAAACTTGGCTGTATCCTGGGTATGGATGGTGCCTCAGCTTCTACCTACTAGGATTGACCACATTCTTGTCTAGACAAGTGTTTCCAAAGTTCTGGAAAGGTTACTTTGCCCTATTTCTGATTATTTCTTTACATCTTAGTAACTTTTATTCATTTTTTGTTCCCTTAAATTGCCAGTTATTCAACGTTTTTAAATTATAAAAGTAATGCAAAGGCAATGAAGATTCAAGTAACACCAAAGATGTAAAATATAAAACCAAACGTCCCCTTCTTTCCCTCCTATTCCATTGATTCTCTCCCCCAGTTCATCAAGCAAAACTGCCAATAACTGTTCAGTATGGATACTTTTGGATCTTTTCTATGCACATTCAGACATATTTACATATATATACATACACTCATAAAGTCTATGTATAGCTTTATGTGTTTTATTTTTTATTTATTTATTTTTTTAAATTTTTAGTGTCTTTATTATTTTATTTTGAGAGTGAGTGGGGGAGAGGCAGAGAGAGAGGGAGACATAGAATCCGAAGCAGGCTCCAGGCTCCTAGCTGTCAGTACAGAGCCCGATGCGGGGCTCGAACCCACGGACTGTGAGATCATGACCTGAGCCGAAGTCAGACACTTGACTGACTGAGCCACCCAGGTGCCC
>CM053570.1:32788199-32864777 GCA_028646485.1 Cryptoprocta ferox | reverse complement strand
AAATTTTTAGTGTCTTTATTATTTTATTTTGAGAGTGAGTGGGGGAGAGGCAGAGAGAGAGGGAGACATAGAATCCGAAGCAGGCTCCAGGCTCCTAGCTGTCAGTACAGAGCCCGATGCGGGGCTCGAACCCACGGACTGTGAGATCATGACCTGAGCCGAAGTCAGACACTTGACTGACTGAGCCACCCAGGTGCCCCAAGCTTTATGTGTTTTAAAAGCATTTTTAAATTCACATTATTCTGTAACTTGTTTTTTGCAATAACTAAAATATTTGACTTCTACTTCTATTACATACATACCTACCACATTCTTTATATAATGGCTTCTGAATGATTCATGATATCCTAGTAAAAATACACCATAATATAGTCAGCCAATTAAGGAACATTTAAGTTGTTTCTAATATTTTGATAGTACAAATTAATGTCACAGTAAACATTCTTATACTTGTATCCTTTTGCTTTTTTTCTTTCTAAGAGAACTGCTGGGTCAAGAGTATGCACGTGTTAAATTCTGATAGGCACTGCCAAATTATCTTCTAGAAAGATCGACCAATCTGTGCTTCTAGCAACTATGAAAGAGTGCCCTTTGTTCACATCTCATCAATGGATATTGCCAGTTTTTTTTTTTTTTTTAATTTTGGCAGAACTGATTCACAAGAGCTTGATATCTATTTTAATTTGTGTTTGGTCAGCAGTAAGGCTAATTATCATTTTTAGTCTTTCCTTTTACTATTGCTATAATGAAACACAAAGTTGAAGGTGTGGTTTTGGTTTATCTCTTTTAGATAGAGATGACCAATCAAAACAGTGATATTTTGAGCTACTGATCTCTGCAAAGATCCACATATGAATGTTACACGTTTCCATGTTAGGAAAGTCAGGCATAATTGAACTCCCAAGGTCAAATTGTAGCTGATGTTTATTCTGGTATTCATGTAATGGCTTTGGCCCAAAGCATTAAAAAATGTCAGAACTGTGCTCTGATACTGTTCCCTTGTACCACCATTATCACACTGTTATATGTAACAGAAACAACTCTGTTCAAGTTACGGAAAAAGAAACTTTAATTAGACAACTATTGGGAGCCCACTATTGAGCTCCTTAATGGATGACTGGGCCCCAGGAATACCACGGTGGTCTCATAGCTGGCATGGCATGGCTGGGAGGTCACCTCCATACAGCCAATGTTTCAAGTTTCTTGATCTCTGTGCTCAAGAGACTAATTCTAGGGAGAAAGGATATTATGGCTTAACTTGGGCCTCAAGGGATGGCAGCCTCTTAATTACAGTCCCAACAGACTGAATCTAACAGGAAAGAGATCCTTCTTCAAAAGGAAACTGGAGTACCATTAGGAAGTGAAATGGATGCTAGTCAGCTGAAAGCCAAACAAACAAAACTATCCCCTACACTAAACTTTACAATTGCCATTTCTTCTCTTCACCTTGTAAACCTACCCAGTCCCCAACAGTCACTACAGATAATCTGACAGACAGTATGCTCCTCACATCCAGAAGAGGAGCCCTTGGAGCAGAATAATGGAGATCATCCTATTCCTTGTACTTTGTGCAATGCTTGTTCAAGAACTTTCCCTTTTTCTAGCCCTGGGATTAAAATATTTAAGTCTTAGAATAAGAACAATTATCCTGAGAGGTTTTAATATTGATCTTCTATCATTCTCCCTTCTCCCTGGGTTATCCTTAGATGCACAGAAATTCTGTTTACTCGTTTATTCATCCACGCAACCACTATTTATGGAGAGCAAACTTCTGTTAGACATTGTTCTAGGTGCTGAGGGAACAGCAATGAAATGGAAAGACACAGTCTCTGTTCTAGTAACACATGAAGCTGGAAAGAGTAAGCAAGGTTGGAATGTGGACTTTGGCCTTTATCTGAAAAGCAACAGAAATTACTCAAAGGTTTTGGGCAGGCAAGAAACATCAGATTATATTTTAGATACACCGTTCTAAATGGTACGCAGAGAGACTGGGTTGCAAGGGTTAAGAATAAAAGTCAAGAGAACAGACAGAGGACCAAAGAAGTAGCTAGATAAGAAAAAACAATAGCCTGGACTAGTGTGGTGGCCAAAGAGATATGGACAGGATAAAGAGATATTTAGGAGGTAGAATGAACAGGATTAGGTGATTGAAGTGCTCTAAGAAAGGAAAGGAGACAAAGATAACTCTTGTATTTCTGGTATGAGCAACTGGATGACTGATGATGACAATGGGTAACCCAGGAGGAGGTGGCTGGAGGCAGGTGGAGAAGAGGACAGATTAGCTGTGGTTCACATTGAGTACATGTGTGATTCTCATGTCAAGTTAACTGTCTGGTTTGCAGCTCAGTAGAGAGATTCAGAATGTGGAGTTATTGGTGGGTATTAAGCCAAGGAGTTAGAAGATGCTGCCCAAGGAGAGGGTGTAAATTAAACAGAGATGGTCACCAACACTGAATTCATAATTTAAATAAAGAAACCCTGGAGTATTCTGCTTCAAGAACTGTAAATTTTGTATCCTGTGGAGGTTCATATCAATTCTTCTCTGTTTCAGTTTATTCTACTGTGTAACAACAGCCATCTCCTTCATTTGAGGAGATTAATAATTAAGGCAACACTCCTGGTAGATCTGCCATTTGGCTCAGCTTGTAGAAAGATTCCCAACTAGTCATGTTCAGTTCCATCTTGTGTGGAGAGAGAAGTGTTCCTCATCATGCCGTAACCTCACACAGATTGTCCAGGTAAGCAGCGCACCTTTGGTTCAAGGGGTTACAGATTTCCAGGCCCAATGGACCCAGGGCTATACAAGCTATGGACTGGTGGTGGTGGGATGGTGGGGTCCACCCTTGAGGACAGCCCAGCTCTGAGTGAGCCCAGCCCTGACTGAGCTCCGTCCTTCTACCCTGTTCTTTGGTCCTCATGGCAGATTTGAGGATTGCATTCCCTCCATACGGTATGGTCCCAGTTACCCTTCTCCAGCCTCCTTTCCTCACTCCAGTGCTAGGTTATCCAGTCACTGGATATGGAAAAACTGTGCATTCCACTGGATCCTTTGTGTCTATGTTTCTGTTTCTGTCTGAGGTACCAGCGAGAGAAGAAGAGAAAAGAAATACACAGGAAGCACATTGGTAGGCTGAGCTGGGATTCTGCTACATGTTCAGATGACAGGTCACCTATAGACAGATGATTCAGGGATCAACCTGCAGTTCTTAATATTACCAGAAAGAGAGTCAGAAGCCTGGGAATATGGGCAAAAGATCATCTTGAAAACCACACAGAGTTCTGGTAAATACATGCACAATTTAAAAAAATGCATTTGTAAAAATATAGGGGTCTCGAAGTCTAGCCCTCGTTAATCCAAGGAGTTTCTTGAACCTTGTTGGCCTAGTCTATGATCCCAGCTCTGACCGCTGTTGCCCCTGAAGGCCTCAGTGAATTCCTCTTGGAGCCTCCAGACTTCCTTGGCTGGTAACTTGTTCCTCTTGGGACGGTTTCGCCTGAGTTGAGCAGCCTGGCCCCCAGCTCTGTGCCGGCCCTCTCTCCGGTAAGAGGAAACGCTTTCAGTTGAGTCCATTAACACAAACATTCAAAAGCAAACATTAAAAAGCCACAGATCATGTTCACATAAATAAAATAGGATTGAGGAAAGCTTCACCCCAAGAAACCAAGGGGGTGTTTAAAAAACTGCCCTTGCCTTCCAAGTAGGCAGGCAGCAAAGCCACAGCAATTCCAAAGGCTTGTGTGCTTGGTAGAGCTGGGTGGCTGAGGCCACAGACCTTTGAAGAGGAAATGCCATCCCCGGGACAGGCAGGCAGCCAGCCCCTGAGTCCTGAAAGTACCAGAGAAAAGCAGAAAGCAGTGAAGGGGAAGGAGAAGCACAGTGAAGAGGTAAAAAAGGGGAGGGAACAGAGCAAATAAATGGGGAGATTCTTCCCAACTAGGGTCCCCACACCCAGACCAAAGAGCCACTACACAGAGCAATTCACTGTGCTCCAGAGACAGGGCACGGACAGTCCTGGGCAGCGGGCACAACCCAGGGTGACTAAGGCTTTGAGGAGGGGAGTGTGTCGTCGCTGAGGGGTGGAGAGGGTTGGTGGTGTCTGGGCTGAGAGATGCCTTTGCTTTGAAAGCTTCAAGAGGAAATTAACTTTACAAGGTGCCTCCCTGTCTCCCAGAGTTATTAAAAGAAAGGAGGGAGAAAGAAGAAATGGAAAAATGGCAATACCTCAGGAAGGGCTATGTGATCCTAACAGAAGGAAATGAGAGGAAGATTAAGTGACGAATGTGCAACCTCCCCTTAGGGGAGGAAGAGCTCTGAATGTGACCTTGTGCAAATGGAAAAGAAACACAACAACCAACACGGCAAAGGGCAAAACGCGCGCGCGCACACACACACACGCACACATCCCAGCTTTAAATATTGAGAGATACATGACTAATTAAATACTGTAAAACCTCCAGGTAAAAAACAATTAGTACCCTAGTCTCAAGAAGGCAGCACTAAATGCTACAGGAATGGCAGCAAGCAGGGAAGTTGGCGTAAATCATGGGGTCACCAGAAGGTATAAATCTGGGAGCCTTTGCAAGTCTGAACAGTGGGGCCAATAGATGGAAAACCAGGCACTGACTGCTCTTTTGTTGATGAAGGAAAATAACCCACTACATCTAAAAACTCTTAAAAAAAAAAAAGGAAGCCAACTAAAGCCATCTATTTCACAGGGTAGGAAGCCAGGTGTTTTCCTGCGTGTTAAAAAACTGGGATTTAAATTTTTAAAACCCTCCTGCCTGACAATAATCCTCAGATCAGATGAGGCCACCCTCGCCCAACTCTGATAAGCCCTGTCAGTGTTTGAAAGCACAATCCTTAGAAGCTTGTGCCTGCCCAGACACATGCATCCAGCAACTTCTTTACATTCAAAACTGCATTCAGGTAGGATGGCAAATCTCAGGGGAGACACAACCCATCTACTGCTCCTATTCTGTCTCTGCACTCCTAAGTCCTTTAGTCCCTCAAAGTCCCTTAGGATGGCAACTCTAGAAGGACTTTAATGCCTCTGGAGGGGACCCTCAGAGTGGCCTCCAGATGGAGGAGACACCTTTGTCCCTTCCAGATAGCACTATGTTTAGCCTGCTGTGAAGCACACAGCTCCAGCTGGTTTCTGCTTGGCTCCTTCATCAAAGCTGCTCCCCGAATCTCTCAAAGCTCCCAACACAGGAAGCCCTAAGAAGGTTAGGAATTTTCTTTACCATATTAACAGAGTATCCTGATTGAAGTACCTCAGGACAGAACCTGACCAAACCAAGGCATACACAGTCATGATGGCCAGCTCTATTCTTCATGGAGAAAATGATTTTTATTTTCAATTTCTTCTAATAATTTTGTATCAGTAGATTTACAAACAACCATAGCCACAGTGCTGAGTGTTTATCGTGTTAGATGCCATATATGTATTCTTTTGTATAATTCTGATAAGCCTGAGATGAGTACCATATTGTTTCCTTGTTAATTGAGGCTCAAAGAGGCCGTATAGCTTGTGAGAGGATATACAACTAGTAAATTACAGAGTCAGGGTTTGAAATGAGTTCTACTGAACTCCGAAACCAGTTCCTTTAATCGGTATACTAGATTGGCTCCTAGGGCTAAAAATAGGCTTATTTCTGCAGCAGGGAGAAACTAGTAACAAATTCCATGTTCAGACCTTTGACTAGTGTAACTCAATGTCCTGCTTCTGATATTGACCAGCAGGGGCATTCGGTAGACAAGGCTGGGCCACTATATTAAAGAAGTTGAATAATCTCCTAAATCTCTCTTTATTGTTAAACCTATTAATGTTTCCAGTCTACATAAATCTCTTGGATATTAGGTTCTATAAGTTTATAATTTTATTCATTTGCTACATTTTTATGTATCCTAAAACTTATTTTTGGTAAGTTTCAAGGGAAGCCCTCATGTTCTAGTATTCTGTTTTAATAAACTGCTGGTAGAATCAAGATAAAAAAAATCTCAAAAGACTAGAATGAAAAGATATAAGAATAAATTTTGGATCATGAACTGAGGTTCAGTTAGCCTGTTGACTACATTTTAACCAGAATGATGGTTTAAAAAAAAGATGGATGCTGTCACTCAATGGTCAACCATGGGATGTGGTAATCTCAGTATGCCTTAATAGAAACATAAGGTCCAGAACAAAGGGTGGGAGAACTCTATATATAGTCTACACTGCATATATAGTAAGTCATGTTCTAGACACACAGGTTTGAGAACAACAAAGACATTTGAGTGTTAAATTAAAAAAGAATGATGAGACAATAATACAGTGATTCAAAACCACATTCCATGAAGAATGTGTGGAATGTGTGTGTGCATGTGTGTGTGTGTGTGTGTGTGTGTGTGTGTGTGTGTATTGAGGGAGAGGTAGAGTAGGGGCAGAGTAACTGACTTGAACATTTGAACCTGAGGAGTGGATTCAGAGCAAAGAACTGGAACCAAAAAGCAAAGAAATTTCAAGGGGCTGATTTTGGCACAGTATAAGGGAGAATTTTCTAACTCTCAGAACTGCCAAAATGGAATGTGCTGCCTCCAATGGTGATAAGCTTCCCATCCGGGGTTGGGGGGGGTGGTATTCAAATAGAGGCTGAATGACCACTTGTAAGAGATGCTGTGGAGGGAATTCAGACACTGGAGGTGGTCGAGGGTGGGGAAATGACTCCATGATCTCCAGGATCCCTCCCAATTATAAGATTCCACACTTAATATCTCTCACCCTTCATTCAACATCTGGGCAATCCCTAAAAAAGCCATTAATCTCTCAAAGCTTCAATTTCCCCTTCAGTAAAAACATTACATAGAACCTGTGAAATCACAAGTTTGATGTGAAAATGCTAGTTATATTTTACTAGGATTCACATTATAATTACATTTATCAAAATAAAAATATTCATGAATCACCTAAAAATCACTTTGCTTACCCCCTAAGGCACCTTGGGAGGCCCTGGACTAGTTGATCTCTCTAATCCTTCTGAGTGTCAGATCCCCAGAGTCTGTGGTTCTGCAGACTTCAATCACACACATTGGAGGTGACTACAGGAGAGAGCTGTTTGGAAAAGATGTCAAGATCACTAACCGGAGGTACTCATTTTAACTTCCTCGCATTCTATCACTTGGAAAACTTTTGTGACTGTGGCAGTTGCAAATGAGAGGAAAGCAGTCCAGAAGGACTGGAGAAATGACAGGTAAATGTTAGTAGAATCATCCCTCAGCTCTGCTTCGAGCTTGATTCTCAGGCTGGCTTCCCTTGTGGACCATGGGGACAGCAGTTCTAAAGCTCGCATCCCCAAAGAATCCCAAGGAGGAAGAGTTCTAGCATTCCTAGTACAAATCTGGAGGCTCATACTGAGATGGACTGACACGCCCATTCCTGAGCCAATCACTTTGGCCGAGAAGGTGGAATGGGGAGGAGTACCGATCCCAGCCAAACCATACTGCTGAGAGTGAGGACAAGTGGCTCTTGAAGGAAATGCGGGGTACTGGGTAGAAGGACTAAGCTATTTTGGATAGTCCAACCTCTGGCCACCTAACATCGTCCCACAGCTTCCACACCTATAGGCCACATTCCCTTCCCGAAGGGAGATAACAAAATCTCATCCAGTTACTAAAGCTAGATCCAAGTCCAATATTTATGTCGATGTACAAATCATGTTGAGCACCTCTTCATGGCTCAGTGATCTGTGGGTAAATAATAAGCCTAACCACACCCTATATATAACAGGAGAGAGAAAACAGAACTCCAATAAAAATTCCAAATTGCAAAGTGGAGAATGTAAAACATCCAGTAGCCATCGGTCCTCATACATATTACAATCCTTTGGGACAGAAATGGTAAACACTCCCTATATCTTGCAGTGAAGTGAAGGTCGGGGTTGCCTTAATTTCATTCTCCAAGAAGATCTCCCTTGTCCATTATTTCTGTGAGAGAACCTCTTTAAAGGACAACACAGCTTTAGCAGCCACTGCTGGCTGGTTTAACACTGGAGTGTGTGTGGTGGGGGGATGGGGCTCTGAGGACTGATTTAGGGGTTGGGCAATCATTTTTGTCATTGGGGATTTCTCTGTGATATAAATCTTATGAGTTTGGTTGGCTCCCATCTGTGTGTTTTTGGTTGTGATGGTTAATTTTATGTGTCAACTTGACTGGGCCATGAGTACCCAGATATTTGGGCAAACATTATTCTAGATGTTTCTGTGAGGGTATTTTTGGATGAGATTAACATTTAAATTAGAAGACTGAGTAAAGCAGATGGCTCTCCCAACATGGGTAGGTCTTAGCCAAACAGATGAAGGCCAGAACAGAACAAAAATCCTCTGAGTAAGAATTCCCCTTCCTTGACCACCTTTGAAATGGACATTCCTTCAGACTTGAACAGAAACATCAGTTTCTAGCTGGCTGTCTCACCTTGAAGATCTGGAATTGCCAGACTCCATAATCACAAGAGACAATTCCTTATAATAAATTTACTTCTCTCTGTCTCTCTCTGTCCATATATATATGTATACATATATATGTATGTATATGCGCATAAATACACACACACACACACACACACACACACCCCTTTGGTTCTGTTTCTCTAGAGAACACTGATTAATATACTGGCCAATTCCATGGGTTAGTAATAAAAGTAGATATCTAGTGGATCAATAGCTTTTCATTTAGAGCACAGGTTTGCGATGACTGTAAATAATGGTTTCTGCTTCCACATTGGCCTCTGTTTGGGGGGAATACAAAGCAATGACCTGGAGAGGGGAAGAACAGTTACGTCCCTTTGCCAGAAGGCAACACACTGGCTGCATCTTTTCAAAAGGTATGGTATCCCTCTGGACAGGGTGGAAGGGTTTAACAAGAGGATTCTAGAAGAGGCTTGGGAGATCACACTTATTCTAGGTCCTAATCTTTCTTTATCATACTTTTCTTCCTTATTTTGCTCAAACTAACTTAACTGTAGGAAGGAATCTAGCTTTCCCATTTAGTCAAGAATCCAGACTACTGCACTCAGTCTACTTAGTCTGCCCATCATAAGCAGAAAGCATTTCTTATAGCAAGAACACTATTTCTTTTTTTCTTGATTTTTAGGGGCATTCGTTTCAAAGTAAATCTCTCTTTCTTATAAGATTTACAAAGGCTTCAACCTATAATCAGTACATCCTACAGCCTGAACTTTTTGTCCAAGTCCCTTAATGCTACAGCCCAGGAAGACATATGGACTGAAGGTCCCAACAGACCTTAGACAACGGTTACAGTACCACAAAGCGAGAGTCACCAATGGCCAACTATAGAAAAGACTGTTCCTTGTCTTCCAATACTCATTTAATTCTCCACCTTAGTAAAAAGATCCACAACTTTTAGTCACATTGCCACCCAGAGTAAATACTTCCTTCCATTTCCTTGTAACTAGGTGTGGCCACGTGGCCAAGTTCTACAAATGGGATGTCACAGAAGTGCTGTGTGCAACTGCCATAAAATATCTTTTAAGGGAACATTAAGATTATTTTTCCTTTATGGACCAATGTAGTCCTTACACTCTTGCCTAAGACAGAGGATTCCCTCACTATCTTGATTCAGCCAATTCCATAATCAAGGGCCTACAACTTGCCACACTTCATTTCCTAGTTTCAAATTCTGATATAGTTGACAGAAAATCCAACTTATAAATACTTGAATAAAGAAAAAGAAAAGGAATGTATTGGCTAATGCAACTGAACACTCCACAGGGATAGATGGCTTGTCTTCAGGCTGGCTCTCCTTATGGTGGAACAGGCTAACCCACTTTGAGCCTTACATTTTTACAGAGCAGGAGAGTCCATGCCCGCCCTGTTCTGTAGGTCCCTCAGACTGCACCAGCTTAGGCCACCTGCACAGCTGGAACCAAACACGCGATGGGAGGAGTGGGACACTCTGATGAAAACCCACCCAGGAGCTAGGGTTGGGCTTAATCCCGTCCAAACCAGATGGCTGAGAACAAAGGGGAGCTGGTAGTTTCCAGAGGAACTCAAGGTATGGCTACCAGAAAGAAGGGGGGTGCACGTGGGGGAGCAAACAACAGAGTTTTACTACCTTTTAATATAATCCATACTTGCAACATCACTTGGCCTTAAGCTTTCTAGATCCATTACTGTTCTTTGGAGAAAGACAAAATGGGGCTATTGGAGATTACAGATGATAATGAATAACTTCTGGGTGGGCTCAATTACAGAATTTCAAATCAAGTACTTTCTGATGTCTGAAAGGAGCTATGAAATAACTTGCTCACCCTCTCACTCAAAAGGGTCACCTGAGTTTGGTAGGAAAAAGAGAATCTGATTGCTTAGGAAAAAGAAACCAAACCAAAGCTCACAACTACTCCTCTTTCCACTTAGGAAAGTGAGAAAAGAACATCTGGATCCTGTTCTCCCTTCCACTGTCTATACACAGGTCAGCCACAAACAGTGGCTTCCTTCTTGCAGAGTCCCATTAATTCATTACCTGGAAGACTGGATGCCCGCTCTCACTTGGGCACCAGTTTTCCATTTCCAATGCTTAGAAGTTTTGTTTGTGAGGGTCCAAATGTGGCAGGAACTATTTACAGGCTCCTAAACTGCGCTAGCTGCGGAGGCCAAAGATGTTGGCTGAACAACCAACCAACCTTTCCAGAGAGAGATCTGAAGCAGAGAATGTGAAAAAACACCTTCCAATCTGTCAGGAACATGGAAAAAGTTGCTGTCTCTTCTGTGTTGGCAGGGACCCTGAAGCACAGCATCACAGCATCTGGTTAACCAACCACCAAAACTTCAAAACACAGAGATCAGACTCTACTGTTTTTCTTCAGGAACACAGAGCAGCAGTCAGGAGTAGGACCACAGGGCTCTGGGAAAAATAAGAAGTTACTGGGCTTTTGGGACCATCTTTGCACCACAGATTCATACCATATGGGCTTAATCTAGAATCAACTGTTCGAGGGGCCAAAAGAAATCATGATACCAAACGGTGGTGTGACAGTCTCTTCTCACAGTAAAAGTAACTTAGAGTACTTAGCAGAAACCTAGGAGAAGGGACATTTTTCTGCAGTAAAAAGCAAAACAACCACTCGTTAGTCCCTGCATTATCTACCTCAGGGAGATAAGAAATTCCCTTTTTAAAAATCACAAGGCTTAATGTACTTCTCCCTCCTTGGTTATATAGTTCAGAGCATGGAAAGTGGCTTTAGCTCTATGGAATTAAGAGCGAACACGAAAAAACAAGACAAAACAATTAAAACGCACATTTCCCTGTTTACAAGGCCTTTCATTTGCCTGCTCTGGTCTTTTCATGGATTTCCTCCAACCATCCCATTTCCACTTCTGAAGCCAATTCCCAACAGGTCCCGAAATTATACTTCCTCTGTGGTTGTCCTGACTCCCCAAGCCTGTCCTGTCCAGAGGCAAGGCTTAACAGCTCTCAGCTGGGAGTCACCAGCATGCCCAGCACATGCTCCCCCCGCAACTTGACATAAAGTCAATGTGACAACCATTGACAGTTGCCATTGCATCCTTACATCCTTTTCCCAGGGGGCCACTTCCCCAGGTAGTCCTGGGGGAGCCACATTCTCTGCAGGTCTGCTGCAGCTGCTTTGAGCAGCGCTCAAATAAGCAGTGCACAATTCACAACTCATAGTGGGCAGTAGAACAGACTTGATACCCAGACCCTGGAATCCACTGAAAGAAACCGGCATTAGCATGAACAGCTGGTTTCAAACAAACTGAAACGATTGAAGTTTTTATGCCCAAACCAGCAAAATATGCAAGTAACATGGATGAAATACCCAAGAGGATTAAACACACGGGGAGAAACTCAGCCTGCTCATCACTGAGAAAAACCGCCAAGAAAAGCAGTTTCACCAATTATAAAGAAACGGTCCTTTTCCAAAAAGTGTTAAAAGTAGGCTGATGACGCGGACCGAGCCTATGGAGGCTATGTGGCCTAACAGCAAGAATGTGACCTCTGAAGCCCCACTGGCCTTGGTTCGAATCCTTGCTCACCTATTTCCTCTTCACGTGACTAATCAGTTTGGATCTGTTTCTTGCCCATATCTTACGAAAGGGGGATGGTGGTAACGCACCTAATCGACTCGAGCCCACATTTTAACATCTCTGAACTCTTTGGTCTTAAAATAGCTTTTGGCCAGGCCACAGTCACGATGCAGTTGTCACTGCCTGTGCAAATGTGGACTTGGTGGCTGTTCTGGTGGCACAAATGGACAACTGCTGCCTTTGAATATTTTGGTTCACAAATCATTGTCCTGATTGTCGCGAGGCTTTAGGAATGCCTTACCCAGTTAATTTCACTTGTTTTTTCTTTTTATATGAGCATAGAATGATATAAAAATTTGTCTCAATACCACATTACATCAATTCTACACTATTATTTCATATTTCACCATCTCAAGTCAGGACGTGTCATACAATTAATTAAGCTGTGTTTTTCATTCTTGGTGGTATACAAAATGGTGGGTCTTAAATTGATGGAGTCTTAGATTTGTTGAAATCAAATGCCTAAAAGAGCTCTTTGTGTAAGTATAAACATTCTAAATTGAGTTTTTTAAAAAGCATGAATTCATTAATTTAGTTGGCAACAATTTTTTCTTTCTTAGCGTTGCATAAAAATGCACATCTTACCATTAATGCATCTTATATTCAAAGAAATGCAGCAGTACCTACCTCAGGATTGTGAGGATTCAATGTTAACAGTTATGTTTACAATAGTGCCTCGCTCATGCTAAGTTCTAGGTTTTTAGCTCTTAATATTTATTATCCTATCAGTCAGGGGTTTTGCTATAGATTGAGAGATCAATCTATAAAAATTAAAAATTTTTATAAAATTTTTCGACCTAGAGAGCTTTCCTACTCCTCCTACCTCATCTCAATGCCCAATCCTTTTTTTTAATAAGTATATTTTTTTAATATTTACTGAGAGAGAGAGAGAGAGAGAGAGCGAGCGAGCACAAGCAGGGCAGGGGGAGAGGGAGAGAGAATCAGCAGCAGACTCCACACTGTCCGCACAGAGCCCGATGTGGGGCTTGAACTCATAAACTGTGAGATCATGACCTGAGCTAAAATCAAGAGTCCGACACTTAACCGACTGAGCCACCCAGGTGCTCCTCAATGCCCAATCTTTATTGAGGGCTTACTTCATGCCAGAAACTGTGCTTATGTTCTCATACAAGTATCATATCAACCACAGACTTGGCCTTTAAGACCAGAAGAATTACAGCAATAATTATATAGGCAGGAAGAAAGATAATGCCAGGTGCAGAGAGGAATCAAGTGAAGGAAAATATCCAAGCTCTATCATTTCTCATCTAACAATCTGACCTAAGAATAAGCTTTAACTTCTGAGCCTTGGGTTTTCCATCTGTAAAATGAATTCACAGTAACTCCCATCAGCAATGCTGTCAACAGGATCATTTCCATTCTCCACCTAGCCCCTGTTCAAAAGTGGCCATGTGGACTCAAATTCCTTAACTCATGGTGAAGAATAGGACAGGGAAGGTGAAGCTGGGGAAGAAACATCAGGCTGTCTCAGGAAGTGGGGAAGCAGAGGGCAGGTTAATCTCACAGAAGGTTGATGAAACAGGCATCAACTGCCTAGATATTTGGACTCATTCTGTTATCCTAGAAGAACAAGTCAGATATAGGACTGACTGTCCCATCGACATTTTAGCCTGAGTGGACATCTGCCACCACGTGGTGCCAAACTACAGAATGGACTTGGGACTCTACAGTTAGACAGTAGGAATTCCTGGACAGCTAGGTGTACCAGCTCACCTTGTCATTTCTTTCAGCCTGCAATAATGCAAACCCATGTCATGTTACAGAATTTTTTGTACCACCACTTACTGCAGGGCTTTACTGTCACATCTACTTCACCGGACTGTTGGGAGAAATCTTAAATGTTGATCCAAGCACTTTCAGTGCTTGGAATATTGCTTGGTATTTTGTAAGCTATTGATACATGTTAGCTATTACTCTTATTATTAATATGATCTTAAAAACAATAACTGGGGCACTGGGGGGCCCAGGTTATGATCTCAAGGTTCATGGGTTCAAGCCCCATGTCCGGCTCTGAGCTGACAGTGTGGAGCCTGCTTTGGATTTTCTCTCTCTGTCTCTCCCCCATTCATGCTTTCTCTCAAAATAGATTTAAAAAAAAAAAAAACCCTCAAACATTTAATAACCAGTATGGCATTAGCATCAGCCAATAGAGACACATACAGTGTGAACATAACTAGGACTTCCACATGCGGGGATCACAGCTGACTGCTTAAGCTAGATCTCAAAGAACAGGTAGAATACGTTCATGTAGAGACAATGAGCGAGAAAAAAGGCACATCAGGGGGAAAAACCTGGGATGTCCATAAAAGCTATCTTTTATGTTGTTTTGTGTGACTGAGGCAAAGGGTGAAAAAGAAAGGGGAGGAAAGGGAGGAAAGAAGAAAAGAAGAGAGGGAGAGAGACCAAGAAGGCTGTAAAATTCGGAGGTTGGGGCCAAGTCATAAAGGGTAAGAATTTTGGTACTTAATTCAGCAAGAAAACAAAACTGGCAATAGATTTGCATAGTAGCTCACCAAAGACCAAAGGCTGCATTTGGTTATGAAGTTCAAAATGAGTGTAGTCTACCACACTTCAATATGGGAAATGTTTACATTATGGTTCATTTAAAGAACATATGCACACATACTTTAGTTTTCACTGACCAAAGTTGAAAGAAAATACTTTGTAGTGAAGTAAGATCCCCAAAAGTTTATTTTAGGGCCTATCTTTATTTATTTATTTAATATTTATTTATTTCTGAGAGACCAACAGACAGAACATGAGCAGGGGAGGGGCAGAGAGAGAGGGAGACACAGAAACCAAAACAGGCTTCCAGGCTCCGAACTGTCAGCAGAGACTGATGCAAGGCTTGAACCCACAAACCATATCATGATCTGAGGCAAGTCAGATGCTTAACTGACTGAGCCACCCAGGTGCCCAACGGGCCTATTTTTATTTAATTAAGTAGTATGCATTTTTTGAAGTATACTCCAGTTCAATTCTAATTTAAATATTAAAATTTCTCAAATGTTGGCAAAACTGGAAGTTGTCAAATCTGTGATGGCAACGAACTGGTGCTATCTGCACATGATCAAACCAGCAGCAACGTAACGTCAAACACAAACGGGAAGTATTTTTTAAATGCCTAAAATGGCAACTTAAAGCAGCAGTGGCATCAAGCAGGAATTAAAATCTCTAGTTAAAGCCAATGAGGGTTTACAGGTTAGGTTTGAATTTTACTCATGTTATTTCAATTCCGAAACCTCTTGCTATTGAAACTCAAAAGGGGTGCAGTGGACATCTGTTAGTTTTGGATTTTCAGTAACTGTCTTTTCTCTCCTGCTCCCTTCTTCCTTTTTCTGATAATTTCCTCTTCCTTTGGGATAACCCCTCTCCTGATGAGCTATGGGATGGAATGTGATCCAATGTGGGCAAAATCAAAGTTCTTTCCCAAATTTTACATGATTCATTGCCATGCTTTGGTTATGATGACATAAGCTGAAACTATCAATGAGTGCCTTCTACCATTCTCTCCTCACTGTGTCCTCCCCAAAGAGAAAGTCTGCCTGAAAGAGAAAACCAACCCAGGAAAAAATCAAATCAGAGCTAAGTATGCTAAGTACGGGAGATGGAAAGATGGCTTTTTAAGGTATTCGGACCGACTTGTACCTGGACTTCTGTGTAGATGAGCCAATAAGTGGCCATTCATGCTTACACTAGCTTGACTTTGTTACTTGCAACTGAAAGGCGATTGGTTAAAAATCAAAAGTGTGTAAGATCTACCTGAAAATAAACTTAACACATTTTAATACAGTAATATATGATTAAATAAAAGCAGACTGGGTATCTTTACTTAAAATTTAATGACTAATATGAAATCATGTAGAACACACTGTATACATCAACCAAATTAAACCAAATGTATAAAGGAAATTGCTGGCATCAGAGTTACCATTTAACATCTTATTATACACCGTGAAATCTGAATAGCACTACTTGCTCAGGGAAACAAATTGGCTCGACTACACTTTGGAATCTTAAATATCTATTAGAGTAACTTTCTTTAATTCCTATTTATAATATGAACAGGTGCAAGCTTTGTTTACTGTAATTTGTGGCTATTAATCTCATATATAATAATTAGCAATTATGAAAGGCCTGTCTTGCCTTTGAAATCATTGTTTAAAAAATAAAGAAGGCCAGGTGAAGCTTTTCTGCTTTTAAAATGTGATTTGTGAACAAAATGCAAGATGTTGAATTTAACATGGGTCAGGGAGTTTGTTTATTCATCCAAATTTGTCAAAAATCCAAACAGAGAGGGCCTCTAAAAAAAGAAATTAAGTCTTAATACTATGAACTTCTAGGGCTCTCAGTGAATTATTCCAACTTCACCCCCTCTAAGCAGTTGACATGGTTATTCACTAAAACATGTTTATTATAAATCCTGTGGGAATAAATATGTATATTAATCAAATGAGCTGACACTTATATTTACGGGAACTACACTAAATTCTTTCCTAAGAAACAGTCTATAATTGAAAAATCTAATAGAAATCTAGACTATAGAAATGGCAAGCATGCATTACATCATGTAGATGTTTTTCCCCTTTCAATTTCTTCCTAGTCAGTGGGGGAAAAGTACAGGATATATCCTATGGCTGTCCAGTTTTCAATTTAAATTTTAGAAGAGATAGAACTCAGTACTCTTCTTGGAAATGAGACTATGTCATAACAGATTTCACTGTCAGGAAACTGCTCTTCATCCTGATATTCAGATCACACATTCCTGTTGTGTACTTTATCCTACTTTTCCCAGGAACAATTCTGTGACACATTTGATTGGATTCATACTATCTTTTTAAATATTTTTAATGTCTGTTTATTTTGAGAGAGAGAGTATAAAAGAAGGGACAGAGAGAGAAGAGTGAGAGAATCCCAAGCAGGTTCCAAGCTATCAGTGCAGAGCCCGACGCGGGGCTTGATCCCACAAACTGTGAGATAATGACCTGAGCCAAAACCAACAGTTGGATGCTTAACTGACTGAGCTACCCAGGTGCCCCCAAATTCATCCTATTTCTGGCCTGTTTCAAGAAAACAAATTTCACTTACAGATTAAATATGAATCCTTTGAAATCCCATGTAGTTGTCTCCCCAGAAATACTGTGAAAAACATAATTCTACACAAACCTTTCACTGTATGAGGAAGATTCCTGAAGTTGCTTGAGGAAGTAGACCTATTTCTCAAATTTCAAGGCCATATTTTCTATGAATCATATTTCCACTATTTTATGGCGAAGGGTCTTGTGGCATTATTGTCTTTGGATTCTCTTCTCCAGTTTCGATCCCAAATTACACATATTTGTGTTCTCCTATGGTCATCCTCTCATTATTCTATTTTTTCCACAAGCTTCTTTAATTAATGTCTCTGGCTTCCTTTTGGTCTAAAACTTATTCCAATTATAAACTACAAATGAATTCACCAATGTCCAATTTTATCATTGTTTTCTTAACCATTAAGTACACAGATGCAACACAGATGTAATCATCTTTTACTCTTTTATAGCCATATTGCAATTTCATAACTGTATAATTCCAATAAAACTAGGAAACTTTAATTTCAATATGTGAGATCATAATGTATACAGAGCTGCCATACGGTATAAATTAAGCCATGTATATACATAAATGCACATATACATTCCAATAACACTTTGAAGAGTTCCAAGTGCTTTTTTTTCTTTAGTTATTGCTAGATGTTTCAAAACAGCATAAAACTGCTCTTCACAACACCCCTGTGTGGTAATGAGAGTGGAATGGGAACAGGATGAAAGGCACAGAATTCATTATAAGACACAGCTCACTGTGCAAACAAGGACATCCAAATTCGTGAGCACTGATGGTTCAAACAAGGAGGATCCACTGATTTTCTGAACTGAATTATAAGAAATAGTAGTTAATAGTATTTATTCACCCTTTACAGGTGACACTGTACTGGATGCTAACCAAGTAAAAGATCCACTCAGTCATCTCAAGAGGATAAGTTACAAATAAATCCCAAAGACAAGAATGGGCAACTGACAGATCAGTTCTCCTGTGGCTATGTGGTGTGTCACATAGCCTTTATGTTTAGTGAGGTTCCGTTAAAAGGATGCCAATTTTACGGTTCGGTCTTGCATCAAACTAACGAACCAAAAAAAGTTTTCAGCCTATAGAATTAAATATATTAAAACCCTGGGCCTGACTAAAATAAGCACTATGCTGATCAGGTGCAGAAAAAGAGTTATTAGAAATAAGGGCCTTATAAGTCAATCTAAGAGGCTAGAAAAGACATCGTTTTCAAAAAAATGTTTAGATTGTTTAATTACTCTCAGAGAAACAAAAAATTTCAACCACCCGCTGATAACATCCCAGTCATCCAACAGCTAGTCAATGCACAGTCCTCTGCAATTGTCTGGGAATTTCGCCTTCTTCCTCCAGAAGAAGTGCTCAATTTTCATTGCCAATGCTCTTGGTAGATTCACTTTTCACTGAAAAAAACAAGTAAACATATAGTCAAGTGTTTATACTGATTCTGTTAAGCTTGTTCTGTTTTTCCTTCTTCTCTCCTTCCTTCTGATGCATTACCAACAGCACTGCTCATGGGGACAGACAAACCATGTCATGTTCCAGGCAGCCGGCATATACAGTTCTGGCCACAATAAAGAGACGATGTCTGAGAGTGGCAATTATATTCTGTGAGGCAACATCCTTCCTGACTCTGTGGAAGACTTGGGAATGGTCACTTCACAGTGTGGTTATGATCCCATATTCATACCACTGAAAAGATCACTATTATCACATAGGTTGGCCAACTGTGGCTGGAATAAATTTTTCCATAATTTTTTTTCAACTTAAAATTGAGGGTCAGTGTATGTTGAGTGAATGTGGGCTGAGAGAAAACTAGCTAATCGCCATCTCCTTCCTTTCGTAGGAAAGAGAACTTAGAGCCCAAATGGAGCTCCTTTAAAGGAGCTGTCCTTACTAGAGCAAGCAAGACTATGATTCACTTACTAAACTGAGATTCCTTAAGGATAGAAACTAGATCTTTCCTCCTTACGTCTACCTCCCACTGTAGCCTGTTTGCTGAATCAGTATAAATCCAAGTCACTCATTTTGTTTTTTAATCTGCAAAATGGGAAACAGAGTAACAGCTCTATTTCATTGCACAGTGAAGCTAAATGGAAATCCTATATTAAAATGCCATGAAAATTAATGTTAAAATACAGACTATTTTGCTTCAGGCTTATAGCCATTTATTTCTATTTAAAAGATAAGGGAAATAAAGCTCAGAGGTAAAGTGAATGCTCAAGGGCCCAAAGTTTAATAGGAGCTGATGCTAGAATCAGAAACCTAGATCTTGCCTCATATTCAATTGCCAAGTTCCTTGGAGTTTGCTGATGGTACCTAGATTTAAGATTGTCCCAGCAACCAAAATGATGTCTCCTGAATCCTTTTTATGAGGAAAGCATTGAAACACGTTCCATCCAAGATATGGTCCTGATGCTTGTGGAAATTTATAAACTCTAGCAGAGTCCTTTCGAGTGTCTCCATGATTATACACGCCAGTTGTTTCTCCTCTGGCTTTCTTTGCAATTCATACAAATTTTATTATAGCAACTCTTGCACTGTAAAGTTTACATGTGTGCTCTTGTGCCTGAGATCCATTCTCATCTCCTCACCCCACACATACACAGTGAAAGAGAGGAAGAAAAAGAGGGGTAAGAAGGAGTGAGGGGAGGAGAGAAGGAGGGAGAATGGAGGAAAGGATTTATTAGCCCAACAAGTGACTGATGCATGAGTAGCTGCTATGCTATGTATTTTCACTAATTCAAGTCATCAATCTTGGTTTGGATTCCTTCTCAAAAGGCAGAGATGTTTTCTAATTTTGAGTTATCTTAGAACAACAGAGAAATATGTTTTACTGGTATTTTTAAATCAACGAAGCTTTGTAGTATTTGGCATTGCAATTTGGGGAAAACTCTTCTTTCTTTGCTTTCTTGAAGTTGCCTGTTTTCTTCTTTTAACAGCACTTCTTTTTTTTCCTACGACTGAAATGCGGCATATTCTTATTAAGTCATTTAAATCTACTAGCTTACGTTGGCAAATAGACATCTGTGAAGTAAGTAACACCATTCTGAGCACTTCCCACTGGACTGATAAAAGATGGGTGATCAGCACACCACATGTCTAATCTACTGGGCTACCTCAACTGCTCAATCTTTTACAGTCAACCTTTTACATTCCTTAAAAAGCAGAAAGCAAACAAACAAAACTTGCCTATTGCCCATCAATACTGGCAGACTTCTGAAAAAAATTATGGCAATCTACAACCATAACAAACATTATAACAATGATCAAGTGTGAAAACCACTGAATCCCAGCCCAGAAACACATTTTTCCCAAACTAGAAGAGAGACACCTTGTGCTATGAACTCAAGATCAAAATCCAACATTTTTGCCTCCAGAGAGAGAAAGAATTTCAAGGCTTTCCAAAGAAAATGCCCTGTTCTTATATAACCCTCCTCCAGCAGTAAGGGACCACCCTGCCGAACATCCAAAGCTGTGAGAATGCACAAAGAATCAGATATGTTAAGTGCTCACACAAAGAAATGCATGTACGAAAGACCTGGCATGATTTTTCAAGTGTGTGTATTTCTGATGTGACAACAGTGGTATGGTTCTTAAAATCCTGTCAGACTCTCTTTTTTTTTGCTACAGCAGCTCTAAATGATCCTCTATCCTGAAAGCACTAGTCACTTGTTTTCCTGTAAATAAGTCTAACATCACATACCCACCAAAAAATAGCAAATTTTACTTAATCAGGTTCCAAGTAAAGTTTTCTTTTTGCTTCATTACAGGAAGTCTTGCTTCAGTGTGCATTCCTAAACAAGGTGAAAGAGGAGCTGTGTGCGCTGTGTTTATTTACACAGACATGTTTGCCCTGGCTAGTAACCCACATTACTAAACAACGTTCCCTGAAACCAACATTTAGAGAGCTATGTGAATTATATTAAGGAAAAAGTAAGATTTTACACAGCTTTAAAAAAAAAAGTGAAACTGGCCATTTACAACACACTTGTAATTTAATTTGAGAAAATAAAATTGGATATTTTCAAATTGTGAAAGATATAAAGCCAAAAATTAACCTAAAGATTTAGAGGCCCATAAGTGATTATTAGAAATTTCATGTTTGCTAGCTAAAAATCTAGTTTAAAATTGTGACTCTGACAAAGTTTTGCCCCCTTTGGGGAAAAAAAACAAAACTCTCCTATTAACCTTTGGCCAAGGAAAAAAACCTATCATACACATGTAAGAGACACTTTAAAACAAAGGTTTCTGCCCATTACAGCCTATGATGCTGGTAGAACAGTAAGACCTAACCATATATTTCAAATAGTACTATTTAAAAAATAGATTTCAATCCAAACCAAGGATTCAATGGTCCTCTGGAGACTGTTACAATGAAACTTGTCCTGTAACTGTAATTCTAGGCTAAAAGTGGTATCTAGTGGTTTAAGCTGAGTAATCTCTCTTCCTTTTTAAAAGTAATTTCTGAATTTTATTCATCATCTTTCTGGAGGTGTATTCGGCAACACAAACAGCTTACTTTAATCAGCAGTTGCAAATATGGGTAAGTCATTTTATATACTAAATTTTTACATATACTATTTCCAGTTTTAATACTTCTTTCCAACTCCACTATTCACTAAAGAGGGACAGTATCTACTTTTGATGAATCACTAAAATGACAAATAATATAGTCAAAGAAACAAAATCAAAGAAAATAAAACCAGGGGATTTTAAAAAAGAAGACAGAGGTCAAGGCAACGGCACTAGCTTATCCTAAACACAGTCCAAATTTTAAACATGATGTTCTTTCAAACATCTCCCTTTCTATAACGTAGGATACTAAAAATGTTTTATAATCCCTCACTTTAGGAATCTTTAAAGAGAGAGTTTTTACTAAGAATAAATTTATCTGATACTGGACAGACTGTTAAAGATTATTAGCTTAAAAAAAAAAGACAAAACCACACAGAACTCCAAGAAGGCAAAGAACGTCCTTTTATAGCCATTCAAACATATTCATCTTAAAATGATATTCTAAGCTTATGTGCTCTCAAACACGACAGAAGCAGCAGCTCATTCATTTGGTTCTTTACAGAATTAACCGTAGCTATAGAGCAAATTCAGTTAAGTGTGTAAATACAGTGGGAAAACACATATATGAAGATATAAAGACAGTCATGTAAGTGCTCAAGTTCCCTAGAGTTACTCTAAGCATTATAGGGACCAATAAATGCACACTTACCTTGGTGAAGAACTTCCATGTCACTACTGGATTCTTTTAATACCACGTGTAATGTTGGATACTCAATGATCACTTTGTTCCTCAAATTGTCACGGAGACTTTTATAAGGATCCAGTTCATAATATCTTACAATAAAAAAAGCAAAACAAATATAAAAAAACATCCTTAATATCCAAAGTTACTCATAAATAAAATACAAAGTCCCTTACAGGAGAAAATTTTTAAATGTTAATGACATTAATTTAATAGTTATTTCCTTACAATATAACATCTCTAAGAAAACCAGGTAAGAAGAACCCTATTATACAGGTCTAAAGTAAAATCAAGAATATATCAAATATGACATCAGGAAAGCTTTAGAGTAAGTCATTTTCATTATTAAGGAGTAAAGACTAACTTTTATGTAATATCTATGTTTAATGTGTCACGAATTCTTCTTGGACAAAGGAATGACTACCTAAAAATTCAAATTCCTCAAATATATTTAATTTGACCTTTAAAGGAAAAAACAAAAACTATCCCATGACAATTTCCAGTAATATATGGTGTTAAAATAACTGGCTACAAATACTTTTGTAAAAAGCTAATTCTAACTATAAGTAGTTTCCATAAATTTACATTACCATACAATTAAATTTGGCCTTCCTTATTTCCAAATAAAAACAACAACAACAGCGACAACAAAAGCCTGGATGAGGCTAAAGCACAAAATTTAGGAAGTACGGAGTTTATCAGTCATGGTAACATGACATAGCTGTCAAATGTGCCACAGGTAATTAATTAGATGCTAATATTCTTTAAGGTGTGAAACTCTCAAGCCATTACTTAAAAAAATTTTTTTAGTTGATCTAAGATGTATTCCCCTAACATTCTCCCCCTTGCTTGCTTTCTTGGTTAGCAGAGAAAGGGGTGGAATTTCAGCTAGCTCAGTAGGAGTTGCCAATGGGAATGTACTGGCATGTGAATAGAGTCACATTAAAGAGGAAAAAGTTGAGATCATGTCCACCAGTGTAGCTCACAAGTTCTCCAACCTTTTTTCTTTCATCTCCACCAATGCCAGATGACATTCACATGCAAAACACACAACCTAGGGGATACCCGGCCTGACACCTGCAACTCCAACCTTTTCTGTCCCACTCAAGAAAACACACTGGAATACAAGTGATCAAGAATGAAGTGATCATTGGAATACATCTGAATCTGCTCTAATTTTGTTAAGAGTAAATCATTCACAAACTTTGGTATTTCCTAATTAGTAATCAATTATTTGCACTGTAACTTGCAGCTGACTGAGACACGCAGCTCACAATTTCTCTGCAAGTTTGTCCCATGGAATAGTTTTCAAATAAGGGAAAATGGAAGGAATTATTAACAAAATGCTCTGATTTCTTTTTCAGAAGTAGGTGACAAGTGACAGAACAACTGTAAAACCAAAACGTTAGTTATGTTTGCATGACCACATGCCCCACCCCTGGAATTCAATTCTTCATTTTAGAATCACAGAAAAAATTTTATGTAAAAAAAAAAAACAAAACTTAACTCAGTTTTCCTAAACCAGCCACCCTAGTGCCCATAGGCCACGGAATGCACACATTCTTTTCCCTGTGTAATGTGACACAGATGTGCTTATAATACGTTAAGTGTGGTTCCAGCATTCAAGGATTAAATGCTTCGCATCTTTTAAACATTATTTCCCTTTGAAATAAGCAGTGTGTTTTAAAAAAGTTAGCAGTAATTATATATGAGAAAAATAAAATTGAATTAGATATCACAGTATAAGATTAACTTTTAAAGTAAAATATAAAATGGATATAACCAAATTTTTCTTAGGAGAAAATATGACTTAAATGCTCAAATAGGAAATTTTCAAGTAGTAGCCTTATAAACACTTGGCAGTGACTTGTCTTCTGTGTATTTTAAACTGAATCCTAAGACTTCTTTTAAGAGACATTTCACAAGGGAAGTTTCTCTACTTATTTCAGTTTTTGAGAAATAATTTTCAGTTTATATTTAATGTTTAAGGTAATTTCTTTTTATAATATTAAATCCTCATTAGGTTTCTCTAGATTTCCAAAGTTGAATTAAAAAGAAAAAAAATAATTTTTTAAAGGCCACATGGTAGCTACAGCCTAATAATCCTGCTGACACAGTATAAAATATGTTCCCAGCACACGAATATCTAGAGGTTACTTAAAAATCACCACATAATAAGTTATACATTATTTCAATTGCAAAACTACGATGATTACTTGTTTAATTAAAAAAAATTTTGGTCCCTCTTTTGTGTGTGGAATAGGCACTTTACTTTCTTCTACAAAGCACTGAGGATGCAAAGATTTCTAAGAACTTATAATAAATTATTTTTAAAATGTTTTATTCAAACACAATGAAAATCTGGTATATTGATGGTTTTGATTAGAACCACTGAATTTTCCTTAGTGTTTACCCTAAAATGTGGCAAACTTCTAATCATAGCAATATTGCTATTTAGTGTCAGTAAGCTTCGAGGCCTCAGCTTTCCAATCTGTTAGAGAGGTTAGACTTCACTAGATAATCTTGTAGCTGAAATTCTGAATTTCTGTGATTTTTCTGCTACAAGTGGTTACTCGTATTCTACCACTAATATTTGCCCGGGATTAAAAAGTAAAATTATGTGAACTGTTTATAAAGAAAAGCTAGCAAACACATATGGGGTAACGTTTTGTGATTTGCATGAAATGAAGCAGCAACTTTTAGTGGCTGCTTGGGTTTGGGGTCTAACACTCTGAGTTCCAGTCCTGGCATCATCACCTACTGGTCTATGATTCTGGACAAGTTACTTTACTTCTTTGATCCCCAGTTTCTACACCTGAAAACTGTTAGCTCACTTACTTAAGCCATAAACAAAATTTTACATTTATATTTACCTAAAATAAAACACATTCTGATGGAAACTTCAGTTCAGACCAGTTTCTTCTGAGTAACAAAGAATGGCACTTATGTAAGCACAGAAATGCATACGTCCCTTTTAATGCATTTTACATTTTAAATGTAGCCTTACAACTTTCAAACCATTGTTTTAGATCACATTTACTTCCAGGAGGCTAAAGGTACTTTGAATGTTTCTATTTTTATTATCTTTAGGCAAGGTGGAGAGTCCAGCTTGGCACTGCTTATAACATTTAGTCTTCAGCTCTTTTGCAAGCCATTAAGTTATTGAATCCTAAGGGACAGCTTTATCTTTTTGAAATTTTTCAAACTCTGGAGTTCCCATTAGTAGAATGGCTCTGCTACCATAAGACAAACTAATTAGGTTTGAAAGGATTAAGACACCAACATTTGTCTTTTTTTTTCTTACCCTTAGGGACCCTCTCAGACATTTCCTCTTGTTATTTCACTTGCTTACCCTCACAGGCCTGCTAACTGACCCTGCTACAGGCAGCTTCACAGGGGCACTATAAGGACAGCATGGCTCAGTAGGCTAAACAGGTGTTACAGTGACTGACATTATATAAATAAAAGTTGTCTTGATACTCAAGGGTATGTTTTTAATCTTGGCTCTGTTACTAACTTTCAAAGAAACTGGCCAAGTTCTCAAACTTCTTCCTCCACTTTATCTACAAATTAGGATTAAAAAAAAAAATTTCTCATAACTCAGAAGAAGAATTAAAAAAAAAAGTTCTAAACCATTTTATTTCCTGTATTTCCCATCTGATCATTGACACACCTTAGATCATCTCCCTTTCTCCTCCTAGAAAATACTGAAACTAAGTATGAATATTCTCCAAATTTAACAATCTCATAGTAGTCCCTAAGTGACAGACCTTTTTCCACTAAAAAATAAAGTCACCGGATGAGGTGATCACCAAGATGACTCCAGCTTTATAATTCTACGAGTGCAGACATATGCCTCCTCAATTCAGAAAGCTCAGTAGTTCAGAACTGCAGAGGCCAATGAGTCTAGTCTATCCATGGCATGAAAGCTATGGGATGTGGTAAAATAAAGTGACCAATTATACATTTTAAAACTTAAGGAGGGTCTTACAAGGCTCTTACTTGTCCTAAATAACATTTGTTAAGTCTTTTCTGATCCTTACTGGAAGTTCAATTACTTTTAAATCCAGAGGCTTGGGCTCCTATCTAAGATCCTTAAGGATCTTAAGGTCCTTAAGATCTGTGACTCCTCAAGGATGCTCAGCTTTCTTCATCAGTATGATTATGGAAAAGTTATCTAGCTTGTAAAGATTAAATAAGTAAATTTAACAGCTGAAAATGTTTCTAAAGTGGAACTTGTCCAAGATAGTATAAGTTTTTATACTCCAAAGATTCTATATAGCACCTCTAGCAGGGATATGACACACTTGTCAGGAATTATGTTCTCATGATCGATGACAAGACTAGTTAGTAGCAAAAGTATGAACTTGTAGACAAACAGACCTAAGTCCAAATCCTGGCTTTGTAACTATAAATTGGTTTCTTTGCATAGGTCAATTTCTCAGAGCTTATTAAGCTTCCTATCTTGTAGATATGGTACATACTGTTACAATTAGTAATGCACGTGGAAATGCTATAAACACTTATTCATCAATTCCTCAAATATTTACTGTTTACCACATACAGGTGGTCTGCTAAATAATAGTTTCATAGAAATAAACCCCAGTTTGTTGAGGGTACCAAAAAAACAATGATCACATTTTCTTGGGACAAGTGTCATGACAGAAATCTAAAGCTAAGTAGATATTCAAAAAAAACCATTCTTTGTTCCTTAACCACTTGAAGATGTTCTTTCAGGTGGCACAGTGCCTTTGATATCTAGGCACTTCGTTTGCTAACCCTAGCCTACCCCTGTTCTTATATGGTTCTTAAATCCCTCCTCCTTCAGGGATTTTCTCCTAATCAACAGAGGGAATTTCAATTAGCCTTAGTCTTATTAACAAAACATATTTCATCTAGTACTAAATTGAATGTAAGAGTATGATTAGCACGGACTCTTAATCTTCATTAGGAAGTAATACTTAGCAAAATATAATGATCAGCTTCCTCAGAGGAACTTTTGCTTAAAGGTTAGATAGTTCATGAATTAACAATACTCACAGAATTATATTACTTGAGAGTTGTCAAGAACTTACTCTAGTCTTTTTTTTTTTTGTCTTCTAGCTAAGGACAATGAAGCCCTGAGAAATGAAGTATCTTACTGAGGTCACTCAAGGAAATGCATAAAGCAGATCTTGAGCTCCTTCTCTCTACTGTTTGCTTGTTCACTTATTTGTCATTCAGTACCTATTTACTGAGGGCCTGCCATGTACCAGATACTTTTCAAAGCACAAGAAAAGTAGTGATGAAATATAAGGTATTCACTTGAGGTGAAGGATGAGGCTTCCCAGGAAGAAAGTATATGTACAAGGTAGAGTCAGGAATAAGCTGGATGTCCATAGGACTGAGTGGAGAATAGATAGGGGAATATACATAGAATTCATGCAGTTTTGATACTTATAAAAAAAATTAGGGGCACCTGGGTGGCTCAGTCAGTTGAGCATCCAACTCTTGATTTCAGCTCAGGTCATGATCCCAGGGTTGTGGGATCAAGCCCTGCATTGGGCTCTGCACTGAGCATATAGCCTGCTTAGGATTCTCTCTCTCCCGCTGCCTTTGTCCCTGGCTTACTTTCACTCTCTCTCAAAATAAAATAAATTTTAAAAAATTACAAAAAAGAGAGAAGTCTGGTTAGAGAGGAGATTGAAGCTCTTTAGCTAATATGATATATCTGAAATCACCTAGAAATTTCAACTAATCAAGTCATTATTCCCTCTGAAGAATATATACAGTTGGTTACCAATTATCATATAACTAGAATGTATAAATTTAGTATATTAACATTAAATTGAGAATTAAAATATATTTCCAAAGCTTTTAGAGAAAATTCTCACTTTACATTTCACATAATTCCCATATTTCTTCAACAGTCAATACAATATATATTTGAAATGAGATCATCACTATGGAAACTGGAGACTTACGACCTGCTAAGAATCTGACAATCATATCACTTTGGATTTACTCTTCAGTACAACCTCTCAAATTAAAATTCTCAGGGTCACAGCTACTGACACTTGGATAGTTGTACTGGCATCTGTCCTGTAAACACTAATCCAGCTGTGCCAACTAGCTAAGCTCTAGCTTTCCTACAGCTAACTTTACAGTTCTTGCCATAAAACTGCTTCAAGCAGAATGCCACACAAAACCCACCAAACATACCTTCTCTAATAAAAATATTTAGTATTCTATGTATTTCCTTTATTTTGTATGGACATTCTTCAGGTTGATTCTAACATTTTCTAGTCTTCAAATGATCTCTTGCTTCCTTGTTCTAGGGTCTATATCCAAAATGTGGCCAAAGGTTAATACCATTTTGAGCACATACTCATCTTGATCATGACTCTCACTATGAAAAATAATCAACAATCCCAAAAGTGGTATAAAAAAGAATGGAGGTTGGGTTTTACATAACCTAAGAACATAGATTATATCCATTTATGGCATGTGCTATATTGCAGAGAACATACCAATGCACTGGACACAAGAAGGCCTAGGTTTGGATCTAGGTACCACCATTTGGCAGTTACAAAGTTGTAGGTAGGGCTCTCTATAAAATTATAATATGTGTAAAATATATAATGCATGTATAACATAATTATAATGTACATAAAATGCTTATCAAAGCACTAAAAACAGTAGGAGGCACTCATTAAGAGGTTGTTAGTAATACTATGTTTTCTAAAGATACTTTTTTGCCTCTGATTTAACCTTGATTTTAACTCACCCTTGCAGCAAACATTTTTTTGTGTTTGGGAAAACTCACTCAGGATCTTCACACTTTTTTCCTTACATAGGACCTAAAATAGTTTTGGAAAACAATGATAGTTTCGTATATTTTTAAGTAGACATCTAAAATTTCATTTAAAATCTTTACTCAAAAGTTTAAATAGATGCAAAGAATGGAATTTATTGTGTGGTGTAAATATTGATGATTTAAAATGAAAATGTTACATCATTCTTATGTAAATTCTTTCGAATCTAAATACCATAGCAATTTGATATCAATATCATCCATTTAAAAGATATGTGAGTAAGGGCTTCCTTAACAGTCAGAAATCTTCTATGGTTTCTTCTCCTTGAACTTGTATATCCAGTTCTCTAAAGAATTTTATCCTGAATAATACATTTGTGTTTAAAAATCTTTTATTGATTATCCATTCATACTTTTCTGTAACAAAAATGTGTATGTAAGCTAAAAATTTAATTTTATCACCTATGACTTTAATGCTTTAACTGTTAAAATTTCTCCTGGATTGAGTAATTTTTGAAAATTATTAGTATAAAATTGATTGAAACAGAAGCATACAATATTTGAAGTAAAATTTTACTGGAAACACATCTCTTAATGTGATGGGCAAGCACGCTTGAAGATGGCATCTTCTACTACATGCATGTTTGTTTACTACTGATTCTTAGTTAAGTAATTTACCCCACTTGATTCTGCAGTACTCATTAATAGAATTGAATTTGCAAAGGAAAAGGGAGAAAGTTTAAGTAATCCCATCTAGAGAGCCCACTGCTGTTATTTACTAACCTTCCTTCATCACAGTTACTTTCAAGGGATCTAACTAAAAGGCAGCAATAGATCTAACTAAAAGGACATCTGAAAGCAGCTAATGCTGTTTAGACATGCTGGAACTCCTTTAATGTTCTCCGATAATGTATTTAATTCTGTACCTTTATTCTCAAAAAAATGTTAACTTCCAAGAGCTTCAGTTTTCTATCGGATTTTTAAAAAATCCTAACTTTTAACCGCATACTATAAATTTCTTATGTAGAATATCTTCAAAGTACATTTTTCAATCATTTTCTGTAAGCCTGAAATAAGATAATTTAATTTTCTACTTCCAGTTCAATTAGGCAAAGGGTACAGATTAATATCTTTAAAGATGTCAGAATTTGATTTCAATAAATCCATCTTAATATCAAATTACTTATTTCTTTATACAGCTTCAACGATTCAACTGAATAAACATTTACCAAATGCTTATTATACAGAAAATATGCTAGACACTGTATGGGAACGAAAAATGTCCTCAAGGAGTTTACACCCTGGCCAGTGTTTCTCAAAGTATGATGACAGGGATAACTTAAGAGGCAGAGACTGTAAAAAAAGCTGCTGGTTTCTAGGTCCTATGTGAGACCAGAGCCTAGGAGGGTAGGCTGGAAATCTGAATTTCCAACAACTGTCCTAACTGAAAATGATGAACACTGAAATGTGAGAAGAACTGTTCTGAGAAAAAAAAAATACACGTTAAATGTTCAGCTGGGGAAATGTTTATGGTAAGGAAGGATAACTGGCTAATAGGGATATGGGCCAGGTGAAAAGCAAGGAGGGATGCGGCAGGGCTATGAGGAGATGTGGGCAAGAGACCAGGCTCTTAGAATCAACTAAGACTGAGAGGTGGCATCCTGTAGGTAGAGTTGAGAATCCAGGCAGTCAGTCAGAGTCTGAGCAAGCTACATGAACCGGACATCAGGTCTGCTCTAAGGTAGAAAAGGTCTTTGCTTCCTGGGAATTGTATCTTGGTAAAAGCCAAAAAGGGGTCAGGTGGGTCTCACATGAGGCCTTCACATATTTCTCTAAAATGACATACGAAAAAGTATCTTATCTCTTTAATTTCACTGTAAATGATTTTTAAAACATTTCATGTTACAGACCCAAAGAAAGTAAAGTAACCTTAGTTTTTATTTAAACAACACCCTCTCAGCATGGAAATAAAATCATCCAAGAAAAAGAACTCATACTTTTACTGGTTGCTTTTCAAAAAAAAAAAAAGAAAGAAAGAAAGAAAGAAAAAAAGAAAAAAAAGGTGTTCCAAAAATTATTAAATACAACAGTACAGTATGAAAGAACAGAATCTGTGCATGTACAATAGGGGAGTAACCCCAAGAAGAGTAACAATCTTCTGTGATGTTCATTAAGTCAAAACTTAAATAATACTTTAGTTTGGCTTGGGTTTACGGTCTAAACTCTCGACTTTATGTGCCAATCTTTGTAAGTAGAGTGATGGCAATTGGTGTGTGCTTCCATAAAAATATGACAAGTCTGGAGTGTCTATGCAAAATGATCATGCCTTCTCAGGTACCTATTATGCCTTATATACTAAATGCAGATCTACTGTAGCATTTACCACATATTTCCCTCCTCTCCTAGGCTGTGAGCTCCTGGAGTAGAGGCCTGTGTATCGTACTATGCCGGCACATGGAAGGGGCTCAAGGATACTTTAGGTCAAGTTCATTAATCAAAAAGCCTGTCTTCTGAGCAGGTACCACTTTTTCTGAAGGAACTTTAAATTATACTGGGAGCTATTATAATCTATTTTTCTCTTGCTCTCATTTTACACATAGAGAACTGAAGCCCTCAAGTGACTAAATGATAAAGTTACAAACGACCAATAAAAAATCCTTTAGAGCAGAGATTGGAAAATTATGGTCAGCAGGCCAAATCCAGCCCACTGTCCGTTTTTTTGTGAACAAAATCTTACCGGAACACAAGTTATACCATTCATTTAGGTATTATCTACAGCTGCTTATGGGCTATAATAGCAGAGTTGACAATTTTAACCATATGGCCCACCATGCCAAAAACATTTACTCTCTGGCCATTTCAGAAAAAGTTGTCTCAGTTCTCCTTTTGGGTATTACATCTAGCAAACAGCAAGCACACATATATTTAAGTGAATTAGTGTACTACTTATTATTAAAAAAATTAACACTGAATTCATACTATGGGAAAGTCACTGACTCAGCACTGCAGGAAATATAAACATGAAGATGCCTAATGTAGTCATTGTCTTCGAAAGAGTTTATCATTGAATAGGATAAGTTTTATTGGAAAAAAAATAAAACATGATTGCAGGAAACTATGAGAAGTACAACATATTTTTTAAGGCTCAAAAGATAAGGAAATCACATCTAGTTGGTGGGAAAGGATAGGCTCCGCTGCAGATACTGATAACAATAGTCTACCCAGAAAACTGGAGAGAGAGAACATAGAGAAGACTTGTTATGGAGGTAACCATGTAAAACAGGGTGGCATGGGCGAAGTAAAAGATGGCTCTAAAGTCTTAGGTCTCATATACTACAAGAGTGACAGCGCCAATAAGAAGGAGTAAGTATCAACATTTGCTGACTGCTTACTAGATGCCAGGAACATCATCAACCCATTTAATAATATATTTAAAACACACACACACCCACACACACACCCCTCAGGAAAAAACAGATGTGGTATGATGAGGTCTAAACAGTTTAAGATTTAATGAGATATATAAGTCGAGATAGACACAAACCAGGATTTGGAGTTTGGGAGAAAGATTGAAAATATATCTAGATGTGGGAGTCTAGAGAAATAACAATTGATAACACCATAAGTACACAAGCTCCTCAAACCTCATATTCTTTCAATATCCCAATTTATGTTAAAAGAAATATACACTAACGTGGTTGAGTATCTGCTCCCATGTGGCTAATGAGCGGCCTGTTGGGAATATAGCTACTACTGAACGTAAGCTACTTCCCACAAGTATAAGAAATACAAAATGGCTGAAACAAGCTGTTATTTTTTTAAAAAGTACTACATAACATATAGTCAACTGCCAGCTATATAGAACTTTTTGTTTTACACAGATTCCCGTCTTTTTCTAAGGAAGTAATCTCTAGGATTAAAACAGTAATAAAAACTCTTATATTGAGTCAGGTCTACAAGATGTTGATCTGAATGCTGCAACTCCTAATACATGAATAATATGTATTTACTGAAAATGATCTGCTATGTGCCAGGTGCTGTGCTAAGCAGCTAACATCTTAAAAGTAATCTTCACAACAATGCAATATCATTTCTGTCTTGATCCCCACTTTCAGGTGGGAAAAGCAGCTTAGTAACTTCCAAGGTTTGTACCCACATTTATAACATTATTTTGACTTTACTGAATATCTACTTTGACGTAGGTTTCTGGATAAAAACAAAAAGGTTATTTTGGAACACCTCATAATTTGGGCTAGGTTTGAGAAGCACTGATCTAATAAACTTAGCATTTGCAATGGTGAGACTTTTGGTCTACAAAGTCTAGTCTGGAACCTCTTAAAGTAAAATCATGTCTACTACTCCACAGATTCTGTACCCTCAAAGGATAATATTACTATTTCTTACTGGAATATAATATAATCTCACTCCGAAGGGATCCTAATAAGAAGTGAACAATATAAAAAGACCAATCTTTTTGCAAATAATGTTCCAGTAAATGATGCCACTTCTACTTAAAACTCAATGTGCCCTAAGCCTCTCCAGGGCCTACACCTCTATCCCTCCAGAAGCAGATCCATGCCAGGAACCTTAGTCAGTCACCTCTGCTTCATGTTTATTTCTCTCCACTACAGTAGAACTGTACCCAATTCATTCCTGTATCAACCTAAATTTTTATTTATGTGCCTAGAAGATTAAATGTGCTTAATTAATGGTTTCTGAGCAAATTTGAAAAGAACTATCCCATAACAGCTTAAACCACACCTTTATCAAAACTAGAACCTTATATAAATAAACATCAAAGCAGCAAAGTAAACATAAAGAAAATGCAGCTGAACTTCTTTATGGAAAATGTTCCCATTAATAAGTAAACTACAGAAAATAGACTTGAAAAATTACAATTGAATGAAAGTATCAAACTTCAGAGTATTCTAAATTCTTCAGTCAATAATAGCATAAGTGAGCAGCAATACAATGGTTGCCCCTTAATTATCTGGCATTACCAGCATAGGCTTTTCTGTTTGAAAACCACTCATTTACTTTCTGGGCTGGTTAAGAGGAGAAAAAGAGGCCTTGCGAGTAACACAAGCACCTTACATGAATTCTCTTCCACTGGGAATTTAAGCTCCCCGGGATCAGGAATGGTTCTCCTTACTGCCATCACCCCAATGTCTAGAATGATTAGAATGATACCTGGACCACAGTGAGTATCACAAAGTGTTTGCAAGAGAGTGAATACATGAATTTACTTAAGAAACCATGTTAGCTTTTATAAGAAAACACAAATTCAAACCCTGTGTATTCTGGAAAGAAAACTCCCAAATACATCAGCAACAAATTCCTTAGGGTTAGACTTGCATTCTATAATCCCCTAAATCTAAAAATAAAAGTCATGTATGGCAAAGCTAAAAACTGGGAAACATTTAAGACTGCTCTAGCTCATCAGGTATATATCATGAGACAACTGTTATAAACCCTCCAAGAATGTAAAACACAACCAGTGGAAACTGGCAATATCAAGTATTTGGTTAAAAAGACTTTACTCTGGAGTCATTGGAATGCTGTAAATCGTAGGATACATTTAAGATCAACAGCCACAAGGAAACTACATGCTTCTGCCTTGTAAGTACTTTTTAGGAAATAATAAAATCCTCCTATTTTAGCATGCTTATCTTATATTAGAAGTCTAACATTTAAAAACCTATAATGATCTTACTTAGATGTTCTCTGAATGTACTTTCCTTTAATGATATAAGTGCAATTATATAATCAAATGTACGTGCTCAGCCTATCTATGAATGCATTATCTGAAAAATACTGTGGTTTAAAAATGTTTTTAATTTTTTTATTTGAGAGCAAGTAAGCAAAGAAGAAGGGGCAGAAGGAAAGAGAATCTTTTTTTTTTTTTTTTTTTTAATGTTTATTTATTTTGAGAAAGAGAGAGCATGAACAGGGAAGGGGCAGAGAGCATTTCCAAGCAGGCTCCACATGCAGAGCTCAATGTGGGGCTCGATCTCACAACTATGAGATCAGGACCTAAGCCAATATTAAAAGTCAGACACTTAACCAACTGAGCCACCCAGGCACCCTGAGACACAAGCAGATTTCACGCTCAGTACAGAACTTAATGGGGGGCTTGATTACAAGACCCTGGGATCAGGACCTGAACCAAATCAAGAGTTGGATGTTCAACTGACTGAGCTACCCAGGCACCCCTAAATAGCTTTAGTTAAAAGTATCAAATGAGGGGCACCTGGGTGGCTCAGTTGTTTCAGCATCTGACTCTTGTTTTCAGCTCAGGTCATGGTCTCAGTTTCGTGAGTTCAAGCCCCACATCAGGCTTTGCACTCATAGCGTGGAGCCTGCTTTGGATTCTTTCTCCCCCACTCTCTCTGCCCCTCCCTCACTTGCACTGCCTCTGTCCCTCTCAAAATAAATAAATAAATTTAAAAAAATCAAATGAAAGTCTATTTCTAAATGTATCCTCATAGCATCTAATTTCATTACTCATGATTAGAAAATACTTGAAAACTGGGAAATTTTATAGAAATTAGGGTAACTATATCATGAAGCTGACTTAACAATCAGAAATATATGACATATCTTACCCCAATTTAGGATAAAAATTCCTTCACTGGAGTTTCTGAGATTATTGCTATGAAATAATGCCATCATCACCACTATTCAAAGTTAAATAGAGTGGCAATTTTTAATTTTATGATTTTAAATGTTTATTTATTTTTGAGACAAAGAGACAGAGTATGAGCTGGGGAGGGGCAGAGAGAGAGACACACACACACACACAGAATCCAAAGCAGGCTCCAGGCTTTGAGCTGTTAGCACAAAGCCTGACACGGGGCTCAAACTCACAAACTGTGAGATCATGGCCTGAGCCAAAGTTGGACGCTTAACCAAATGAGCCACCCAGGTGCCCTTAGAGTGGCAAGTTTTAAATCCGTAACCTTCTCCTCCTTCTTTGATGATTTTATAGATCTCCTCAAATGGGGAAATCTGAATGGTAAGTTTTCTATATAGATAAGATAAAATAAAAATACTTTTCATGTTATTCAGATGAGCTCAGGTTTAGTATCAAAAGAGCTTATTCTAGGTATTCCTTGAAGTTAACACTCACCTTTTACTTTATTAATCTATCATTCCTTTCCCTTTGGGGACTAAGGTTAACCCAAGGCCCAACTTTGGTACTCCTTGGGTTCCTAAAGAAGGTATAAAATAAGAGAAAATAAAGGACCGTAAAGGAAAATGAAGCACAGAGAAACTGAGTACCTAGAATTAGGTCATCTGACCTTCAATTCAGTGCACTTCTTTGACCTTTTCTTGGGTTCAGGTTTACCCTCTTTGTTAAAATAAACCTTACCAATCTGACTGGTATTTTCCTGTGCTCTGGTCTCTGTAACCCGATTTCTTTCTAATGCAACTGCATGAAATGGTTTTCCCAACTGCTCCCCTCTGGATCATGTCATGCTATAGGCATTTCTGCTACTCTCCTGGAAAACCCTGGCCTGCTAGGATATGCTGAGATCTCCATCTAGAGATCTTCCATGCTCCTTGCCTCTTCAAGCATTTCAAGTACACATTTCCAAGTTAAAAATGAATGCTATCTAGGCCCAAGCTGTCTGTCCTGTATTATAAACTTTAAAATGCTCAGTATTCTACCTTTTAATACAAACAGTCTTGGCTTCCTTGAATTTTGGAAGAAGACACTATGCCAAAGAGTCAAGTTTGACTGGCTTAGTGAGCTGGCACATTTCTTCACTGGCCACTCCCTTTTGCCTTGACTTAAAATGGAAATATAGCAAACCTTCTCTTTCAGGTAATGGAGGAAATATAAATGGAAACAACAAAGAAAGAGACAACAACCATAATAAACTAAAACAAAAGAAAAAACCTCAAACCTTTTGTTCTTAGCAGTTGTACCAAAATGATTTGGGTTGTTTTCCTTAGCTTTGGCTCACAGATTAGGTAAGTAAAGTGACCATGGTCAAGTTGATGCCCAAACACACCAAAATAAATATTTCAATTAAGTCTATATAAAAGCAATATGATGTTTCAAATACATGCCTATTAATTAAGAAAACAATTCCATTCATTAAAGAGTAGCCAACAGCGAGACTATCTGTAATTATTCAAGGTCAGATAAGTACAACAAAGGAAATGATGAGGCAATCATTTTGATGGATAGCACTTTTACTCTCTCCCTTCCATAATCCTTCTGGAGTCATTTACATGTTATCCCCACACTGGCAGTCTATGACAAGGAGGTGGCAAATGCTCAGAGTGATGCAGAAGTGTCAGAATGTTGGACATGTCACCAGGTTGTCAGGAGACTTGGAAGAGTATATATTAGTTCCACAGCCTAGAGAAGATGAGATGAGACAACCATCCAAAAAGTGATTTCATTTATCATAAAAACCCTCAGAAGTGTTATTCTTAACAGGCTGATGAGACTGAAGCCATAGTATACTCAATAAGAATGTACCAAAAAATGAAATATGAGTAACATTTACATGAATTAAGTAAAATATGGTAAATGTTAAGAAAGGAACTGAATTTGAATGAGGTAACAGATAATAAAAGAAGGAAAAATTATTTAATGATTGGAGGTAAATTCCAAGGGAACAAATGCAAATGGTTTTGTTTAAACATGAATTTGTATGAAACTGACTTTAAGATTTTGCTAAGCAAAACTGAAAGAAAGCACCTTTTACATCAGTGTTTCCCACTAATTACGTAAGTGATTACCAATTTCAAAAATACTGATTTTGGTTAACATGGATGTTGTAACTCCAGACAGCTATCATTGCAAAACCCACAAAACTTGCCATCCTTCTCTCATTTGAGACCCTAAATCTTTTGGGGGAAGGAAGGGAGTTAAAGCATGAACTGCATGTAAATATACTAAATTAAGATATCTAGGGAATAGGCACCTGGGTAGCTCAATTGGTTAAGCGGCTGACTGACTCTTGATTGTGGCTCAGGTGAGAGATCCTGAGTCTTCCACGTAGGACTCTATGCTTGGGATTCTCTCTCTGCCCCTCCCCTGCTTGCACTTATTCTCTTTTTCTCTCTCAAAATAAACTCTAAAAAAAAAAAAAAAAATCTCAAATAATACAGTTTATTAGAACCCAGCTTGCTTTACCTTTCTCTGCAGTGTTCTTTCCATTGCAATATATGCAATGCTCAGTTGATCACATAAGGCAAAAACTTGAACACTAGAACTGTTGTAGAGAATATTTCTTGAAGTAAGTTAAAATGGGATTTAAGAATCTCTTAGTTGTACACAATGCTATTTTAAAATATTTTAACCAAAATAGTTTTTCTCTTTTAAAAATTTTTTTAAATGTTTATTTATTTTTGAGAGAGAGGGAATGAGCAGGGGAGGGACAGACAGAGAGAGAGGGAGACACAAAATCTGAAACAGACTCTAGGTTTGGAGCTGTCAGCACAGAGTCTGATGCGAGGCTCGAACCCATGAACCATGAGATCATGACCTGAACCAAGTCGGATGCTTAACCGAATGAGCCACCCAGGTGTCCCGAACCAAAGTAATTTTCAATTGAATTTATCCTATAAGTCTAATTATTTTAAAATTTTAATTTGAAAGTCGTATTAGTATAATAACTAGCAGTAAACTAATCAAGCTACTTATAGAATTTGAAAATCTTTAAAGAAATGGGGGGGAAACAATTTTACCTTACTAAATTTTGCTGCATATATTCAACCTTCATTAAAATTTGGACCCCAGTCTGAGAGCGAATGTAGGCTTTCAACCTGAAATAAAAATGTCATATTGAAGGAAGCAAAAATGATTTTTAATATATTTCAAGATAGTATCTACAGAAGATTAAACATTTATAAGTAGCTAATAATCTTAAAATTCAACTATCCAAGCATAGAAAAGGTGTTAAAGATATTTTCTAACCAAGGATCTGAATTTTAAAATATTACCTTTCTTCTCTCTGTACAATACATTAATTTTAAAAAATATATATTTCAGTAAATTAAGTTAATCTTGCTATTTTATTTATTTTTAAAAAATGTATCCAATTTAGTGACAGGTACTTTGTCTACTGCCAAACATATGACCAATGATGACAACTGGATTATCAGTAATAAGAAGTAAAGAAATACACTACTATACATGTTCCAAAGACACTGCTTGATATGGGATATGATTCTGGTTCAATCTGGGCACAACCTTTGCTTGGCACTAGAAGATGAGATTTAATTAGAATTGGGTCAGTGGATTTTAAAATCCACTTAGTCTAAAATTTAAACACTAGGTTACTCTGGAACCAAACCAAGCAGGTATCCCAAGCAGGTATCATCTGGAGAAAAGGAAGTCAACTGGGTTCCTGCTCAGGAAAACTAATTCACACTCTAATAATAGAGTTTACTTTTTTGAGTGCTGCCTACTGTGTGTTAGTCCCTGTACTAGTAACTTTATACATAGGCTTTTTTTTTTTTTTTTAAGCTTCAAATAACCTTATCTAGTAAAGAAAATTAAGGTCCGGAAGTTAGGTAACTTATTCCTAATCACACAGCTAAAAAGGGACAGAGCTAGCTATTCTAGCCCAGACATAGCAATTTGTGTCCATGCTGCATTTCTGGAGACGAGGCAGGGTGTATCTTAATTAGTTTTATGAAGACCTGGCTGAAACAGAATTCTCCTGTCTTTTCTAAGAATTACTTAGAAACTCTTAATTTCAGAGTTTTTGATTCAATTTTCAAGAGGTCTGACTTAAGGGTTAAGTGACTCCAGCCTGGCTGCGTTTAAATCCCAGCTTCCTTGCTTATTTGCAGTATGAAGTCATTTAACTACTTTAAGGTTTAGTTTCTCCATCCGTGAAACGGGCATACTAGCAGTAATTTACTTAAAGGGTTGTTGTGAGGATTAAATTAACTTATACATTTTTTATTATCTGCTTCAACAATATCTAGAAAACAGTAAACACTAAGTGTTGAGAACTGTTTTGGTGACTATCCAAAAGCATCATCTGTGACTGAAAAAGCCTGAATAAATACCAAGGAAATGACACAGAAAGTAAACTGCACTGGCATATCACATTCTAATAGTGTCATGGCTTCACATAATATTCCATAACCAATACCTCAACATTTTTAATAATTTCAGAAAATTACAGTATTTTTGAAACATACCTTTGACGAATTACTGGATCAGCTTTTTCAGGATCAATGTAAGGTTTTAGGATTTCATTAATAGTTTTATCATCTGGTACTCTTCCCGACAACAACAAAAAAACAAAAACTTATTATTTATAATTTTCTACTAAAGGTGGTAACTTACAATTACTAATTCCTGTGGCTTTTTTGTTTAAATAACTGAACACAGACCTTTTATTTTACTCTTGGCAAAACATAACATCCTTTTAAGCAAAAATTACTTAGGAAAAAAGCTCAAAAAGGCTACTTGGATACACTTCACGAAGTCCTAAAAAGCAATATTTTGAGAAGCTCCCTATAAATCAATTATAAAAACATGAAGCCTCCTTTAACACACACCTGTGCTCACAGATGGAACTAATGAATTCAGGATGAAATGTATTTTAAAGTTGCAGAAATTAAAAATTTGAAAAAAGGTTTCAGATGATGCTAATTTCAGTGCATGTTCAAGTTTATTCATTCTAAATCATAAGACCAGGGTAAAAAAATTGATACTACTCTCCCTGGAAACAACATATTTCAAGTTTTTCAACTTTTCTATAAGTATGCACAGTGTTTTGAATTATAAAGCTACAGAAACAAAATTAAGACACTGCTTTGAATGTGTAGCTTTCCTCAATCATTTACATATACATTTTCATATATACCAATGTGCTATATAACCTATCGATAAAATTGAAGTCCTTTACCGGACTTTAGTCTGGTATACAACTGCAAATAAGGAAGTTCTTCACTATATTCATAGGACAGTTATAAAAAGAGGACACTTGATGCAAAATGTGCATATATGCGCTCAATATATTACCTAAAAAGCAACTGGAAAATTTTCCTAGGGAACCAAATAGTACATAGCCATTAAAATCCTTAAATGGCACTTAAAAATAATATGCAAATAAGAAAAAGGATAGAAAGCTGTTTATGCAAATTAATTCTAATTTTGAGGATACATACATACATGTCCAAGATAATGTATTTTTTTGAGGAATATACCATGATGTTAATAGCAGTTAATCTTTGCATAGTAGAATTCTGGGTCATTTTCATTTGTTCATAACCACTCAAACCTAAGAAATTGAAAGTTTTCAGCCCTCTTGTGTCTCCTCGCATTTTTCTCCTATGTCTACTCCCCCTGCTGAAGGAAACATCATTATTTCTGTGCTCATTATTTCCCTCAGAGTTTTACTACCTCTGCAGATATTCCTAAAGACTACACTGTTTTATATTTAGACATAGAATCACACTCTATGCATACTTCCTTCATTTGCTCTTCTCATTCAACATTATTTCTAAGATTCAACCATGTTGATATAGCTGTAGTTCATTCATTTTCAATAATATTGAGCATTTCACTGAATCAAGATACCAACAACTGAGTTATCCATTCTACTACTGACATACATTTACTGATATCACATTTCACAGTTTATTTTAAATACAAAAACACAATAAAAAAAAGGAGTTCTTAATAAACAGTGGTAGTACTGTACCTTTTTTCTACGTACATAGCTTGACTCTGAGGAAATTGGAGCTTCACATGCCAACAAAACTGTTGTTTTCTAAATCAGAAAATAATCATATGAGGATCAAGGTAAATAATAAAAGTCTGCACACAGACCAAACCTCCTGCACTTTCATTTTCAGATAATAATTTGAAAAGTATTCTTAGAATTTAATGTATCTTTTCTATTTTCTCTTTTCTAGGATTTTAGAGACTATTTTTTAAACAATATATTTGCAAGGATCTTTAAAAAGAAAACAAAATTAAGTGCAGCAGTTCTGAATTATAAGGACTTTACATTCCTGAATTAGAAGGCAATTCCTCACAGTTCATGGGCTTTTGAGATCAGTGTGCTACTACTTGATGTTTACAAATAAATTTGCTCATGACCAAAAATAATGAGCTGATGTCTTTGCCTGATCTGGAAATTAGGTGAATGAAGTGTTGTCCGGTTGTGACCAGCTGGCTGCAGATACACTTCTTAGCCATGAGTACGTGCATTCAGTAGCAAAACAGTAGACAACAAGTTGGTTGCTAAGCAGAACGCACTCTGAGCTAGACACTCTTCGCTTCCAGGTCTAAACTTTGGTTTGATACATGATCAACAGTAATAATTGACTAAATGTCTAATTTAAAAATTTTTTACTATTTATTATTGAGACAGAGAGAAACACAGCATGAGTGGGGGAGGGGCAGAGACAGAGGGAGACACAGAATCCGAAGCAGGCTCCAGGCTCTGAGCTGTCAGCACAGAGCACGATGCGGGGCTTGAACCCACGAACCGTGAGATCATGACCTGAGCCGAAGTCGGATGCTCAACCAACTGAGCCACTCAGGAGCCCCTAAATGTCTAATTTTAAAATAACCATGTTCTATTCAACATACCTAAATTTGGTGATATTATATGCCATTCCTTCTTTAAAAAAGTTAATGATCAAAATATTGAATCCAGTATTTAAATGTTTTCACCATATGATGGTTTTTACATGTTTTCTTTATTTAGGAGAAATTTCTAACAACCCACTGGCAAGTTAATGGCCAGCAGCATGCCCAAGCAAACGGCCAGCATCACTTTAATCTATCCCTTAGCAGCCTGGCTCCAAAATCTCAAATAGTTTTATTTTAATACAGTCTAGTAAAATATCTCCCACCAAACATTCATATGATTTAGTCATATTTCTGTCAGAAGATAATCATAAAAGCAAGTAAAAATCCTACTATTATGGTAAGTTATCACAGATCTGCTTATGGAAGTTTTCTATAGGAACAAGACAGTTTTTGGCATTAGCTACAAAAAATATGCTTGATTATGCTTATGTTGAGAGTGCCACTTACCATATAAAAAAAGTCATGTTAATATGTGTTTTTTTGATAGAACAAAGGTATAAAGCACCCTTTACTAATTTAAAGACCAGATATCTAAAATCTCAGAGGAAGAAACCTTAAAAAAATCTGAATGCAAATGTAAGTTAATGGTTTTAAATAAACAATTCTTCCAAAACAAAACACCCTTCACACAGTTCATTATCTGTGAAAGAGGCAGAGAGCATCGGGGTGTCTGGGTGGCCCAGTCAGTTAAGCATCTGACTTCCGCTCAGATCATGATCTCTCGGTCTGTGAGTTTGAGCCCCGTATCAGGCTCTGTGCTGACAGCTCAGAGCTTGGAGTCTGCTTCAGATTCTGTGTCTCCTCCTCTCTTTCTGCCCCTCCCCTGTTCATGCTCTGTGTCTCTTGCTCTCAAAAAGAAAATAAAACATAAAAAAAAAAAAAAAAGAGGCAGAGCATCGTATCACCATCAAGAGACTCAGAGGGGGCACCTGGGTGGCTCAGTCAGTTTAACAACTGACCCATAATTTCAGCTCAGGTGAGGATCTCACTGTTTATAGGATGGAGCTCCTGCATTGAGCTCTGGCTGACAGTGCAGAGCCTACTTGGGATTCTCTCTCTCCTTCCCTCCCTCTCTCTGCCCCTCTCCTGCTTGTGTGTGCTCTTTCTCTTTCAAAATAAACATTAAAAAGAGAGAGAGAGAGACTCAGATATTCCACATTTCTTAGTAAGAAATTAACTGATTTTTTAATCCTGATGTATAACATGGTTTCTTTCTAAATATATTTGTTTTTTCCATGTTACGTTATAGGGGGAAAAAAGACTATGAATCTGTTTTCTTGTGAAATTCTAAATCATATTAAATTACCCCAATCATTGCTTGAGTAATTTCAAGAATCATTTATCTTTCTTAACACTCAGTAGACCCTAAATACCATCAGAAAGTACTTAACATTCCAAAAACAAAGGGAGAAAAGCTCTTGGAAATTATTTTGCTATAGTTAACTAGTTGTGGTTGTAAGGAAGTCATTCGCTACTATTTTATTATATACACATTGCTAAATTATTTGGCCTCAGTTCAAACATGAACAAATTTGAAAAGTGAATTTACTTTTTAAAAAAATGTGACCTTGTAATATTTCAAAAACAAAGAAAAAGAGTATAAAGAACAATGTACCCATACTCAAGATTTAACCAACTTGCAAACTGCCCTATTTGTTTGAAATACTTTTTCTTTTAAGAAATAAAAGGTTATTGATATAGTTGATGATCCAACTTGCTACTGTTCCTTGATCTCATTCCCTTCCCATTCATCATCAGAGGTAGGTACTACCCTGAGGTTGTGTGTGTATTCTAACCATCCATGGTTTTATATTATATATATATATATACACACACACATATATACATATATATATATATATACACACACACACACACATATATATACACACACACACCGATAAACAATATGGTATGTTGTGTAATATTAACATTTACTTGAAAGTTACCATACTCTAAATATCCTATGCCTTGCTTTTCCTTTACATTATGCTTTAGGTTTATTTATAGTACATGCAGATTAGTTCATTAATTTAAACTACTGCACAGTCTTTCATTTTGTGAAAAATACCAAAATCTATTTATTCATTCTCTACTGATAGACATCATGACTGCTCCCAATTTTTTACCATTTGTTCTTCCATTTTAAATTATAGTAAAGAAAAAATAAAAGGCTATCCCTAGAAATGGGTCCATCATTTACCTCTACTGGTACATAGAATTAAGTTAGCTTCACAGAAAAACTGCACTTTTTAACTCTATGGTTAAAAGGCATTTGCAGACAGCAATTCAGGATAGAATATTTAAATGAGCAAATGGACAAAGAGAGGTTGAAGGGTACTGTATAAAGAATTCCTGAAATGGGTGAGTTAATTAATCTCTAAAGTAGTTGCCAATTCTTCAGTGTTCTTGAAACTGATGAAGTCCTGACTGAGCAATCAAATCTCTTCCTAAGTCTCAAAGAATTTTTAAATTTTAATTCCAGTGTATTTAACATACAGTGTTCTATTAATTTCAGGTGTACAATATAGTGATACACCAAGTCTATTCATGACTCAGTGCTCATCATGATAAGCACTTTCATCTGTTTCACCCCTCCCCCCCAACCACCTCCCCTCTGGCAACCATCAGTTTGTTCTTTAAAGAGTTAAGTTTGTTTCCCACTTTTCATAATTATATATAGTGATACATGCCCCATTTACAAAAATACACATACACCAAAATCTCAACATTATTTTTGAGGGAGGATTGTGAATAATTTTGAATTTTTTTTTTTTGTATTTAGTAAGTTTTCTAAAAGAACTTATAAAGGGAAAAAGTTATTAATGCTTTAGTGAGTATTTTTATGCATGCATATCCCCACCCCCAACCATATAATTGTTTTTGTATTTTGGACTATTTTTGAAGACACAGTGAGTGTAAGGATTAGAATCCTGGGATAAAACAGGGTTTCATAACCTAAGCAGTACTGACATTTTAAACCAGATAATTCTTTGTTATGGTGGGTAGGGTAAAGGCGGGCAGGGGAAGCACTGTGCAGGATGTTTAGCAGCATTCCAGGCCTCGACTAAGGAGATGCCACCAGCAACACCCACTCCTCCAGTTGTGACAACTAAAGATGTTTTCAATTATTGCAAATGTGCTCTGGGAGGCAAAAATCACCACTGAATGAGAATCACTGGGATAGAGGTTTAAACATTTACTATTATTCTTACTATAGTGAGACTACTATTCCCTAAATTAAACAAAATGTCTTCAACTATGTCACTGTGTCCTTGCCATAATTATCAATGTTCTCAAGAATGGAAATTCAGTACCTGAATATTCTAGGGAACTGAGGCACCTCGTGACACTATGTTTAGAGTCTGATAACAGACTGGTGAAGTAATGGTGGCAATTATTAAACCTAATGTTCCCCTATAGACCATCTGACAAAATAAGATAACAATGACCTCTCTGAGTCCCATGAAACGAAAGCAACTACTCATGCATAGCAAAGCTTTTTCTCCTACCCCCTCAATCATGCATTCTTAATGGGAGCAGCATCGCCCCAAAAGGGGTAAAAATTTGTTCTTGGCAGGGTTAAAAAAATCTTAAATATTACAATAGTTTGTGGCCCTCCAAAAGGCCACTGTACATAAACAAATACACAGTATATCTACGGTATCAAAATATCACGGAGGAGCAATTAGAAGGAAAATGTCTAAAAGGGCTCCTTGGGAGGCAATAAAAAAAAAAAAGGTTGAGAAACACATGTATTAAAAGAGGAAAATAAATGTTATTTTATACTTGGTTTTAACGATTTAATGCAGGGCACTTAACAGCTAATGCTTATTAGAATTTAGGATCATTCTCTCCCACAGTTTCAAAAAAGCAATATGGGTATGATAACACAAACTTATGAGGGGAGGGAAGTTCTATACCCATACCCTCAATTATTCTTCTGACTCCATGACTTAAAATGGTTAATTTTCATCTCTGGAGTGCTACCATATTTCCAAGGAAGGAGAGAAAACAAAGGCATCCAATGGCACTGATCTTTTGATACAGTAAGATTTTCAAGCTCATTTATAACCAAAGAAATGCAAATAGAAATGAAATATTTTCACTTATCAGATTTACAAAGACATTGTTAAAATCAGAAATACTAGGGAAGCATGGTGATATGGACACTTTCCATTGTTGATAGGAATATAAACTAGTATGAGCTTCTGGCAATTCAAGTTGATAAAGGCAATAAATAAACATTCATAATTTAAAAAACCCCACATATTTTTGCCTCAACAGTTTTATTTCCAGGAATTTATTCCAAGGAAATAACTGGGTAATGACATATGCTCATGTGCGCTGTGCCACTCTTTATTAAGATAAAAAAAATTTAAATGGGTATCATCAAAAACTGATTAGTAAATCTACATAATGAATGAAAAAATGAGGCAGAACTCTATGCACTGAGATAGAAAAATGTACGTGTTGAATGATGGCATTTATGTTTAAAATATATATTCATACATGTATTTACAAGTATGAAGGACATGCCCCAAACTTTTAACTATGGTTATTTCTTGCCATTATGAAAGGACTTAATTCTTAACTTTATATGTTTGTATTAAACAAATCTTTGACATAAGGATTTTCTATTTTTTACAATCAGTAAAGTCAAAAATGTTTTCATTGGAAAGTACAGGATGGTAATCATAGAAAGGAGAGGACTAATTTTAACATTCTTTTTAAACCTAAAAGTATTCATTATTGGAAGTATTCTTTTAAGAGGTTTCCTTTTTATCTCAGAAATTATTACCCAACCAGAACTAGGGTTACTTATCTAATCATTTTGACAGCTTCAAACCTATCTTCCTCAAGAAATATGCTATAGCTAAGAGATACAAATGAAGGCTGAATTCTATGAACTAAGATTTCTAATACAAAATTTAAATGAGCTTGATTATTTTTGTTCTTGAAAAAAGTCACCAATTTTCATCCCACTTTCTTACTCTATTACTCTTTTCATCCACTCTCTTATTCTATTACTTAACCAATATTTACTCAAAGAGCAATCCTAAGGGCTCAGTAGGCATTTGGAATGAGCCCAAGGCAGGCTTCTGTTTAGGGCAGTAGGTCAACCACCAACCCTGGGCACTGTGTTTTCCTTCCATATCACTGTGAGAGGAGTATAGCGTTTTCATATGAAAGCACCTTGTTCTTCACATATACTATACAGGGGAAGAATACTCAATATACTGTAAGAATGAGAGGTGAGACAGGGGAAAGGTTAAGTGGACTCTGTGCTTGAATCCTATTCTTAACAATGTGTAACTTGATGTGATCTTGAGCAAGAGACAAATCTCTGTGCCTTAGATTTCTCACAGTAAAATGAGGATGGCAGGAGTACTTGTATCAGAGGATCAAGTGAGTAAATATATGTCAAGAGCTCAGAACATACCAAAAATGTTAGTTACTGTGACTGCCATTGTTATACTTCAACATTCAATTCAATGTCCTGAATTGTAAAGCTTAGAACAGAAACAGTCACAGGGCCTTTAACTGAGAATATTCTGCCATGAGTTCCTAACCAAACTCTCCTTACACTAAGGAAAGACAAATGGATCCAGACAGATGGATTCATACTAGATTGTAAAGAGCCCTGAAAGTTCTGCTAAACATCATGGACTTTATTATGTAGTTAATATACCAACAACAAAGGCTTTTTTGTGTGTGTTTATTTATTTTTGAAAGAGAGAGAGTGAGAGAGTGAAAGCAGGCATGAGTGGAGGACGGACAGAGAGGGAGGGAGACATAGAACTTGAAGCAGGCTCCCAGTTCCATGCTGTCAGCACAGAGCCCAACATGGGGCTCAAACTCATGAACGAACGGCGAGATCATGACCTGAACCGAAGTCAGACACTTAATCGACTGAGCCACCCAGGGGCCTCGCAACAACAAAGGTTTCTAAAAAAGAATGAAATGAAGGGCTTAGAGGAAGACTCCTCATCATCCTATTACTTAACTCTGCTAGTAAATATTTCTATAGTACATTCCATAATATATTTAAGAACTGAAATTTTCTGCCCTTGCTTGTAATTATTAAGGGGAGTATTTCTCACTGCTTTTAAGAAGCACAGTGACGTATCACGTTAGACTCAGCACAGAGCCTGACATGGGGCTCAAACCCACAAACTGCGAGATCATGACCTGAGCTGAAGTCAGACGCTTAACTGACTGAGACACTCAGGCGCCCCTTTACTTATGATTTTTAAATACAGGCAATTCTATGGGAGTAAGGAAAGCTAGAATTTCCACATGTCTAATCTTCAGAATACTACACCACTAATTAGTAGTCTACAAGTTATGAAATCTATCAGTAGATCCTTTTATCAGATAGCACTAGCAACTAGTAATAGTAATAACAGTAGTTTAAGTGATTTTAATATGTTAGACATTATTCTAAATGTTTTACATGTATTAATTCATTTAATTCTTGTAACTCTGAATGAATGGCATTACTTAATTTTACACGAGAACCCTAAGGTAGAGAAAAGAAAAGTTCCTCTTTCAAGGTCATGATTTAGCTGGGAAGTGGCAGACCTGGGATTTGAACCCAGACAGACCCTCCAGAGTCTATGCTCTAATCGACTATTCTATTATGATCTTATCATAAGTGAAAGTTCAACAACAAACCACGTGTTTTTATGTAGCATCAATTCAAATATACCTGTTATGTTGTATTTTAAATATTTGCCTTCATATTTTGAAATAATTTTTAAGAGTTATAGTGGACATTTTAATTGCCTCCTTGGCAATCTCTTACTACCATCTCCTTCCTAATCCATAACCATACTTTGATGAATAGAACCCATTCCTTACCTCTAGGGACATCCACTTACTGGTCAGCTGAAGAAAATCACTATCTTACATTTTCCTTGACACAGTGACTCAGGATTGGGTTGATGACCTAGGTGGCCTAATTGTGGTGAATTTCAGGTTTCCTGTTCAGTAATGCTGGGAGAGAAGCACTCCTGGATATTTACTGCAACTCAAACTGTTACCAGGAGCATTCTATGACCATGATGGTTCAGCTGACACCACTGAAGATACAATGGAGAATCAGCAAAAAACTGGGTTGTTAATGTAATGTAATCGACTCATTTTATCTATTAACTCTGAAGTCCATCCTACCTCTGGACATTCAGTTATGACAGCCAAAAATCTACCTTTTTATTGCTTAAACCAGTTTGAAGTGGGGATTTTATTTCAAGCAACATAAAGCATCATAAATGACACAAATAATTAAAGTTTTCTTCTTTCTAGGTTTCATCTTTCATTTCTGAGTAACAGAAAAGGGAGACAGACTAATCTGTAAATTGTCAACTGTTACGAATTCGGAAGCAGAATTTCAGGAAAAAACCATTTTGTTCCACCGTCAGTTATAAAACCTTATTTTAATTTAAAGCAGACAGAAAATCTACCAAAATTTGAAACTCTTCAAGGAAAAAACAAATGTATAAAATATCTACATAATTCTTCACTCATAGGCATTTTTAATCTTTTAAAATATATTTCAAGAACAATTTTAAAGTCTCAAAAATAAATATAACTATTCCTCATAAAAATAATCCATCTATTTTATTAGGATTGGTACCATAATAAGTGTTTTTGGAAGACTGAATACAAAGGATCTGTGTAGTTACTTAGCATGGATTAAAATTACTGGAATTGGGGAGAATCAAAACCATAATTTTGTATGTCTCACATCATTATGAAAATACTTTGAAAAGTTCCAGTTATATATTACATTTTGCTCTTTTAAAAATTAGCTTCACCACTACACAATAATAATAGGAAACAGGTTAAGTATGTGGTACTGGCTTTAGTAGACAGTATATCAAGAAAATGGATATAGCAGGTGAAATAAAAAAGTACATTTTGCTTCAAATAACTGATAAATATTTGAGCACTTAATAAAGCAGTTCTCAACTGGGAGTGGTACCAACCTGGGCGGTGGGGACATTTAGAAGTGCTGAGCAGTTCTGACTGTTCCAAGATTGGGAAGCACTTTAGGCATTTAGCGGGCAGAGAACAGAAATGCTGGCCACCCTGCGATGCATAGGAAAGTCCCACACAACAAAAAAACTGTCCTGTTCAAAATGTCAGTAGAGCTCCTAGTAAGAAAACACTAGAATGCAGAAAGGAGAGTAGATATATATGCATACCAAAAACTGAATGCCAGCACTAAATGTGGCATGTGCTTTGTATTAACTGTGAAGAAAATATGTACCATAGGAACTGCGGCAAAAAAGAAATAATGGAGAAGATGAGCTATCATGTGTATTTTCACAGATGGCTAGAAAATAATGGATGAGGAAAACATTCCAGGATTAAGCCTGGGTACATTCTGTTGAATACATGAGGAAATCAGGTGGGGACAGACTAGGCTGATCCATATTTAGTATGGATCCCTCATATGAATAGGAAAATGTTCTGCTCAAAGTGTGACTCTGTCTAAACTCCCCGACATGGCACAAAAGGTCCTGCAAATCTCAGTCCCAGTGGGGCTCTCTCCAGCCTCATCCTCTATCATTTACCAACTCTCACCCTAGTTTCTAGACGTACCAAACTACACAGTCTTAATTTATGAATTTATCCTTTTGCATCTAACATTCTCACCTCAAGACCATCCTTAACTCCTCCTTGATTTTGAGCAAGTGACCACTACTGTAAAAACACATTTTATAAAGAGGTATTGGGCAACAGTGTATCAGATGACTGAAGTAAGGAGATGCTAAGGTGGGGAAAGCACTTAAGAAGTTCCCCAATAGTCCAGGGCGAGACAAAGTGGGCCTGCATGGGAGAATATAGTTGATAAACATCGCACTGAAGGAAGTAGAAAGGGACACATGCTAGAAGCAGATCATGAAGAAGCAGACCTGGTGACTAGGGAAGGACTTCCCTAACTGAACCAGTCTGGGACCCCAAGTGATCAAGGCTGTTTTCTATTTCCATGAATGCTGGCTAACTGCTGTTATGGAAAAGTACAACTTCTGTGATGCTATGTCACAGAAATTTCCTTACCATTCTCTACATGGCTCCAGTAAGGAAATGCCTGTTTGGGGGAACCATTACGTTTCTACTCTTTCACACTGTTTCTTCTAAGTCCCTGCTGTTGCTGTGAAACTCTTCTACCAAACTATACCCAAACCTGTTATGGCAGAGAAACCATAGAGCTAAACATTTTCAATTAGCGAGTAACTTTGTACTGAGCCCCTATTATGTAATCCCTCAAAGATCACTGCAAAATCCACTTGTCCCCCCATGACCACAACTGCTAAACTCATCATTTCATTTTCCTTTGCTCTTTTCTAAAGTCAGTTTGCCGTAAAGTATAATCCTACTATTTACAGGTTATCATGCAAACAAAATACTGTGCTTTATGAAGTGTATCAGCACATAACTGCTTAAAGAAAAAAGTGTTACTGACATTAATACAGAGGTAGATGGGTATATTATTGCAATATAATTAGAATGCTGTAATGTTATCCAAAGAAAAAAGCAATTTTGTCAGCTGTACATGGTTATTTCTTTACAAGAGAGACATCTAGTGGCTGACTTCTAAAACAGGATTGGAGCTCAATTATTAATTCACACTGTTGTTAAATAATGTGTAAATAAATAATAAACAATTCTATCTTCATACTCTTAAGTCCAAAAGATACCCACAGACAGACAACTAAAGAACCGTGAGGCAAAAGAGAGTTAAAAATTCAGTTGTAAGCTGACAGAAAGGAATGGTCAGAAGGACTGGTTGCTTACAGGTCATGTGTAGACAAACTGAGGGGGAAAGGAAGGTCAAAAGTTGGGTTCCTTTCTGGGGAATGGGTGGTTAGTCCACACAAAAGAGCCCAAGCCTGGAATTTAGCTAAAAATACTCTTGGGGAAGGGGCCTCTCAGTCCAATTTTTTTTTCCAGTTGACAAGTCAAAATGCATTCCCGACCTTGGTGCTGAATCCTCAGACCCAAATAGTCAGGAAAATAAAATGAGGGACTCATGTGGCCAAATGAGACATGCTGCTTAATCCAGGCACAACCAATACATCTCTCGGTTTGATATCCATGGCTTCCTGTAGCAAAACACTAAAACGCTATTGAAAAAGAGTGGCAACTTTAGATAAAAATGTATATTTTTTACATGATAGTACCAGAATACTTTTCAAAGATTCTATTTACAACTCAAAATGTATACTGCTCCTGCCCATATCTATCAATACCTTTAAAAATTATTATTAAACAAATTCATTTATTCTTAAAATAAGCATTACATGGCAATGGTCTAAAATTCAGAAGGTACAAAACAGCACATAATTTCCATCCCTGTCCCCTTCCACCCAATTTTCTGCCCTTAAGATAACCACTGTTAACAGTTTATAACTTTACTATTTCTGACAATCATTCCATATTAGTACATTCAGACTGGCTTCATTCTTTTTCCATTGTAAATACATACCATAATTTGTTTAAATAGTCCACTATTGATGAATTATTTAGATTCATACTATTCTTGCAATTACAAGCAACACTACATTGAATATCCTTGTACATATTTCATTTTCCATTTCTATGGTTCTATCTCTCAGATAAATTTCTAGAAGTAGAATTGCTACATCTTCATGATCCATCTCTTTTCCACTACTGACCTTACCTTTGTACTGGGGCTAGTACTTATTTTAAACAATTAGGATGTTTTAGAAAAGATAATCTGAAAACCTCAATAGCATACATTAAGAAATCCCAGAGAAATAAAACACAGACTGAGCTCATCAGCAGGAACCAATCAGCATAAAACCAGTGAAACGGTAAACCAGAAAAATCCTGCATATTATCAAAGGAAGACAACTAGGAAACTTGTTGATCTCAGTTTGGGCTCCAGGGAGAAAGGTAAAGGGAATAGAAGGAAAGATCTCAACTGAAAATGTGAAACTATAGCTTCCTCAAATTGATTAGGGTTCAAATTATTCCCATTAGTACAGTCTGGGAAACTTAAGACGAAGAAATTAAAGAGGGTCCTGAATTGATGCCATTGAGTATCTTGGCATAAGTAAACACATACCACCTTCTGTATCAACTTGAATTCACAGCTACATTTTAGATAAAAAACAAGAAAACCAGCCACCATAATCAAAAGTCAGCAGAAACAGCAGTACCAGACTTCCAAGAACTTCTGACACTTGAATTATTTACACAGATAATAAATGTTCTAAATTATTAAACAAAGGGGACCTTAAACATGAGAAAGGAATACAGTTCTATCTAAAACACCAGATAGACTGCAAAAAGAAACAGAACTTCTAAAACTGAAAAATAAAACACTCAGCTAAAGATACGATTATGACATAGCTGAGGAGAGTGACTTGGAATAAACTACCAGAATGTAGCAAAGACAAACAAATAAGAAATTAAAATAATACCTTAGAATTTCCAGAACTGTCATATTCAGAAAGCACAAATCCCAAAGAAGATAAATAAACTTAAAAAAAAAAAATCCCATGAGGGGCACCTGGGTGGCTCCATAGGTTAAGTGTCCGACTCTTGATTTTGGCTTAGGTCACGATCCCAGTGTCATAGGATCATACCCTGCACTGGGCTCTGTGCTGACAGTGCAGAGCCTGCTTGGAATTCTCTCTCTCCCTCTCTCTCTGCCCTTCCCCAGCTCTCTCTCAAAATAAAATAAACATACATTTAAAAAATATAAAAAATTAAAAAAGAAATAAAAAGCAAATCACATGAAGACCTAGATCATAGTGAAACCGCAGTACTCCAAAGACAGAGCTGAAGATCTGAAAGTCAACTGAAAGAAAAAAAAAAAAAAGTATATAAAAAAGTGTTCTCAACAGTGGCAAAAAAAAGTAAGAAGACAGTGGAATAACTGAACGGAAGTACTGAAATGTCAAGATATTTCATATTCAGCTAAACTATCATGAGGGTGAGCTATATGAATTTTAAATCATGAGCTATATGGAATTTTAAATCAGGCAAAACTCATCTTCAAGGTAAAAAGAACAAGTTGTTTATGGGGAAGAGAGGAGCTAACAAGGAAAGACCTTGCTGGGGTGATGGTAATATTCTATATATTCATAGGGACTGTGTTATACAGACATAGGCATACCTCAGAAATAATCATGGATTCAGTTTGAGACCACCATAGTAAAAGTCAATATTGCAACGAAGCCAGTCATATGAATTTTTTGGTTTCCCAGTACATAAAAAGTTATTTTTACACTACATGGTACTTTGTTAAGTGTACAATGGCATTATGTCTAAAAAAAAAAAAAAAATGCTCACCATCATCTGAGCCTTCAGTGAGTCATCATCTTTTTGCTGGGGCAGGGTCTTACTTCAGTATTGATGACTGCTGACTGATCAGGGTGGCAACTGCTAAAGATTGGGGTCATTGTGGCAATTTTTAAAATAAGACAACAATGGGGTGCTTGGGTGGCTCAGTTGGTTAAGCGTCTGACTTTGGCTCAGATCATGATCTCACAGGTTGTAGGTTCGAGCCCCGCATAGAGCTCTGTGCTGACAGCTCAGAGCCTGGAGCCTACTTCTGATTCTATGTCTCCCTCTCTCTCTGCCCCCTCCCACGCTTGCGCTCGCTCTCTCTCTCAAAAATAAACAAATATTTAAAAAAAAAATAAGACAACAACCAGTGATTTCTCTGTAGCACGTGATGCTGTTTGATAGTACTTTACCCGTAGAACTTCTTTCAAAAATGATGTCAATCCTCTTAAACCCTACTACTGCTTTATCAGCTAAGTTTATATAACATTCTAAATCTTTTGTCATTTCAATCTTCACAGCACCTATACCAGTAGTAGATTCCATCTTAAGAAACCACTTTCTTTGCTCATTCCTAAGAAGCAGCTCCTCAGCCATAGAAGTTTTATTGAGGTTGCAGCCGTTCAGTCACATTTTCAGGCTCCACTTTTTTTTTTTTATGTTTATTTTTGAGAGAGAGACAGAGTGCAAATAGGGGAGGGGCAGAGACAGGGGGAGAAAGAATCCAAAGCAGGCTCCGGGCTCTGAGCTGTCAGCACAGAGCCTGATACAGGGCTCAAACTCACAAACGGCGAGATCATGACCTGCACCGAAGTCGGATGCTTAATTGACTGAGCCACCCAGGCACCCCTTCAGGCTCCACTTCTAATTCTAGTTCTCTTGCTATTTCTACTACATCTGCAGTTACTGTCTCCACTGAAGTCCTGAACCTCTTAAAGTCATCCATGAGGGTTGGAATCAATTTCTTCCAAATTCCAGTGAATGCTAATATTCTAACTTTTCCCCATGAATCATAAGTGTTTCTTAATGGCCTCTAGAATGGTGAATCCTTTCCAGATGGTTTTCAATGGACTCTGTCCAGACCCATCAGAGGAATCACTATATACAGCAGCTATAGACTTATGAAACGCATTTCTTAAATAGTAAGACTTGAAAGTCAAAATGATTCTTTGATCCATGAGCTGCAGAATGGATGTTGTGTTAGGAGGCATAAAAACAACATTCACCTTATTGTACCAGAGCTCTAGGGTGACCAGCTGCATTGTCAATGAGCAGCAATATTTTGGAAAGAAATCTTTTTTTCTGAATAGGAGGTCTCAACAGTGGGTTTAAAATACTCCGTAAACCATGTTGTAAACAGATACGCCGTTATCCAGGCTTTCTTTTTCCATTTATAGAGCATAAGCAGAGTAGATTTAGCATAATGCTAGGATTTCTGGAACAGTAAATGAGCCTTGGCTTCAACTTAAACTCTCCAGCTGCATTAGTCCCTAATAAGATAGTCAGCCTGTCCCTGAAGCTTTAAAGCCAGACACTGGCCTCCACTCTAGCTATGAAAGTCTAGATGGCATTTTCTTCCAATATAATGCTGTTTTGTCTGCACTGAAAACCTGTTGTTTAGTGTAATCATCTTTTAAATTTTTTTTTTAACATTTATTTATTTTGAGAGACAGAGTGTGAACAGGGGAGGGAAAGAGACACAGAATCTGAAGCAGGCTCCAGGCTCTGAGCTAGCAGTCTACACAGAGCCTGACGTGGGGCTCGAACCCACGAACTGCGAGATCATGAACTGAGCTGAAGTCAGACGCTCAACCGACTGAGCCACCCAGGCGCCCCTGTAATCACCTTTTTAAATTATATTAGCTAGATTTTCTGGATAACTTACTACAGCTTCTACATCAGCACTTGCTACTTTACTTTGCACTTTTATGTTACAGGGAAAGCTTCTTTCCTTAAATTTCACAAACCAACCTCTGCTAGCTTCAAAATTTTCTTCTGTAGCATCCTCACCTCCTCAGCCTTTATAGAATTGAAAAGATTTAGAGCCTTGTTCTCGATTGGGGTTTGGCTTACAGAAATGTTGCTGGTTTATCTTCTATCCAGACCCCTTTCTCCATATCAGCAATAGCCATTTTGCTTTCTTAACCATTCATGTGTTCACTGGAAAGCACTTTTAATTTCCTTCAAGAACTTTTCCTTTGCATTCAGAACTTGGCTGTTTGGCATAAGAAACCTAGCTTTAGGCCAATCTTGACTTTGACATACTTTCTTCACTGAACTTAATCATTTCTAGCTTTTGACTTAATGTGAGAGACAGGAGACCCTTTCTTTCCCTTGAACACTTTAGGAGGTTACTGTAAGGGTTACAAATTGGCCTAATTTCAATATTGTTGTGTCTCAGGGAATAGGAAGCCTGAAGAGAAGGAGAAAGATAGGGAGATGGATGATTGGTGGACCAGTCAGAACCCACATAACATTTATCAATTAAGTTCACTGTCACATGGGTGCAGTTTATGGCACCCCAAAACAATTACAATAGAAACATCAAAGATCACTAATCACAAAGGTCACCATGACAAATATATAATGAAAAAGTCTGAAATACTGTGACAATTACCAAAATGTGACACAGAGACATGAAACAAGCAAACGCTGCTGGAAAAATGGCGCAAACAGACTTGCTTGATGCAGGGTTCCCAAAGACCTTCAATTTGCAAATAACACAGTATTTGCAAAGCATAATAAAGTGAATGAAGTGCAACAAAAAAAGGTATGCCTATCTATGCATTTGTCAAAACTCTACAAGTGTATTCTTAAGATTTGTGTGTTTCAGTGCATGCACATTTTATATAAATAGGAAAAGTGGGCTTCCTATCCTTCAGACAATTTTTTAGCTCTTTTTTTTTCATTGAACCTATCATGGATGTCATTCCATGACAATAATTCTACAATTGTTTTTGTTTAATGGCTACCTAGAATTCTACCTTGTGAAAAGACTATCAATTTGACTCAGTCCCATACTGATGAACACTTGAGGTTGTTGCTGGTTTTTACACTATTAAAAACAGTGCTGCAACAGATACACATACATCTCTATAAACTGTACTAATACATCCGTAGGCTAACTTCCTTGAGTAGGTATATATAACATTTTGAAAAATATTACCAAATTGCCTTCTAAAATGACCACTAATGTATATTCTCAGCAACAGTGGAATAGCAAATTGGTCTGGCTAACCCATACCTTCATTACATTAGATATTACCAATAAATACTTTTATGCCACATATTATATATAACATATAATCTTTCTATGACACATGTCAATATGTGTCTTTCCATGACCACCTATTCTTATCCTTTTCCCCTTTTCCTAATTAGGTACTAGTCTTTTTTCTTATTAATGCATAAACATTCTGTCATACATGTTAAAGTTTTTTTTTTTTTGTCCTGTTAGTCTTTTGAGTTTACTGTGGTCTTTTTATCCATACAATTTTAAAAATTTTTATGTAAATTTAGTTATTTTTTTTCCTTTATGGCCTTGGATAAAGTATTTCCTCTCTTTAAGATTATGAAACTATACTAGTGTTTTTTTATTTCACGTTTAGGATTTTGATCCACCTGAAGTTCTAGTTAAAAATCCAGCTTTCCTCTGACAAATGGCAAGTTAACTGACTCCACCCCATTTATTAAGTAATTCTCTTTATTAATTTGAAATGCTACGTTCATCAGATGCTAGAGTACCAAACAGCCTTACATCTACTTTCTATAACTCAAGCTAACTATAGATCTATGTCAACACCAAAAAATTTTACTAGAATTTCATAAATTTCAATGAGTCCAGCCTTATTACGTTTTCACATCTTTCCTGGTGCTTCTTCTATGTTTATTTTTCAAAATGAACTTAAGTCATATTATTATAAACGCTTTTCTTCTCAAAAAAAAAATCCCAAATCAAAACCAAACAAAATTAATACTTTGATTAGGATCACATTAGCTATAAAGATCATTCATATAAGAAATGTTGTTTCTATAATACTGAGTCTCCTAAAAATAGCTATCTTTTTCTGTTTTTCCAATCTTTTAAGTCATTTGGTAGAATTCAGGTTTTCTTCATATAGATCTTTCATATTTCTTCCAACAGTAATTGATTAGCAATGGGTGAAAGTGAACCTAAGTTTGTATGACCCACAGAGAGGAGGTAAAGGAGTTATCTCTGAAAGAGTCACTATTTTATTTATTTATTTTATTTTTTAATGGTTATTTATTTTTGAGAGAGAGAGAGACTGAGTGCAAGTGGAGGAGGAGTAAAGACAGAGGGAGACAAAATCTGAAGCAGGCTCCAGGCTGAGCTGTCAGCACAGAGCCTGATGCAGGGCTCAAACTCACAAACCTTGAGATCATGACCTGAGGCAAACTCGGACACTTAATTGACTGAGCCACTCAGGCACCCCCGAAAGAGTTACTATTTTTAAAGAAGTGGTCTGAGATCTGCTCCAGAGTAAGCAGATGAGTCTTCTACTGGACACATTATCTTATTGAGCTTATATTTTTTATTTTTTAAGAGAGAATGTCAATCTTGCTTTAGCTTAACTTATTCCTTTTTTTTAAATGTTTATTTTTTGAGAGAGAGAGAGAGAGAGAGAGAGAGAGAGGGAGAGAGAGAGAATCCCAAGCAGGTTCCATGCTGTCAGCAGAGCCTGACACAAGGCTTGATCTCACTAACTGTGAGATCATGACCTGAGCTGAAATCAAGTCAGATGCTTAATCAATTGAGCCACTCAGGTGCTCCTCAACTTATTCTTAATATAAGAACCCCTTAACTTCTCTTTGTTCATTAAATCTAAGTATTATGACATCCCGCATATTCACCAGTCCTCTAAAATCCATCACTATTAAATACATTTTTGACCTCATAGATAGGTTAGTGTTATATCCCACCTTTGACTATAACAGGAAAATTACATTTCCTATTCTTTTAAAAATTCACACATCACACAATTCTGCATATGAGATTTAGGAGATTCATACTGCTCAAACACTGGTCAAATACTCCTACTATATAAAGGATGTCTCGGTATGTAATGAACCTATGCTTCTAAGGTACCTATTACACCTGCTATATAACCTTCAGATAGTTCTACAGAGGTAACTCAGGCACAATTATGGAGCATTAGCTACACTTCGCATGAGGGTATTTATGTTTTTTAAGCTTTGTATTTTGAAATAATTTCAGACTTCATAGAAAAGTTACAAAAACACCACAAAGAATTCTTCACTCTGTCCAAAAATTAACATTGGAATGTTTAATTTTAAACAGGTTCCATTTGAGTTTTTTATTAAACTGTAACTCGAGCTGCTTAAATAAGCAAATGGGCAATTTAATACCGTAGGTGTTGTAACAGTCCTCCTGGTATACAGGCCCGAAATCTCATGTGACCAGTAACAAATATCTGAAATTTAAAGTTTTTTCATTAACTCCTTTGCCAGCAAAACCTGCCCGAGCCAGTACACAATCATTATTTACCCACTGTAATGTAAATATTTGCAGGTTTCACAGTTTCATAGTATTGTTTGCTGCCTCAGACCTCCTAGAAGTGAATATAATATAGTAAATTTACCATATCCCCAAGGACTTCAGGTAAGAGAAGCAGTGCCAGGTACTACTTCAGTTATCATTTCATTTAATCCTCTCAATCCAGTAAATTCAATCTTGCCCAAGGTCATCTACTGTGTACTAAATGGTAGAGGCAATATTCAAATTTAGGTTTATCTGAGTCAAAGCATTAATCACTTTTGAAACTTGAAAAAGAGGTGCACCTGGGTGGCTCAGTCGGTTGAGCATCCGACTTTGGGTCAGGTCATGATCTCATAGTCCGTGGGTTCGAGCCCCACATTGAGCTCTGTGCTGACAGCTCAGAGCCTGGAGCCTGCTTCAGATTCTGGGTCTCCCTCTCTCTCTGCCCCTCCCCTGCTCAGTCTCTGTCTCTCTCAAAATAAAATAAAGACATAAAAATAATTAAAAAAAAAAAAAGAAAGTTGAAGAAGAGTACTGAAATGAGTCTCTTAAAAACAGACCACAGGGGCATGGAAAGTGAAAATAAATCCTTTGAAAAGATATAGTATTCCCTCCTTCCAGCAAGTCAAATTTTACACTTGAACTTTTAAGATATCACTGTAACGTGTTGTGAAATGTAACATGTTGTGAAATGTTTCATATCTCAGTAGCAATTAAATAAAAGGAAATTTTAAAAAATGTCATTTGAATCAAATTAGCAACATTTTTTAAGAGACAACTCAGTGGCAGCAAGATGTTTAAACAGGTATTCTCATATATTACAAATGGAAATGAAAACTGGTTTAGTGCCAGTTTATTATTACTAGTCACACTTTCAGATGAGAAAGCTGAGACAAAAAAAAGTTAGGTGGTTGAGCCTAATATCACAGAGCTAGGAGAAGGCTAATCATAAATTTGAACCTAGGTAGCTTGGGTCCAGTTTGTGCTCTTAACCACTCCATTTTCCTACCTCTATACTGTACAGAATTTTTTTTTACAACAATTTAAAATGAATCAAAATGACTGTAAAGACCATATTAAAGGATAAACAGACTCGTGAAAATATTATCTATGTATGCAACAGAGTAAGATGAGCTGTAAACAGGCACATCTTAAAAGAGAAAATTCAAGAGCTCAGTCTAATAATCAGATATGCAAGAAAAATTTATATTTGATTAAAGTGCAAGCATAACTACAATAGGCATTCTCATACTTCTCTGATGAAGATACAAAGTGGTATGTTTTGGGGGAGGATAATTTGAAATCTCTCTCAAAATTTTATTTTATTTTTTAATGTTTATTTTTGAGAGAGAGAGCGCATGTGCAAGTAGGAAAGGGGCAGAAAGAGAGGGAAACAGAGGATCCAAGGGCCCTGTGCTGATAGCAGAGTGCTCGATGTGGGGCTTGAACTCACAATCCATGAAATCATGACCTGAGCCACAGTCAGACCCTTAACTGACTGAGCCCCAGGGGCCCCTCTCAGAATTTTAAATGCATGTAGTCTTTGATCCAGCAATTCTACTTCTATGGATTGATTGCAAAAAAAAAAAAAAAAAAAAAAGTCATGTAAGCACACAAAACAATTTCTTCAAGGAAGAATTATTTAATGTAATTATGTCATTATTTCTAATAATTAAAAACCAGAAATAAGCTAGCTAAATGTTCATAAATATGGTAATAAATAAAATATAGAAGTCATAACTGGAATATACTACTTAGAAATATGGGAGATTTGCATTAACAAATGCAGCTACAGAAAAAGTATCCTTTTATTCATAAAGATATTAGTAATGTTCAACTTGAAAAGAGCCATGTAATTTTCATACTCTTATGCATTAAATGTGTATTTTATTAATGGAAAAAGAAGAAAACATGATTAGAAGACACATGAAACGTTATCACTGGTCATCTCCACACAGTGGAATTTATAGTGGCTATGTGTCCATTAAACTTTTTTTTATGATGAGGATATATTAGTTTTACAACTGCTACATACACTCATTTCTTCCTACACTCCAGTTAGTGGTTAGGTAAATTAACACACTAAAGGTGTGTTACACCTTTAAACTTTAGACAATAGCTACCATCAGGTCCATTTTACATGTGTGAAAACAGCAAAGAAATTGAATCTAAAGGGGAACCCTCTTGCACTGTTGGTAGGAAGGCAAATTGGTGCAGTAACTCCAGGAAACATTGTGGAGGATCCTCAAAAAATTAAAAATAGAATTACTCTACGACCCAGCAATAGCACTACTAGGAATTTATCCAAAGGATACAGGAGTGCTGATTCGTAGGGGCACATGTACCCCAATGTTTACAGCAGTGCTATCAACAACAAACTATGGAAAGAACCCAAATGTCCATCAACTGATGAATGGATAAACAAGGTGGGGTGTGATTCCACACACAATGAACTACTACTCAGCGATGAAAAAGAATGAAATCTTGCCATTTGCAACAACACAGACAGAACTGGAGGGTATTACACTAAGTGAAATAAACCAGTCGGAAAAATACAGGTATCACATGTTTTCACTCATATGTAGAATTTGAGAAACTTAACAGAAGACCATGGGGGAAGGAAAGGAAAAATAAGCTAGAGAGAGGGAGGCAAACCATAAGAAACTCTTAAATACAGAGAACCTGAGGGTGGATGGGGGGTAAGGAGTTGGGGAGGCAGGGAAAATGGGTGATGGGTATTGAGGAAGGCACTTGTTGGGATGAGCACTGGGTGTTGTAGGTAAGTAACAAACCACAGGAATCTACTCCTGAACCAAGACTATTCTGTATACACTGTATGTTAGCTAATTTGATAAATTATTCAAAAAAATTTTTTAATAAATATTAAAAAATAAAGCCTATTATTAAGTATGCTGCTAATCTCCTCATGGGAAAACACTAAAAAATTTAAGGAAACCCAACCCCGAATCATTGTAAATTCATGAGCAAAAGGCATTAATGCAAAAAGAGTCCAATTTGCCACTTCATAGATTTGAGGTGTTCCAAAATAACTGAGTACAAATTTGGGTTCTAAATCCAGGAAACATACTGAATGTTTATTTTGTGGGAAAAAAAAAATCTCTAATCTACATTCTTGTACCTAGAGACCCCAAAATTTTACATTTGAGGGTACATGCTTTTTAGTGCTGAGAACTAAGCTCTCATAACAATGAATGGTTTCCTTCATAACACAGGAATATATTTTATATTTGAGAAGACATAAACCAGTTACCTTACATTTCAAACAAATTATATCAATTTCTAAATATGTCAGTTTGAAAATGCACAGTAGAATCACCTCCTATTTGATAAATGCAAAACATTATTTATTTCTGGAAGGCTACCCAGGAAAAAGCAAAACCACTTTTATAAATATTTCTCTTGAAACATAAAAAAATAAATGGGTAACATCATCTTCTAATATAGTATCTTTTGAGAAGGTGGAAAGTTTATTAGAATAATGATAATTCTTGGGGAAGAGCACTGGGTGTTATATGGAAACCAACCTGACAATAAACTATAAAATTAAAAAAAAAGAATAATGATAATTCTGATGGTTCTGCGTTTTCAATTTATGAAGTGGTAAAACTGGAAGGGAACCTTAGGGTTTACCTAGTACAACCCCCACATCATGCAAACTAGGCCCAGAGAAGTTAACTGCAAGTTACTAAATTGCAGTTACTAAGTTACTAAGAGGCTGAAGGAGGAACTCACTCAGGATTTTTTTACTCTAAATCTAGAACGTGAACATTTGAAAAATATTATCTAATAATTTAGTGGGCTACTTTCAATATTTTGGGATCCTGTTCCCCTCTGTACTAATGGGACCTGTCAGACCTAACACTCTCAGAAAACAGCAGGCTAATCTCTATTGTATCATCTATATTCAGATTTATTACAGAGTAAATGTTTTCCAAGACTCCCTCTTCCTCAGCATTGGCTTTCAAGTGAAAGTGAATTTCCCAAAGTAGAAAGGATTATATAAGCCAAATCGCTGGGGTTAAAATTGTCCAGGGTCCTGTTTTGATTCATCATTTTGCCCCTGAAACCTCTGAAATACTTCCATGGTATCTCAGGTCTCAGATACCTACATACATACACACACACACACCCCTAAGCCCAAATTTTTAATATTCACATGACATAAAATTAGTTAAAATTTCTAAATACTTATTTTCAATTTGTGCAATCATCTTGCCATAGACCAATAACAAAAAGCTCAGAAACTACATTTTGGGCAGCAATGCTCTAAACCAAACCAAACCTTCAAAGATGTTCCTGATCAAATCAGAATAACCAATATACTAAGAATGAAGTTAGAAACTTACTTCTTATCAAAAAATGTTGAATTTTCTTTCCTCTTCGTGAATCCATTGGGTAGAAGCTTTAAATTAATGCCTTGTCTTCTGGCACGATTTTTCATAAAATACATCTAATAACCAAAAATAAATAAATAGACAAATTAATTTTAAAATGCTTTAAATTTCAAAAGTGAATAAAACAGTGTTCAAAATATAATAATTAAGACTTATTGAGTACTTATGTTTTACAAACTGTGCTAAACATTAGTATCTCATTTAGTCCTCACAGTACTTTGAGACTGGTACCTAGGAAGGAAAGTTAATGAGATGCCAACATTATACAGCTATGTCTGAGAGTCAGAGCCTGTATTAAAATCCAGATATAGCTAATTATGGATGCTGTCTTGTTAATCATACGCTCTTGAAGCCTAAAGAAGGATTTAATGAGATTTTTAAAAACAGGTCATTTGGCAATTCATAGGGGCTACTTGTACAGTTCCTTTTCTTTTACTGAACTTTTTTTTTGATGTTTATTTGTTTTTAGAAAAAGAACGTGTGCACACTTGCACGAGGGGCGGAGGAGCAGAGAGAGAGAAAGAACCCCAAGTAGGCTCCAAGCTCAACACAGAGCCTGTTGCGGGGCTTATCTAACGACCGTAAGATCACGACCTGAGCCGATATTAAGAGTCAGCTGCCTTTTTTTCTTTTAAATTTTTTTAATGTTTTATTTAGTTTTGAGAAAGAGAGACAGCGTGAGCAGAGGAAGGTCAGAGAGAAAGAGGGAGACACAGAATCTAAAGACAGGCTCCAGGTTCTGAGCCAGCTGTCAGCACAGAGCCTGACGCGGGGCTTGAACCCACGAACTGCGAGATCATGACCGGAGCTGAAGCTGGACGCTCAACCGACTGAGCCACCCAGGCGCCCCAAGAGTCAGATGCTTAACCAACTGAGCTATCCATGCACCCCTTACTGAGGTTTTATACCATACTTAGCTGTAATACATGCCTGTTTTTATTACTATACAGGTAGTTCACTGAAAGGAGGAACCATGGCATTGCCTAGTACAAGGCTTAACTTAAAGTAGCCACTTCTGTAGGTGATACAAGATGGGATATGTGAATATTCTGGCTCTGACATGTGTTACTCCACTACCTACCTGGGTTGGTTGAGCAGAACTAGGCAATTCCAGAAAGTAGAGAAGGAAATGATATCATCAAATTTTCTTCCTTGATCACTCAAATGGCAAAGTATAAATCCAAGTTTTTGGTTTTGCAATGCAAAGAATTAGAGAATTATATCATAAGCCAAGGGAAAGGAAGAATCAGCTATCATTGGTTAAAATGAGAAATAATTTAAGAAATTACATGCAATTTTATAACTCATAGGGCTTTGGTTTCAGTAATGGGAATGATTATAAGGACCAACTCTCCCACTGAAAACATCTAAGAATACCAGAGAATGGGGAAACGACACATATGTAATAAAATACATTTCAAAATCACCTTAAAAACATTGGAGAGCTGACAAAAAACAAGAAAACACAGGCCAATATTTAACGAGAAGTGAAAACTAGGAGAGGTAAGAAAGCAGTTAAGAATAAGAAATGAGCTGAAAATTTTCCAGATTTTTTTTTTGTAAATTTTGCAAATTCTGGCAAATATAGGCTTTTTCTTTCAACAGCCTTCTCAGCAAGAGGGTAGGAGTTATGACCCTGTAATCTTTTAGGAACCTCTCATGAAATGAAGCTGAGTCACAGAATATGCCTAATTAATAATCAGATAAGTGTGAACCAGAAATAAACCCTACTCCCAGAGCATGCTAGGAAATTTATATCAGAATGACTGAAACAGTGGGGGAGTGGGGTGGCAGAGGGGGAGGGGGGAGGCAAAACAATTTATAAGAAGCTGTGGTCTTGGGCCAGTTCTTGCTCAGATTTGAAATGATTTGCCTTGCTTGTGTGGTCAAGGGAATCTTAACCTTTCAACTTGACTTAAGATAGGCCCAGATTTGCAATATTCCCAGGTACCTGGCAGAATAAAAAGAAGGCCTGTGTCCTACTCTTCAAAAAAGTTCTCACAAATAATTTAAGAAAAAAAAGTAGTACTCAATAAAAACTAAGCAAGCATAAAGAATACAAGAAAACAAAGGTTAGAGAGCAGGGACCAAAAGAGAAAAAAAGGGGGTAGCTGAGAATTTCCCATGTATTCAGACACTAAAAGAATCATACACAGATTATAGAACAGCTATGCAAAATTACAAAAAAAAAAAAAAAAGAACAGTTTGAAAATACGTGCAGTGAAGAGAAACTATAAAAACTAATGCAGCAAATTTTTATAAGAACTAAATAAAACTAGAACATATCCAGAATACACTACAGGAGAAAAAAGAAAAAAAAATCAGGTAAGTTAAAGGATATGTAAGAAGTTAAAGGATAGGTAGAGAGAAGATTTAACTTATATTTACGGTAGTTTTAGAAGGAGAAGACAGAAGGAATAAGAAATGGCTGCAAATTTCCCAGAACTAATGAAAGACACAACACAGATTCAATAAATCTAACAATTCTCAAATAAGATGAATAAAAAGAAACATACATATTCATATTATAGTACAAATAAAGAACAGCAAAGATAAAAAAATGCAGCCAGATTAAAAAAGATTTCAAAGGTGATTAAAAACAACAGATGACTTTGCAACAATAACAATGGAAACCATAAGACACTGGAATAATAATTGTAAACCCAGAATTCTACAGAGAAAAATCCTTTTAGAGTAAAGAATGGGAAAGAAATAAAAATTCAAACAAAAACCTACAGAGTGACATAAGAGGTGGCAACCAGCAAACCCTCTCTAAAGGATATTCTAAAGGATGTACTTGAGGCAGAAAAAAAGTGATCTCTCAGATGTAGGGTCTAAGATGATGATAGAAGGAATAAAGAGCAAAGAAAGTGGGAAATATAAAGATAAACCCAAGTAAACACTGGCTGAATAAAACAGTAATCACTGTATGGAGATTTTTTTTAAAGTCAATTTAAAGAACTAAAAACAGTAAGAAAAGTCAGCATAGGGTTAAATGGAATTTAAGTTAACTGCTGGTAAACTGGTATCTGCCTGAGACTTATCTTTATAAATACATTTTGTTGGAATGTAGCTCCCACCCATTTGTTTAAATATTGTTTATGACTGCTTTCTTGCTACACAACGGCAGAGCTGAGTATTTGCGACAGAAACCATATGTCCTGGAAGAAATATTTACTATTTGACAGTTCAGAGAAAAAGTCTGCCAACTCCGGTTCTAAGGTCTTTTGCAATGTCTAGGCATATGGTTCAGGTACTGCTTAACTTCAGATATTGGTAAATTAAGCATGCATATTGTAATGTATAGCTTAACCAACAAAAGGACAGGAAAAGGGTGTATAACTTCTAACCTGATACAGAGAAAAATTCAAATGATAAAAAATGAATCCAAAAGATAAGAAAAAGAAAAAATAACTGGGACAAATAGCAAAAATAAAGTGACACACTTAAAGTCAAATATACAGGTAATTTTATTAAAATGTAAATGAGATTAATGATGAAGTTAAAAGTTACAGATTGTCAGATGGGAGAAAAACTGGAAACCAACTATACCCAGAACATAGGACACAGAAAGGCCTTAAGGAAAAAAAAAAGACCACACAAAACCCAACCAAAGAATTGATATAGCTTTGTAAATGTTAGTCAAAGCACAAAAAAAGCTAGAGACAGAGAGGGTCACCTCATAACGCCAAAGGTTAAATACACCAAGAAGTATTTCGTGAGGTATGCATTTAATAATTTAGTCTTAAAGCATACAAAGCAAAACAAACTGAACCACAAGGGAAACTCACAGATCTGTTTGATTTTATCTATTGGGAAATGTTAACATACTTTTCTTTGAAAATTATAGACGAAACAAACCAAAAGAAAAAAAAAGTAACATTATAAACAATCTGAACATAATAAATTTGACTTAAAAAAGGATATATAAAGTACTATATTCAGCAATTGCAAATCTTTTTTAATGTTTATTTATTTCTTTTGAGAGAGAGTGTGCACGCATATGTGTGTGTAAGCAGGGGAAGAAGGAGAGAGAGGGAGAGAGAATTCCAAGCAGGCTCCACACAGCTCACAGCCAGACACAAGGCTTGATTCCACGACCCAGGGATTATGACCTGAGAGTGAATCAGAAGTTGGATGCTCAACTGACTCAGCCACCCAGGTGCCCCGCAATTTTTTTTTTTTTTTCAAGCAGAGAACATTAAAAATTTGACCATATGCTGGGCCATAAACACAAGTCCTAATGTAATTTATTTGATTTGATTTCTTAAAAATGTTTATTTATTTTTGAAAGAGAGAGAGACAGAGTACAAGCAGGGAATGGGTAGAGAAGAGAGGGAGATGCAGAATGTGAAATAGGCTCCAGGCTCTGAGTTGTCAGCACAGAGACTGACGCAGGGATGGAACCTGTGAGATTATGACCTGAGCCGAAGTCAGAAGCTTAACCGACTGAGCCACTTTGGCACCCCAAGTCCTGATATATTTTATTTTATTTTTTAAATATTTATTTTTGAGAGTGAGAGACAGAGCACAGTGGGGGAGGGGCAGAGAGAGAGACAGACAGAATCTGAAGCAGGGTCTAGGCTCTGTGCTGTCAGTGCAGGGCCCAACGCAGGGCTCGAACTCACAAACTGTGAGATCATGACCTGAGCCAAAGTCAGACGCTTAACCGATAGAGCCACCCAGGCGCGCCATGTCCTGATGTATTTTAAAGGAATGACCTTTTAAAAGAGTATGTACTCTGATCATAATGCAATTAAGCTAACATAAAAAAAGATATAATAAAAGTTAAGAGAAAAATAGAAAAAAAACATGTAATAGCAACTGATCTAGGGGAAAAAAGACACAAAAAACCAATATTAGAAAAGAAATTACGATAACTCTTATAGACACAAAAAGGAGAGGTTTCTCTTTTATGTAATTTTTTTATGTCTTTATTTTATTTTAAGAGAGAGAGGCAGAGAGCGAGCGGGGGAGGGGCAGAGAGAGAGGGAGACACAGAATCTGCAATAGGCTGCAGGCTCTGAGCTGTCAGCATAGAGCTCGACGTGGGGCTCGAGCCCACAGACTGTAAGATCATGACCTGAGCCGAAGTAGGACGCTTAACCGACTGAGCCACCCAAGCGCTAAAGGAGAGGTTTATGAAGAACTTTAGGTCAATAAATTTGAAAATTTAGGTCAAATGAACAAATTCTTAGAAAAATGTAATCTACTAACACTAACTCAAGAAGACACAGAAAACCAACATGGTCCCACAAATAGTAAAGAATATACCTCAATGGCCCAAACTGGTTCCTTAATAAATTTTACCAAACTCCCAAGGAAGAAGTAATTACAATATTAGTGAATGCATTCAAGAATAAAATGGGAGCATTCCCAAATAATTCTATGAAACTAGAATCATACTGATACGGAAACTTGAGACTACCAAAATGGAAAATGAGAGGTCAATCTCACTAATGCACAGAATTACAAAATGAATGCATGGATATACACACATGTAATACAAATGAATTCTGCAAAGTATAAAAAGCTTGATATGATGATAACATACCATGCAAGTTTAGCTTAAAAGAGAAAAATCAATCAAAATATTATTCATATTAGAAAATTATAGATTAAAAGAACACAAATGAAATAATCAAATACAGAAAAAGTATTTGATAAAATATCATTCATAAAATCTGATAACAAACGAGGACTAGAATTTCCATAATCTAGTTATCAAATTGTTTCTAGAAAAATTTAAGAGCAAACATCATGGTGCAGTCTTGGAAGCTTTCCCTCTATGATCAGGAGTTATAAAACAATATGTACAGAGGAATTAACATAGAAGGGCTAAGACAGTTATCTTTAGGCTAGTGTATGGGAATTTCAATGACTGGTAAATGGTTCCCTAAACTGACATAAAACTTTTCCTGAAATAGTATGTATGGTTCAGCGTGCCTGAATTGTCTGTATAAACAATATGGTATTAATTCCTTTTCTTCTAGGAGTCTGGAATTCGGCACCTGCAAGGCAGAGGGTGCTTCTGCGACCAGCCCCATGAAAACCTTGGGCAGTGAATCTCTTATGAGCCTGCCTAGTAGATACTACTTCACATGCGTTATCACACTCATTGACAGAGGGATTAACTGCATACTGTGTGGACTTGGGACTTGAAACATAAATATCTACTATCAACATTAGTACTTGACAGTGAAAAGGAAGGCCTAATATAAGGCAGTAAGGCAAGAGAAAGAGAAGAATAAGGACAGAAAGATAAAAACAAATTGTGACAAACTGTTTAAAAAATGTATTTTTTTCACAAATGTATATAATTGAAAAATCTCAAGAAATGTATTGATAAGGCACTGGGATAAATTTTAATACTATAAAATGTAGATTATAATAAATAATACAACATAAATAACAAAAATCTCATTTCTAAATACCAACAAACAGATAAATAAAATGCTATTTAAAAAAGCATGAGAAAATAAAGTACCTAGGAATAAATCTAACAAAAAAAGTGTCAGGTCTTTACTGAGAAAATTAGAGAGATACTAAAGCTATTAAGTAAATGCAGATACAACACTGAAGGATTTCAAGATTTAATACCATAAAGAAGTCCAATTACCCAAGTTACTCTATAAAATAAATGCAACCCCTATCAATTTTCCCAGGGGAATTTAGGGGCCTGTAGAATCAACAGGCTGATTCTTCACTTTTTATAGAATTACTGACAGCCATATCCATACTAAAGTATAGCCATACTCTAGAAAATGAACAAAGTCAAAGGAATTACTCTATGAGATAATGAGTTTCAGTAAACAACTACAATTATGAGGGGTGCCTGGGTGGCTCAGTAGGTTAGGCCTCTGACTCCTAATTTCAGATCAGGTATTGATCTCACGGTTTGTGAGACAGAGCCCCATGTCGGGCTCTGCGTTGAGAGCGAGAAGCCTGCTTGGGATTCTCTCTCTGCCCTTCCCCTGCTCACTGTCTTTCCCTCTCTCTCTCTCTCTCAAAATAAATACATAAACATTAAAAAAAAAATACAAGGGAGGGGGCAAGATGGCGGAGAAGCAGGGAGCTCTGTAATTTTCACCTGCCCGCATCTATCAAACTATGAAGGTCTGAAGCCACAATACTCTGATCTACAAGACTGGGAGGAAAAGACACAGAGTCCACAAAGATGACAGCCTCATAGGTGTGTGAGTGAGTGGGAAAGATAAAAAACGGGCCAGAACCCAGAGGCGTGGGGGGGAGCCCCCCTCCACACAGAGCATTGGAGAGCGCACAGAGCCTCGGAGAGACAGGGGAAGAGAAAGAGAGGCTGAACACGCTCAGAGAAGAGAAAAACCTTCGGCCTAGGTTTTTCTAGAGAAAAGAAAAACCTCGGCCGGGTGGGAGAGGGATCCTATCACCCCATCTATAACCACAGGGCACGGGGAGAGAGATCCATCCCCTTTAGCTGGAGCATTTTCCTTGGGCTTGGCGACCTGATCCCAGGCAGCCCAGGAGAAAGTGCTCCCCTACGCCCCCCTGCTCGATCCCCGGGCCCCGGCTAGGCCCACCTGCGGGAGTACATCTCATCTCGGGCGGTATCATTAAAGTGCACAGACTAGTATTTGGAAATGAGGCGGGGCTTGGAAAATACAACTTGGCCCATCTGTGGCACAGGCAGATCGGACCCAAAAGAGTGCATTGCAATGCTTGGTTTGAGAAGGGATTGAGGCGCTGCCGTTCTTCTCCCCACAAACCAAGGTGGGGCCTTGGGGAGCAGCCTGCGAGACCTACCTACACCAAACCATGCCCATCTGCACTGGAGAGCTGCCTTTTTTTTTTTTCCCTCTCCTTCCCCCTCTCCCTGCCAGAACCTGGGAAAGACCAACACTGATGCATTGCCATGATTAGATCAATTCTTGCCTTCTTGCTATTCAGATATATTTTCCCTTATCTGATTCTTATCTCTCCCCTCCACTGGTTTTACGCTTTTAGACTGTCCTTTGTCTTTATAGTTGTTTTTGTCCCCCCTCTCCTTTTTTTCCTTTTTTTTCTTTCCCCTTTTGGTTTGCTTGTTTGTTTGACTTGTCTGTGCGTTTGCATGCTTTTGTTCCCTGTGTGTTTGTCTGTTTTCCTTTTCAGGGCTAGCTCAAGAAACAAGCCAAAGTACACATGGTGGAGAGTCCCAAATATCACTGAGTAGGGAAATAAAATAACCAAAGGCACAACAAGAGAAACCTAGAGACACCATTAAAAGAACACTTCCTGAAACGACAGACCCTGGACAGTCAATGAGCCTCCTTTAATAGAGCAATACCAACAGGTGCAGAGTGCAAAACAAGCTTTTTAAAACTGACGAGACAGAAAGCTAGCGAAAATGATGAAACGGAAGAACTCTCCTCTAAAGAAATTCCAGGAAGAAGTCACAGCCACAGAACTGCTCAAAACAGATATAAACAACATAATGGAACAAGAATTTAGAACAACTGTCGTAAAATTAATCGCTGGGCTTGAAAAAAGCATGGAAGTCATCAAAGAAGCTACTGATACAAAGACTAAGGACCTTCAAAATAGCTGTCATAAGTTAAAAATGCTATAAATGAGGTGCATAATGAAATGGGAGGCAGCCACTGCATGGATTGAAAAGGCAGAGAGGAGAATAGGTGAATTAGAAGACACAGTTCTAGCAAAAGAGGAAGCTGAGAAAAAGAGAGAGAAATTGATACAGGAGCAGGAAACAAGAATTCGAGACCTGAGTGATATAATCAAACAGAACAGTATCCATAGCATAGGAATTCCTGAAGAAGAAGAGAAAAACGTCCTGAAGGGGTACTTGATGAAATTATAGACAAGAACTTCCCTAATCTGGGGAAGGAAATAGACATTGAATTCCAAGAGGCACAGAGAACTCCCCTCAAACATAACTTGAATCGAACTTCGGCATGACATACCATAGTGAAACTGGCAAAATATAAGGATAAAGAGAGAATTCTGCAAGCAGCTAGGGATAAAAGGGCCCTAACATACAAAGGGAAACCTATCAGAGTGGTTACAGACCTATCCACTGAAACTTGGCGGGCCAGAAAGGAATGGCAGGAAATCTTCAATGTGATGAACAGAAAAAATACGCAGCCAAGAATCCTTTATCCAGCAAGCCTGTCATTCAAAATAGAAGGAGAGATAAAGGTGTTCCCAAATAAACAAAAATTGAGAGAATTCATCACCACCAAACCAGCCCTAGAAGAAATCCTAAGAGAGACTCTATGAGGGAAATGTTGCAAGGAATACAAGGTACCAGAGACACCACTACAAGCATGAACACTACAGAGAACACAATGAATCTAAACCCATATTTTTCAATAATAACACTGAATGTAAATGGATTAAATGCTCCAATCAAACAGCATAGGGTAGCAGAATGGATAAAAAAACAAAATCCATCTATTTGCTGTCTACAAGAGACTCATTCTAGACCTGAAGACACCTTCAGATTGAAAGTAAGGCGATGGAGAAATATCTATCATGCGAATGGAAGTCAAAAAAAAGCCGGAGTAGCCATAGTGGACTTTAAACAAACTGGACTTTAAAGTAAAGGCAGTAACAAAAGATGAAGAAGGACACTATATAATAATCACAGGGTCTCTCCATCAGGAAGAGCTAAGAATTATAAACATCTACACGCCAAATTCGGGAGCACCTAAATACATAAAACAATTAATCACAAACAGAAACAATCTCATTGATAAGAATGTGCTAATTGCAGGGGATTTTAATACTCCACTTACAGCAATGAATAGATCCACCAGACAGAAAATCACTAAAGAAACAATGGACCTGAACGACACATAGGAACAGATGGATTTGAGAGATATATTTAGAACTTTACATCCTGAGGCTAGGGAATTCACTCTCTTCTCAAGTGCACATGGCACATTCTCCAAGATAGATCACATACTGGGTCATAAAACAGCCCTCCATAAATATAAACGAATTGAGATCATACCATGCACACTTTCAGATCACAATACTATGAAACTTGAAATCCATCACAGGAAAAAGTCTGGAAAAACTCCAAAAACACAGAGGTTAAAAACTACCCTACTAAGAATGACTGGGCCAATCAGGCAATGAGAGAAGAAATTAAAAAATATATGGAAACAAATGAAAACGAAAATACAACAATCCAAACTCTCTAGGATGCAGCAAAGGCAGTCCTAAGAGGAAAGTATATTGCAATCCAGGCCTATTTCAAGAAACTAGAAAAAGCTCAAATTCAAAATCTAACAGAGCACCTAAAGGAACTAGAAGGGGAGCAGCAAGAGAACTCCAAACCCAGCAGAAGAAGAGAATAATAAAGATCAGGGCAGAAATAAACAATATAGAATCCAAAAAACCGGTTGAACAGATCAATGAAACCAAGAGTTGGTTTTTTGAAAAAATAAACAAAATTGATAAACCTCTAGCCAGGTTCCTCAGAAAGAAAAGAGAAAACACCCAAATAGACAAAATCACGAATGAAAATGGATCTATTACAACCAATCCCTCAGAAATACAAGCAATCATCAGGGAATACTATCAAAAATTGTATGCCAATAAACTGGACAAATTCCTAAACACACATGCACTACCAAAATTCAAACGAGAAGAGATAGAAAATCTGAACAGACCCATAACCAGTGAAGAAATTGAATCAGTTACCAAAAATCTTTCAATGAATAAGAGCCCAGGGCCAGATGGCTTTCTAGGGGAATTCTACCAGACAGTTAAAGCAGAGTTAATACCCATTCTTCTCAAGCTATTCCAAAAAATAGAAATAGAAGGAAAACTTCCAGACTCATTCTACAAAGCCAGCATCACCTTGATTCCCAAACCAGGCAGAGACCCAACAAAAAAAGAGAAATACAGGCCAATATCCTTAATGAATACAGATGCAAAAATCCTCAGCAAGATACTAGCAAATCGAATTCCACAGCATATAAAAAGAATTATCCACCATGATTAAGTGGGATTCATTCCTGGGTTACGGGGCTGGTTCAATATCCACAAATCCATCAATGTGATACATCACATTAACAAAAGAAAAGATAAAAACCATATGATCCTGTCGATAGATGCAGAAAAAGCATTTGACAAAATATAGCATCCTTTCCTAATAAAAACCCTCGAGAAAGTCGTGATAGAAGGAATTTACTTAAACATCATAAAAGCCATTTATGAAAAGCCCACAGCTAATACCACCCTCAATGGGGAAAAACTGAGAGCCTTCCCCCTGAGATCAGGAACACGACAGGGATGTCCACTCTCACTACTGTTGTTTAACATAGTGCTGAAAGTCCTAGCATCAGCAATCAGACAACAAAAGGAAATAAAAGGCATCAGAACTGGCAAAGATGAAGTCAAACTTTCACTTTTCACAGATGACATGATACTCTACGTGGAAAACCCGACCGACTCCATCAAAGCCTACT
>CM053570.1:32633951-32787699 GCA_028646485.1 Cryptoprocta ferox | reverse complement strand
GAGAACCAGAACTGGACCCACAAATGTATGGCCAATTAATCTTTGACAATGCAGGAAAGAGTATCCAATGGAAAAGAGACAGCCTCTTTAACAGGTGGTGCTGGGAGAACTGGACAGCAACATGCAGAAGAATGAAACTAGACCACTTTCTTACACCATATACAAAAATAAACTCAAAATGAAGGACCTGAATGTGAGACAGGAAACCATCAAAACCCTAGAGAAGAAAGCAGGAAACAGCCTCCTTGACCTCAACCGCAGCAATTTCCTACTCGATACATCCCCAAAGGCAAGGGAATCAAGAGCAAAAATGAACTATTGGGACCTCAACAAGATAAAAAGCTTCTGCACGGCAAAGGAAACAATCAATAAAACTAATAGGCAACCGACAGAATGGGAAAAAATAGTTGCAAATGACATATCAGATTAGGGCTAGTATCCAAAATCTATAAGGAACTCACCAAACTCCACACCCCAAAATCGAATAATCCAGTGAAGAAATGGGCAGAAGACATGAATAGACACTTCTCCAAAGAGGACATCCAAATGGCCAACAGACAAATGAAATGATGCTCAACGTCACTCATCATCAAGGATATACAAATCAAAACCACACCGAGATACCAACTCACGACAGTCAGAGAGGCTAAAATGAACAACTCAAGAGTCTACAGATGCTGGCAAGGATGTGGAAAAATGGGCACCCTCCTACACTGTTGGTGGGAATGTAAACTGGGGCAGCTGCTTTGGAAAACAGTGTGGGGGTTCCTTAAAAAATTAACAACACAACTCCCCTATGACCCAGCAACAGCACTGCTAAGGATTTACCCAAGGCATACAGAAGTGCTGATGCATAGGGGCACATGTACCCCAATGTTCGTAGCGGCACTTTCAACAATAGCCAAATCATGGAAAGAGCCTAAATGTCCATCGACTGAATGTATCAAAAAGATGTGGTTTATCTATACAATGGAACACTACATGGCCATGAGAAAGAATGAAATCTGGCCACTCGTGGCAACGTGGATGGTACTGGAGGGTGTCATGCTAAGTGAAATAAGTCAGACGGAGAAGAACAGATACCATATGTTTTCACTCATAAGTAGAACAGGAGAAACTTAACAGAGGGCCTTGGGGAGGGGAAGGGGGGAAAAAGAGTTAGGGAGAGGGAGTGAGGCAAATCATGAGAGACTCTTGAATACTGAAAACAAATTGAGGGCTGAAGGGGGAGGGGGAAACGGGAAGAGGGGTGATGGACATGGAGGTGGGTACTTGTGGGGAAGAGTCCTGGGTGTTATATGGAAACCAACTTGACAATAAACTATTAAAAAAAAAAAAAAAAAGAACAGAAAAAGAAAAAACAATACAAATAAGAGAGTGTAGTATTGGTGTAGATAGATAAGTAAACTAACAGAATAGAATAGATAGGCCAGAAACTGCCCCAACCATATATGGATGATTGATATATGAGAAAGGCGGTCCTACAGAGCAGTAGGCAAAGGATGAATTTTTCAACAAATGGTGCTAAGAATGTGGATTATCCATATGAAAAATTAAATGGGATCTCCACATGATACACAAAAATTAATTTCAGGTAGTTTATAGACATAAATGTGAGATGCAATGCTTTACATAAAGCTTTTAGAAAATTATAGAATAAAAGATTCGTAAATTCAAAGTAGGAAAGAGTTTCTCTATAAACACATAAAACTACTAACAATAAAGAAAACACACAATAAATTTGACTATATTCAAAAATTAACAACATCTATTCATCAAAGATACTATAGAGAGTGAAAAACAAGCCAGGGAATGGAAGAAGGTATTTATAACATATACAACCAACTACCAACAGGTATCCAAGAAATACAAGGAATCCCTCCAAACCAGTACTAAATAGAAAGTTGAACAATAAAAAGATGAGCAAGAGACTTGAACAGGAATTCCACAAGAGGAAACCCAAATGTCCAATAAAATATTTAAAATGGGTAAATAAATTATAATATGGTCCTAAACTAGAAAACTATTCAGAAGGAAAAATGGATCAGGGAATGGCACAAGGGAGTGGCAGGGCATTTTTGAGAAGTTGATAATGTTCTAATTCTAGACCTGGGTAGTAGTTAATGGATGTTCACTTTATGATTATTCATTAAACACTGTATTCCTATTTTATCCTTTTTTTATATGTATGCAAGATTTCACAATAAAAACAAAAAATTTAAAAAGTAATTTATTTTTGAAGAGAATTTTATTTATGTTCTATTTTTTTAAAGTTCACGTATTTTGAGAGAATGTGTGCATGTGCGTGCCCAAGCGGGGATGGGCCAGAGAGAGGAAGAGAACCCCAAGCAGGCTCAACACTGCCAGCCAAGGAGCCCAACACGGGGCTCAAACTCACCAACCATGAGACCATGACCTAAGTAGTACCCAAGAGTCAGAAACTTAATGGACTGAGCCATCCAGGCACTCCTAAGCAGAATTTTAATTATGCTTAATTAAGCTTGAGAAAAAATGCTGATAATTTTTCTTTCAAATATACGAAATGTCAAGTCTGTACCAGTAATACCAATAAAATAAGGTGTTTTAAAAGCACTAAAATTCTGCAACTCCAGTGCCAAAATGGCCTTTGATAAAGGAACATAATTCCATGACATGACTTAATAACCCTATTAAAGGATTTCTAGAATGCAGTTGCAATATATTTCAAAAACTTTAATTTTGCATACTGCTTAAGGAATGAAAAAGGGATGAAAGAGTATGAAAATTAAGTGTATTTAAACAGCCAAGTCCTGTTACTTTTTCCTTCAAAATTAGAATCTAGTCACTTCCCCATAATTTAACAGTATTATGCAAGCCACCATCATTTCTCATCTGAACCACAGTACTAACTTTGTAACTGGACTCCCTGCTTTCAATCTTCCACTTTTGCCCACTAATGCTCATTTTTCAGACAGCAGCAAGAGTGCTCTTTGAAAAAGCGAACGTGCTCAAAACTCTGCCATGGCTTCTATTTTCACTTAAGACTGTGTTAGGAGCCCTTACCAGTTTCTCTAACCTCACATTCAATACTCTCCTCCTCACTCAACTATGTTTCCGTCACCCGGTCCCCATTTTAATCATCAAATGTACCAGCCTCCCCACTATGCCAGTCTTTACTTATGCTTTTGTCACTACCTGGACAGTCTTTTTTTTTTTTTTTTTTTCTAATGTTTTTTATTTTATTTTTGAGAGCCCGACAGAGTATGAGCAGGGGAGGAGCAGAGAGATACAGGAAGACAGAATTGGAAGCAGGCTCCAGGCTCCGAGCTGTCAGCACAGAGCCTGACGTGGGGCTCGAACTCGTGAACCACGAGATCATGACCTGAGCCTATGTCAGACGCTTAACTGACCGAGCCACCCAGCCCCACCCCATAGTATTCCTCCAAAGTTTCACGTGGCCGCCTCTTGCTCATTATTCAGATCACTGCTTAAATGTCATCTCTTGAGAAGCTTCTCCTGACTAATGTATTGAAAATACTCATAATCTCCCAACAAACACCATTTTCATTTTCTTTACTCTCCTGTGCTTTATTTTCCACGTGTGCTTTCTCTGAAATTATAGCTGTTCTCTACTCATCTCCTGTCTCTCCCCACGTACTACAAGCTCCATAAGGGGAAGAACTTTGTTTTGGTCACTGATGTATCCCTAGTAACTGAAATAGCTCTGAATGATGGTAGTCACTTAATACATTTATTAGGTTTAAAAATGAATCTAACTGCAAAAGGAATTGTAGCTGTAAGGGATGAAAAAAATACTTACATGTTTACTGCTTGTTGGTCTTTTTAAGAAAGCATCTCTAGAAATGTGGTCTGCTGTTCTTGCCACATCTTCCAAAAATCGATAATCTAAAAATTTCAAAATAGAAAAATAAACAAATGACATATGCCAATGGCCAGGAATCATCAAGCTGCTTTGCATAAGATGACTTACCACTTAGGAGATTCATTTCAGTAAACTGTTGTATGGGAACATATGCAGTTTTATCCCGAACTCCATTACATGTCAGTTCTGCTTTGTGTTTCTTTACACAGGGCAAACTGAAGAGACAAAGAGGACGTACTTTTATACTATGAGGTAAGAAGGGTATAGAGAGAGATAGTAAGGTAGGAAATTACATATATACCTGCAGGAATATCGCATACAACGTGGACATTTGTACTTTGCTTCTTCTGTACCACAAGTTTCACACCTACAAAAGCCCACAAGAAATGCTAGTATTAATTCAACTTATTTGTTTATAAACTTTTAACGTTAATTACTCATCACAACCAATTTATAGACACGTAGTCAGTGAATAAAGTATATGCCAGTAACTGATAAAATATTGATAGATGTCAAACATCCTTAGAAAATTCTCCTCTAGAAAACTGTCTCCAAATGACATTTACAATGTTATTAGTACTGCATAATTCAAGAAAACATGTATTAAAAAAAAAATCATCTCACTTTTGACTTCTTTTTCTACCGCAATCAGAGAATGGTATCACTCACTAATGTTTTAACTTGTAATTCCTGGTCATCTGCTAACGATTGAACGTGCATGCGTATAATCAGAAGTTGAATCCATGAATTTAGATACTTAAAGGCACACAAACCAGAAAAAGAACATAATACCAAGTCAAATTTACAGAGTGTCAGCTGCATCTTTTCTTCTCTACTCCAGACCCAACCTAGAATGAGCATTAATATAACCCAGAAATACTATTACTTATCATCTATCTTTAACTGCTCTTCTAGGATCTTGGGATACCGAAAACCAAACTACCGTTATTTCTTTTCGGCCCACTGTGTTCTAGACACAGTCCCAATCTTATTTCCTATGCTGTCACATGATCAGACACTATAAGGAAATCAAATCAAAAGCAATCAATATTCATAGTACCCATAAAGAAACTGGGCAACTGAGTGACTTCAAGTGCATCTTTATCTAATTTTAACTTATTCACTTTGTCATTGTCAGTTTTATTAGACTTTTCCTCATCTCTATCATCTCTTTAAGAATACTGAGTCAAGAGCATATTAAGTCAAACCAGAATCTGGTCCAAGGGTTTTCTGGGCCCCAGAATTTCACTTCCTAACATGGCCACTGTCCACTGGACACTAACAGCCTAAAGTATTTTCACTGAGTTTGTTGTCATCTGACGAAACCCTACCTTCCCAATTCCCCCTTCCCTCCACCACCAACAGGCAGGCTCCAGGAACCAAAATTTCCATTTATTTTTCATTATTCTACATCTGGCTGCTAGATTTCCTTCAGTCTAGACAACGGAAGATTCTACAGCATATCCCCCAATGAATTTCTCCCTGTCCTACCTTGACATGGCCAGTTTCCGCTTGAAGCCCACTGGGGGATTTATCTGAGGCTCTTCTTTCATCTTTGTATCATCCATCACTTCTTCTTTTGGAAAATACTTCTCTTCTTTTACACACATTTCATCCATCATTTCCTCCTTTTTTATGTTCTGACCAACAAACACCTCCTCTTTTATCTCCAAGGTATATTTCTTCTCTTCCTTCACATCTAGCCAGTCCATTACCTCTTCCTTCACCTTCACTTTCTCTTCCTTTACTTCTGTTTCGTTCACCTTCTCTTCTTTTACCACAAAACTATCCATCTCCTGCTTCACTTCCAAAGTGCCTGGTTTCTCCTCTTTCACCTCAGGTCCATCCTCTACCTCCTGCTTTACCCTCCGGCCATCCAGCATCCCTTCTTCTTCCATTTCTGACCAGTCCATAACTTCTTGCTTCACAACAGTTAGGTCCACTCTCATTTCTTCTGCCCTTTGTCCACCTCCTTCTCTATCCTCTGTCTCTTCCATTCCTGTCAATCCGTTCCCCGCATCTACACCGCCGGTCTCCGTCCCGGTTGTGCCCCCGACTCTCTCCCTACCGGACTCGAGCCCTAGCCGCGCCCCCTCCGTTCCACTCTGCAGACCTCCTCCGAACGTCCCTTCATTTTCAACAGCAATATCCATCAGCTCACGACCCTTGGCCTCTGCTGCCACTCTGTCCTTCAGTGTGGCTTGTCCACGCCAAAAAGAATGAATTCAGAGCCGAAACACCGAAAGTCACCCACGTGTGGCGCCGAAAGTCGCAAGTTGCAAACGCCGGCCTGGCACTTCCGTCGGAATCGTCGTAAAGCAACGCTTCCGCGCCTCTCCACTTCACGACTCCTAGAGCCCTTTACGGCTCTGCGACAGTCGGGCAAAAGCCTCGGAGAGCATCCGCGTGAGGCCACGCCCACCGTGAGCCCACTTCCGAGGCGGGGCTTCGCCAAACCCATCCCCTGAGGAGGCAGCCCCCGCCCTCTTTCCCCGCCCTCTTTCCTCGCCCGCCTGATCTGTGAGAGGCCACGCTTTCCATACAGAGTGGAGGAGATGCCAGGCAGAGCAGACTGAGGTAAAACCCAGACAGTTTTTGGATGGTTAAGACCCACCCTGATCTGTATTAAGGATTAATCTTGTATAAAAATGCAAGAAACAGCTAATGCCACGCCTCTACAAGCTTCATTCTTCACCTGTACTCTGGAGACGACTGCATTACAAATCTTAGTGTTATTTGTGAAGATTAAATGGAATCATGCATAGAAATAAGCTAGTAGTTACTGAAATAAACTCGGTATGTGGTGGCTATTGTTACAGGGTATTCTGAGAGATCTCAGATAGGAAAGAAGGAATTAACTTTTATTCTTTCAATTCTCTAACAGTGCACAACCAGTTTCCCATTCCCAGCATCCTACAGGATTTTCTCTTTAAGACTATCTAGATCTAGATCTAGATCTAGATATCTGCCTATTTAAAGACTGGGCCAGGGGCACCTGGGTGGCTTAGTCTGTTAAGCATCTGACTTTGGCTCAGGTCATGATCTCATGTGTTCGAGCCCCACTGGGCTCTGTGCTGACGGCTCAGAGCCTGGAGCCTGCTTCATATTCTGTATCTTCCTCGCTCTCTGCGCCTGCCCCGCTCACACTCTGTATCTCTCTCCCTCCCTCCCTCTCTCTCTCTCTCTCTCTCAAAAATAAACGTTAAAAATTAAAGAAAAATAAAGACTGGGCCAAAAGTTCAATCCCCAGGAACAGAAGATCTAAAAAATACACACAAAAATAAAAAAAACCAGGGGCGCCCAGCTGGCACAGTGGAGCATGGGACTCTTGATCTTAGGGTTGTAAATTTAAGTCCCACATTGGGTGTAGAGATTATTTAAAAGTAAAATCCTAAAACAAAACTCACAGTCTTTTCAAAATTATTATTATTACATACGCTGTTACGTACATTAGCAATCATCACATCATGTCTGCGAGGTGTTTTTCTCATTATGTAAGGAGACCTCATAGGAGATACATTTTTCTTGCTGCATTAGGAGACTTCAAAGAATGGCTTCTCAGCTGTAGGCTGCTTTGCATTACCTCCTCATGCAGGGCATTTTGCTGTCATTACTCATTGGCAAGTTGGTCAGGGAATGAGAATTTTGAATGGGTGAGCGGAGGGAGGGAGATAATTTTGAAACCTTAGTTGGGGCAACAGGGATTAAGTAGTGCTGGAAGGAGCACTGAAGTAAATTGGGAAAGTTTAGTAAAATATTCTTAATGGGTAGTGAGAAAGAAGCTTTTAAAGGAATCATATGGATAGTCTCTCTTTTGGAGATACTTAGAGGTGCTAGATGCCTTTGGAGTCAAAGAAAGCCTGACTGGATTTTCAGACTAGGTTACATATTTACACTGGGGAAAGGGAAAATGACAGAAAGAATTCATGTGGTTTTTGCTAAAGACAAGATTTGTGAGATGGGAGTAACAAGAGTGTTGATCCTCAAGAGAATAAAACCGTCTGGATTTCCATTTAAGAACACAAAGAAAGTTCTGGAACAACTGATCAAACACCAGAAGCATAAAGACTTTGTAAGATTTTAAAACTTTTGTCCCTACATTTGTTCTTCTTATAATCTGTGTTTCTTTTTCATAGTCACTGGAGGAAAAATTGTTACACCAGTAAGGCTCCTCGATAGCATCCCAGTTACTCATTTACCTAAGTTAAACAACGCTGTGGGACTGTAGTTTTAATGGAAATATCAGAGATTGTAGTGGTATTGTTGAACGGTAGTTTTGAAGGAAAAGTGACACTTGAGTGGTCCTGAAGGAGGGAACTTTGGGTTGTTGGTGTATAGAGCATGGCATTGTGTGCAAGGATGGAGACAGGACAAGGACAGAGAAAGGGAGGCAGAAGTTATGTGGAACTGTCACTGAATTCCTATCTAGTTCCTCAAACTCCTTTCCCTCCCTTTTCCACCTCAGTGGAGTAGAAGGACCAGTTCAGCTCTTCACTATAGGATTGTACATTCTTGCTGGACCCCGGTCATTTCTGTTTCTTCCCTCTGCACCAGGCATCACCTTGCAGCTCCCCTAACCCTCTGGGAACTGGCCCTTTGTCAAAATCGTAGTTGAGTTCATTTTAACAGCCAGAAACCTGGGAGTGCTTTCTAGGAAAGCATCTTAGCTGTGACTGAAGTGCCATGAAAGAGCATATATTAGGGATGGTTAAAATCATTTCAGTGGCCCAGCAGGCACTTTGTGTAGTCAACAAAATTATTTATTTTAATTTTAACTTTAAATTTTATAGAGTTGTGCAACCCTCACCAAAATCCAGTTTTAGAACATTTCCATCTACTCCCCAACCTCTGATTCCCCTTTTCCCATTTGCAGTGAATTCCGGTTCCCTTCCCCACCCCCAGGCAACCATTGATGTACTTTCCCTCCCTGTAGATTTGACCTTTCTGGAAATTTCATGTGAAATAATATAACATGTGGTCTTTTGAGTCTGGCTTCCTTCATTTTGCATACAGTTTTTGAAGTTCATCCATGTTGTCGCATGAATCAGTGATTTATTCTTTTTTTTTTAATGTTTTATTTATTTTTGAGAGAGCGCAAGCAGGGGAGAGGCAGAGAGAGAGAGAGAGAGAGAGAGAGAGGGACAGACGGTCTGAAGTGGGCTCTGCACTGGCAGCAGCAAGCCCGATGTGGGACTTGAAGTCATAAACCACAATATCATGACCTGAGCCAAAGTCAAATGCTCAACTGACTGAGCCACTCAGGTGCCCCCGTAGTTTATTCCTTTTTATTGCTGAATAATATTCCACTGTATGGATATATCACATTTTGTTCATTCATCAATTGATGGGAATTTGGATTGTTTCCAGGTTTGGTATAATGAAAAAAACAATTGTTTCCACATTCCCATACAAGTCTGTATATAGATAGAGAGATGATAGATAGATAGATAGATTCTCATTTCTCTTGAGTAAATACCTGGGAGTGGAATTTCTAGGCTATATGGTGTTTATGTTTAATTTTTTTAAGTTTATTTATTTTTGAGAGAGAGAGAGGCAGAGAGAGAGAAGGAGACAGAGAATCCCAAGCAGGTTCCACACTGTCAGTGCAGAGCCTGATGTGGGGCTTGAATTCATGAACCTTGAGATCATGGCCTGAGCCAAAATCAAGAGTTGGATGCTTAACCAACTGAGCCACCCAAGCTCCCTTATGTTTAATTTTTAAGAAATGGTCAAACTGTGGTCAAATAGCTACGCCATTTTACATTCCCATTGGCAATGTATGAGAGTTCCAGTTTCTCTCCATCCTTGCCAACACTTGGTATTTATTGCCAGTCTTTTTGATTATGGGTGTATAGTCATATCTCACTATGAATTTAATTTGCATTTCTTTTATAACTAATGATGATGAACATTTTTTTGTGCTTACTGGTCATTTTTCTATCTGGCTTAGTGAAATATTTATTCAAATCTTTTGACTATTTTTAACTGAGTTATTTTTTATTATCAAATTACAGTAGTTCTTCATATATTATGGATAAAATCTTGGGCAGATAGCAACCAAGATGTTCCTTAATGATCCCCACCTCCTGCTATTCATACCAATGTATAAAACTTTCCCAAATTATCCAGGATTGGTCTGTGTTACTGACAGCATACAGTAGAAGTGTATTGTGTTGCTCCTGAGACTAGGTTTGAAAAATGGCTGTGGTTTCTGTTTCAGGCATTTGCTCTCTTACTCTCTCTCCCAGTTCACTTACTCTGGGGGAAGTAAGCGATCATGTTCTGAATTGCACTACCAGTAGGGCTCATGTAACAGTGAAGTGAACTGTCCCTCCAAAATTCATATGTTGAAACCCTAACCCCGAGTACCTCAAAGTGTGGCTGTATTTGGAGATAGGGCCGTTAAAAAGGTGATTGAGTTAAACTGAGGCCTCTCGCGTGGACCCTAATTCAGTCTGACTGGTGTACTTCTGGAAGGGGAAATTTGGACACAAAAAGATCAGGGATATGTGCCCACAGAGAAAAGACCATGGGAAGACACAGCAACAAGGAGGTCGTCTACAAAGAGCGAGGCCTCAGAAGAAACCAAACCTGCCAGCACTTGATCCTGGACTGTCAGCCTGCAGAACTGTTAGAAAATAAGTTTCTGGGGGCACCTGGGTGGCTCAGTTGGTTGAGCATTCAACTTTAGCTCAGGTCATGATCTCACAGTTTTTGGGTTCGAGCTCAGTGTCAGGCTCTGTGCTTACAGCTCAGAACCTGGAGCCTGCTTCAGATTCTCTCTCTCACTCTGTCTCTCTTTCTCTTTCTCTCTTTCTCCCTCCCCCACTCATTCCCTGTCTATCTCTCTCTCTCTCAAAAATAAAAAATTTTTTTAAAAAGTAAGTTTCTGTTATGTAAGCAATACAGTTTGTCCTATTTTCTGATAGCAGCCCTAGCAACAACCAGCAAGAAACTGAGGGCTGCTAACAGCCGTGCGAGCTCAGAAGCACATTCTCTAGTTCTAGTCAAGTCTTGACATGGCTGTAGCTCTGGCCAACAGTTGCACTCAGAGTCCTCACATTCAGAAAATTGTGTGACATAATAAATATTTAATGTATTAAACTCCTAAGTTTTGAGGCAGATGCTACATAGCAATAGATAATTAATACTGAGCCCTTGTATGGTTTGCAAATATATTCTGCCAAAATGTGGCTATTTTTTAATTTTCCTAATTGTGTCTTTTATTTTATTTTACATTTTTTAAAATGTTTTTTATTTATCTTTGAGAGACAGAGAGAGACAGCACGAGCAGGGGAGGGTCAGAGAGAGGGAGACACAGAATCCAAAGACAGGTTCCAGGCTCTGAGCTGTGAGCACAGAGCCTGACGTGGGGCTCGAACCCACGGACTGTGAGATCATGACCTGAGCTGAAGTCAGAGGTTTAACCGACTGAACCACCCAGGTGCCCCTAATTGTGTCTTTTAAAAGAGCAACAGTTTTACATCTCAATAAAGTCTAGTTTACCAATTTTTTAAATGAATTCTGCTTTTTGTGTCACACTAATAAATTTTTGGCTAGCCCAATGACTCAAAGATTTTCTCCTATATATTTTAGAACCTTTATAGTTTTAGCTCTTACCTTTAGATCTATAATCCATTTTGAGTTTTTTTAATAGTGCAAATTAATGACTTATTTTTTGCAATTCTCTTCTTATCCAAGCACCATTTGTTGGAAGGGCCGTCCTCCCTCCTTGAATTGCCTTGATATTTTGTCAAAAATAAATGACCACAAATATAAGGATTTATTTCTGGACTTTCTAGTCTGTTTCATTGATTTATATGTCTATCTTTGCACCAATACCACACACTTCCTTGACTTCGGCAATTTTTTGATACGATGTAAAACTGGGTAATTAAGTCCTCCTACATTGGTTCTTTTTCAAAATTGTGTTGGTAAGCACAGCATAACAGATAGACTTGTTGAATCACCATGTTGTACATCTGAAACTAATGTAACATTATGTGTCAACTATACTCAAAATATTTTTTTAAAAAATGTTTTGGCTATTCTTGGTCTTTTGCATGTCCATATAAATTTCAGAATGAGTTTATCAATTTCTACATAAGAATTTGCTGGGACTTCTGACATGGATTGGATGGAATATGTAGATCAGTTGGAGTCAATTAGCATTTTAACAATAGTGTGTTTTACAATCCATGAAAATAGAATGTCACTCATTTATTTAGATTTTCTTTTATTTCACTTAACAATGCCGTGTGGTTTTCAGTGTACAAGTTTTTGCATGTCTTTTGCTTCATGTATTCCTAAGTGTTTTATTCTTTTTGTTTGTTTGTTTTTAAGTAAGCTCTACACTCAATGTGGGGCTTGAAATCATGACCCCGAGGTCAAGAGTCACATGCTCTATGATAGCTTGAGTCAGCCAGGCACCCCAGTATTTTATTCTTTCTGAAATGATTTTGAAAGAAATTATTTAATTTCATTTTTGGATTTTCCATCACTAGCCTATAGAAATACAATTAATTTTTTATATTGGTTTCATATCTTGCAACCTTACTAGATTCATTTTTATTATGCATGTAATAATCATATATATATGCATATATACATACACGTAGATATATATGTGTGTGTATATATAGTTGGATTCCCTTAGCTGATACTTTGTTTAGGAGATCTCATATATGTTTATGAGGGATATTTGTCTGCAGCTCTCTTTTCTTGTAATGTTGTCAGGTTTTGTTATCAGGGTTCTTTATGCTTTCTGGGGGAGTTCCCTAACTAATTTCTACCTTGCTGATTTGTTATTTGATGGTATCCAATCTTAGTCAATCCATCCACTAAGTTCATTTCAATCAAGTTCATACATTTTTCATAAATATATATAATATATATAGCAGTTTCTCCAGCTTATTATTGCATCATATTGCTAATATTCTCCCTTATCTCTTTGGAGATTACTCATTAAAATTTCTCACTTTAAAAAAATCCATTAATTCTGATCTGCTAGTACAAATTTCCAAGAAATTTTGAAATTACACTCCTCAGATACTGTAATATTTTCCCCTGTGATCTCATATTCACTGGGGAATATCAGCAACTTCAACTGTAATTCATACCTGAAAGGGAGGCTCAAAATCCTGAGACTTGGACTGTGATTCTTCTGATTATTTTTCCAGATGGCAGGTAAGGAGGACAGTAGATGAACCTTAGGGTAGGAAGCTTTTGGTGTTATAGTTGGGGATCTACTAGAACCAGTCTATCCATCCATGAGGAGAACATGCCCCTCAGGCTATCTCCCAGGATGCCTGCATTTGCCATTCCTCTCAAGAGCTACTGTGTTGTGTGGTATTACCCAGAACCGGGGGTAGAAGGAAGAGGAGAACCTGTTGCATGTAATCCAACCTGTATGTATAGTTATCAGCTTCCCGGATGTCACTCCACCTCCATGGGCAGGTGTTCAGCTGGCCTTGTTTTATGCCCACCTTGAGTTGGGGTGGGCTGTGATCCACCTAGGGTAATGTGGGTGGACAAGGGCACAACCAGAGATACTATCCCTCTATCGTACACCTATTCCATCTCCATTAGTGTCCATCTATGACTCTAGGCCTTCCTAGACCCCACAGCTATGGACCCCAACTCACCTTCCTCTTCTACAGGTTTCTCACAGTTTCTGAGGAGGCTCCAAGATTCATTAGCACCCTCTCACTTATGTAACATCTTCAGGATTAGACTTGGGAACTCTAGGAGATAACAGTGTTATTGATTTGCTATCTTTTCAGGAGCTGGATTTCTCAGATTGAACTTTAAAAAATAGGGATGATAGTAACTTTCTGAGATGATTTCAGAGGTGTCCCAAACACCGTTCTTACTGGGCTTCCCATGATATTAGTCAATTTTTCCAGAATGTAAGATGTTCCATTGTATTCACAAAGGTTTCATTATATTCACAACTTTGAGGCAATGCAGCAATTCCCACATACTTGTCCATGGACTGTTGCATCAACAACACCTGGTATGCTTGATAAAAAACAGACTTCTGGGTCTTTTTGTAGAGGTACTTAATCAAAATGGAGAGAGCTGCTGCAAAGTCTTTTAACTACTGTCTCTGTGTATACTTGTAATGTGTAGTCAGGTTTGGGAACCAGTGGGTGAAGGCATTACAGTTATACTGTCCAATATGATAGCCACTAGCCACAATGGGTACAAACACTTGAAATGTGGTTATCCAAACTGAGATGTGCTGTAAGTATAAAATGTTCACTGGATTTCAAAGATTCAGCACATTAAAAAATGTTAAAATATCTCATAACATTTTTATATTGATTACATGTAGCAATGAAAATATTTTAGATATATTAGGTTATATATACTATATTATTACAATTAATTGTACCTGTTTTATCTTTTTTTTTTTTTTACATGTGGCTACTAAAAAATTTAAAATTACATGTGTGGCTCATGTATTTCTATTGGGCAGTGCTGTACTAGAAGATGTTATTAGAATTCAAATTCCAGGGGCGCCTGGGTACCTCAGTTGGTTAAGCGTCTGACTTCAGCTCAGGTCATGATCTCACAGTTTGTGAGTTCGAGCCTCACGTCAGGCTCTGTGTTAACAGCTCAGAGCCTGGAGCCTGCTTCAGACTCTATGTCTCCTGTCTCTTCCTCTCCCATGTTCATGCTCTGTTTCTCTCTGGTTCTCTCAATAATAAATAAACATTAAATAAAAAATTTAAAAAAAGAATTCAGATTCCAATTAGGTGATATTTAGATAATGGAAATATTCAAGAATTAGCTAAGTGTGGTAGTTCATTTGTTAATTCAGTCAATAAATATGTGTCTCTTCTTTGTTCAACCTGAAGCCTGAGTATCTTTGCAAATCATAAGTCTGACACCAACTCCTTAAAATGCTTTGATGTTTAACTTGCTCTAAGGATAAAGAACTATAGCTTTATTATGGCGTTGCAAAGATCCCTCATAATCTGACCCATATCTTCTCTTCAACCTCATCTCTAATTACTCATCCTTCAGCCAGCAAGTAGGCCCTGCTTTCCTAGGGAAGCGTTCATTAGGCGCTCCTTATCCCCTCTGCTCTGGCCTAAGTCACAGTTTCTGTGTGTGTGTGTGTTTCTTTCAAAACACTTGTTTCACATTGTAATAATATATTCACAAATATTGTCATTTGCTTAGCATCAGTTTCTCTCCTAGATAGTAAGCTCATCAAACACAGGGACCTTGCCTTTTTTGCTCAATTTGAATTGCCAACTTAGGGCATAGTCTCTGGTTCACAATATGCAATAGAAACATGAGGACATGAAGGACTTGAACACCTATTTGCATCATACGCTGTGCCATTCTGTGTGATTATAAGCATTAAAGTCTATACACTGCCTTTAGGGAGGTCACAGTTTAGTGAAGGGAGACAGGTATGTAAAGAGCAATAACAACCCCACTGAAGCAAGTGTAGAAGATAAAATGTGACCTAATGGGGAAGCAGCATGCATTCCTTTGTGGGGAAAGTTAGGAAAGTTTTCCTAAGGAACTAACTTGAAGAAAGAATGGGAGGTGGCCAGGAGGACAAGGCAGGAGAACTTACCAGGCACAGGAATGAAAACATGTAGTGTTTTCAGGGAACATTAGATAAGTTAGGTATGGCTGGAGTGCATCGACTCTGATGAGAAAAGAGGGTGGGCAGGATGACAGGTAATAAGAGGCCCGGTCACTATGGCCTTCTAGACCTTCAGAAAAGGCCTTGCATTTCTTTATCCTATGGGCGATCAGGAGCCAGATTCATTTCCTCAGCCTGGGTTCTGAGGTGGGGACACAGAAGTAAGTGGTTAGGAAGAAACCATAGGTTGGTTCTGGGTGTGATTTTTCTATAGTGGGGGAGCATGACACACTGTGATTTGTATGGGCCTATTATTACAACACAAGTAATTTGTTTCTAAAGAATTGGCTGGATCTATTCTTGGCAAAGGCACTATTTGGATGAAACAAATAAATCATGATTCATGAGGTTCAATCGTAATTGATGAGCCTTTAGAAGGATCCAGTAATTGGGTCATAACTATTAGAGGAATCCAGGACCTGATACCGAAGGTATAACTATTTGCAGCAGAGAAGTATGTGAAATAGATTTCTAAAAAGATATTAGAAAAAAATTTTGTAATACAATTTTATTATTTATTTAAATTTATTATCTTTTAACACCTTAAGCCAAAAGGCAGCAAGTTTTACCAGCCAGAACAATACTTGGTTATAAAACCAAATTAAATAAAGTCTGATTGTTTTAATTTCTCAGTTCCAACTATTAAACCAAAAACTTTTTGGTATCTAGTAATTAATTTTTGTTCAAATTTTTTTCATTGTAGGGAGACTTGAAAAAAATATATAGTATTTTTCTATGGTCTACTGAAGTATGTAGGAAATATTTGGGAACAATTAAAAATTATTTTAGCTGAATCTTTTATATAGTGTTTGGGCATTTGTTTTGGTAGTTAAATGGCTTAACTAACCTCTCTTACAAATTGAACTGTTCCAGTGAGAAAAATTGAATGTAATATCAATAAAGCACAAATAAAGTTTTTATATTCTAATAATTGAAGGAGATTTTTATCCCTTCATGTAGAATGTTTTTTTCATGAAACTGGATTTCCAGTATTTGCTTTAAGAAATCAATAGTTTTCTTGAATTTCAACTCTAAATTTGTACTAAACTATACACCTAGTAAAATCAAATTATTTTTAATGGACTGTTACTGAGATTACTTTGCACTTGTGTGCAGTCCTAAAATTCCATTGCTAGGGACAGCCAAGACGATAGCTCAGATTCCCCACCAGTTGCTCTTCTCTAGAGGTGCCATTTTTCTCATTTAGCTTTGAATTACACCAGGTCTCTGAATCCAAAACCCCAGATTGCATAATTGTGTACCCAGGCTGAAGTGACAATGACTTAGTCATATCTTCAGAGCCAATTACTATGTAGGTCATGGTGAAAAAGTTATGCTTGAATAGAGGGCAGAGCACAATACATTGAAAGCTTACTTTACACTTATTTCTGAAGCTATAAAAACTGCTAGTCTTGTATGGGAGGACCAAACTTAACATTTTAGTCAGAAAATGAGGTCTGCTGAAGTGCCTGCTGCCAAACACCATGTATCTACTTCTCAGGTCATTTCTGTGCCACTAGCAACATTCCCTCTCTTTGTTTATTGTAGTCATCAAATAATAAAAACTTGCTGTTTGCTACAGAAAGAACTACATATATGTTTAATTCCAGGCAAAAATCAGAGATAGATCTAGGTTTTGTGAAACTCATACAATTTAGGGTCCTCTTTATGGAAAACAACTGAAAATTACTATATTATTTACCAACTTTACAAACATAAATGCCCATGTGAAAACATTTTGAAGGCCACTCTGGGGCCCTAAAGCTTAAATTTATTAGCTTCATGGTAACTTTGCCTCTACATAAAGCATATTTTAGGTGACCCTGAAAGAAGCAGGAGAAGATGACCTATTACACATGGGGAAAAACAATATGAATGATGACTTCTCATCATAAACAGTAGAGGTCAGAGGCATTAGATTGACATATCCAAACTGCAGGGGGAAAAATGCAACAAAGAATTCTATCTTTAGATAGACAAAAAACTCTTTAAAGAAAAAAATAAAACTTCAAATGAGCAAACCCAAAACTGATAGCATTTTTCAATAAAAAATCATGGAAGCCATAGGACAATAGAGGCATGCTTAGAAAGAAAATGGCTGACAGTCTGGACTTCTATACCCAGTGAAATTGTCCTCCAGACAAAATTGTTTTTAGACAAACAGAAAACGGAGAACTTGTTAAAGAAATACTTGGGGCACCTGGGTGGCTCAGTGTGTTAATAGTCCGACTTTGGCTCAGGTCATGATCTCACACTTCCTGAGTTGGAGCCCCACGTCGGGCTCTGTGGTGACAGCTCAGAGCCTGGAGCCTGCTTTGGAATCTGTGACTCCCTCTCTCTCTCTCTGCCCCTCCCCTGCTCATGCTCTGTCTCTCTCTGTGTCTCAAAAAATAAATAAATGTCAAAAAATAAAAATAAAAATAATAAAAAGAAATACGTAAGGGAGTTCTCCAGCAGAAGGGAAATGAAAGTATTATAATAAAGGAAGAAAAGAAAAGTACAAGAAAGTATAAGTAGGTAAGTGAAACCAAATAAGTATTGTCAGTTTAAAATATTAGAAAATAATGTCCTATAGATTCGAAATATGTGCACAATTAAAATGCCTGACAATAACATTCCAAAATGTCAGAGAGATAGATGGAATTAAAGTTTTGTAATATCTGTGAGTTGTTTGGAAAGTGGAAAAGGATTAATTTATGTAACCTCATTTTACCAAAGGAGGGCAAGAAAGAAGGAAAAAACAAATTAGAGATGAGACAAATACAAAAGAATAGTAAAATACCAGGTTTAAATGCAAATATAACAGTAATTACATTAACTAAACCGACTAAATATTCCAATTAAAAGTCTAGAATTCTCAAAATAGATTAAAAATAAACAAAAATACAACCATATGCTGAGTATAAGAGATACGCCTAAACAAAAGGATGCAGAGAGGTTAAAAATAAAAAGATGAAGAAAGATATACATGTAGACACTAAGAACAATACAAAATTGATATGGTCCCAAGCATTTACACCATAAAAATTGGCTAACACTGTAAAGTAAGGATTGTTTCTCTTTTCACCCTAGAGAGCTAGTTATTAAGCATTTACCAGCACACCTTTGGATAAAGCTATGGTAAATTTGAATGCAACTAATTACAAGCATAAGGCAAAAGTGTGGGAGGTAAAAGGAGAAACAGGCATATACATGATCACAGTTGGGGATTTTAACACGCTTATCCCCTATAACTAGAAGAAGCAGACAAAAACAAATTTGCTCAATATAGATAAGGAAACAGAGAATTATTGACTTAGCCAAGTACCCGAAACCAATTAAGTGAGAGGGTTAGAACTGAATTCAGGTTTTATGCATATACCTTCCACTCTCGTTTTATATTACAAAAAAAGATTTGTGATATTTACTTATAATGACCACTGTAATTCCTACATTAATATATACAAACAGGAAGAAAAGGAAGTCACATTGTTTAATTATATACTGTTACAGTTGCACTTTATTTTTAGAAAGCCTTTATATTTAACGTATATTATAAAATTATAAAATGTCTTGTCACAAAACAAATTATGGGGATGGCATGGCTTTAAAACAGATGAATAATTTTATTAAGGAATTCACCACAACATCCTTTGGTGATAACCATCATGGAGATTTTTATCATGGAACTCCTAAATCTTTAATGATGTTCTTGATGATGATGACACTGATGCAGATGAAGACAATAGCAGCAGCTAATGTTTACAGAGTGATTGACTACTTTGTGCCAGGCAGTTTTATACTTCCTTATGTTAATTTCTTGAATCCACTCAACCACCAAGTGAGAAAATGTGATAGTTAATTTTATGTATAAGTTTGACTAGCCATAGGTGCCCATATTAATTATTTCTGGGGCGCCTGGGTGGCTCAGTCGGTTGAGCGTCTGACTTCAGCTTAGGTCATGATCTCACGGCTCATGAGTTCGAGCCCCGCATAGGGCTCTGCGCTCACAGCTCAGAGCCTGGAGCCTCCTTCCGATTCTGTCTGTCTGTCTGTCTGTCTGTCTCTCTCTCTGCCCTTCTCCCACTCGCGATCTCTCTTTCAAAAATAAAACATTAAAAAATTTTAAAAAAATTATTTCTGGGTGTGTCTGTGAGGGTATTTCTGGATGAGATTAGCCTTGGAATCAGTGGATTTAGTAAATTGTCCCTCTACCACAGTGAGTGGGCACTACGCAATCCACTGAAGGCCTGAAGCAGTGGCAGGCAGAGTAAGGAAGAATTTGTTCCTTTTTCCTTTGTCTGCCTGATTGAGTTGGGACCTCTCATCTTCTCTGGCCCCCAGACCAGATTTTAAGCCATTGGTTCCCCTGGTTCTTTGGCCTTTGGATGTAACTGAATTACATCACTGGCCTTCCTGGGTCTCTAGTTTACAGGTGGCAGATGGTGGGAATTCTCAGCTTCCATAATTATGTAAGCCAATTCATCATAGTGAATTTCCATAAAAAAATAAAATAAAGATATTTTATATATTATACATATATAATAATATTACATGTATATTATATGTAAAATCTGTATCTTTATTTATATCTGATCTCCCACCGATTCTATTTCTCTAAGTACCCTAACTCATACAGATTTTTTACTTCTAGTATACTCATTTTGCAGTGAAGAAACTGAAGCAATGAAGAATATATAATATGCCCAAAGGCACATAACTAATCTTGATCACTATACATACTATATACTGCCCATCATTACACTAATTAAAAAGTGCTTTAAATTTAATATTTCAAAACCAAAAAAACAAAAGGTATTTCTATTTTATATGTATTTCTTAAATGATATCTAGGAAAACTATTTATGTCTCTGAAAAAAGTTTTTTGGGAGGGAAACAAGTATGGCACATAGACTGAAATTACAGTACAAACTCTAGTTTCCTTCATTTAGAATCAACCTACCTCTGCTCCTTTAAAAAAAACACTTCTGGGGCACCTGAGTGGCTCAATCGGTTGAGTGTCTGATTCTTCATTTCAGCTCAGGTCATGATCTCATGGTTCATGAATTCAAGCCCTGTACTGGGCTCTGTGCTGCCAGTCTGGAACCTGCTTAGAATTCTCTCTCTCTCTCCCTCTCTTTCTGCCCCTCATGAGTGCTCAGTCTCTGTCTCTGTCTCTCTCAAAATAAACTTAAAGAAAAAAACAAAACAAAACAGAACAGAACAAAATATTTCCATGTTCCTCAAGCAGGATATCAGACATTTTTGCCGTAGCCCCATTTAAAAAAATTGTGGTAAAATGCACAACAGAACATTGGTCATTTTAAATCATTTTAAGTGTAAAATTCAGTTGCATCAAGTACATTCATATTGTTGTGTTCCATTGTATGTGCATACCAAATTTTTTTTATCAGTTCATCTGTTGATGCACATTTGGATTATTTCCATATTTTGGCTATTCTGAATAATACTTCTATGGATACTTGTGTACAAATATCTATTTGAGTCCCTTCTTTCCATTCTTTTGGGTAAATACACAAAGTAGAATTACTGGGTCACATGGGTCTATGTTTAACTTTTGAGAAACTGCCAAACTATTTTCCACAATGGTTGTGCTATTTTATATTCCTACCAGCAATGTATAAGGGTTCCACATTCTCCACATCTTCACCAACACTTGTTATTTTCCTTTATTTTTTTCTTTTGGATAATAGCCATCATAATGAGTGTGAAGTGGTATCTAACTATAGTTTTTATTTGCATTTTCCTAATAACTAGTGATGTTGAGTATCGTTTCATTTGTTGGCCATTTATATATCTTCTTTGGAGAAATGCTTGTTAAGTCCTTTGCCCATTTTTCAAATGGATCACTTGTTTTTTGAGTTGTAGGAGTTTTAAAAACTATATTTGTGGGTATTAATTCCTTTTGAGATATATGTTTTGCAAATATTTTCTCCCGTTCTGTGGGATCTCTTTTCACTCTCTTGATAGTGTCCTTTGATGTACAGAAGTCCTTAATATTGATGTAGTCCAATTTATCTTTTTCTTTTTTTGAAAGTGCTTCTAGTTTCATCTCCAAGAAATCAGTGCTAAATCCAATGTCATGAAACCTTTCCCTTCTGTTTTCTTCTAAGAGTTTTATAGTTTTAGCTCTTACATTTAGGGCTTTGATCCATTTTGAGTTAAATTTTGTATATGATACCAGATAAGGGTCCAAACTTCATTCTTTTGCATGTGGATATCCAATTTTCCCAGCACCATTTGTTGAAAGCACCTTTTCCCATTGAACGGTCTTGGCACCTTTGTTGAAAATCAGTTGACCATACAGGAGAGTGTATTCTGTGCTGTAGCTTCATTTTGTACAAGTAGGAAATAAACCCTGTAATCCTCTTATAGGTATGTAACAGATGCTTTCTAATTTTGTAAACGTACAGAAGGACTATGCCAGAGGGCCATCATACGTAATAAAAGGATATGGTTGGGGTGCCTGGGTGGCTCATTCAGTTAAATGTCTGACTATTGTTTTCGACTCATGGTTTGTGAGTTAGAACCCCATGTCAGGCTCCACACTGGGAGCCTGCTTAAGATTACCTCTCTTTCCATCTCTCTCTCTGTTCCTCCCCCATTCAAAATAAATAAATAAACTTGAAATAAAAAAGGATATGGTCACAAAAGAAGAAAAACAAATACCACCAAAAAGGATTTAAAGCATATTTTTTATTATAGATAGGTAAGTACGGTTTGCTGTGGCTAAAGATATGTTTATAATGGATGTATAAGCTTTTCTATATGCCAAAAGGTATAATATTTTTCTTTTAACACTGATCTAACATTTCTCTGACAACAAGGAAAGTCTGAATGGGCTGAGCCTGTTTTAAATGGCTAAAGACTTTTTCTTTTTCCTGAATGTTGCTTTAAAGACTGGTAAATTGAATTCTTTTAGGTCCCAACACATTAAATTTAAGAAAAATGAAATAAAGTCCATGAATACTACAAAACATGTAATTCCTATGAAGCAGAAATAATGGTTTTTATAATTTAAAACAGCAGCAATTTCAAAAGATTTGCTGAATTAAAACTTTACAAAATATATATATACATAGTATCATTCCAGATGATCATGGATTTTTAAAAATAGTATATCACAACCCCAAACTCTAACCCAAACCTACTACTGGATGTAGCTGGCTGGTAATATTTTTTACAACAATTTAAAAAATAAAAACAAAAGAAACCTCCCAATTCTCTTGTGCATAAGCACAGGTTACAGTGCGCTGGCTTTGCTTCTATACCCACAAAGAGAATTTTAAAATAGAACAAGGACTTCACATAAATAATGTTTTACTTGTTATTAAGTATGTAACCAAACAAATTAAAATAAGTACTAACAACCAAAACATATCTTGATGTAACCAGTACATACACTCTTAAAGAATGACAAAGACGAAAAAAGAAATAAAATAGTCTATGAAAAAGCCACAAGCACCTTGTTTTAGGAAGAGCACCAAGCAACACAAAAAGGCCACACGTAAGAGGTAGTGTACCACCGGCTAAGATGTATATGCCCACTGGGGACCTGAATACAGCTTAGTATTTGGGAAAATAAGACATATTAGACTGTGGCTTGTAATTTTTAGACAGAAGCATTGCACATTTGGGAGCATTAGCCAGTATTGCTCCATTGTGCTCTGCACCTCCAGCTGTCTAATGGGTACTTTGCTCTCAGTCAAAAACTATAGGACACCCTGAAGAATTCCATGTTTATAAAGTCTCAGTTCTAGGGAATTCTCTTAAGAAAGCACAGATCAATACAATTTTTAAAAGAATTAAATACTTTATCAATTATAGTCCTTTAAAAATGCCTTTTCTCCTTCTTAGGAGGAAATCTTTTCTTCCTGAGATTCTTTAAGATTTAGCCAATGCTTTATTCCATGCATTTCACAATGATAGTATCTTTCTGTCTGTACTTTTCCCTCTGTAGCAATTACCTGGCCAACAGCAAGAATTCTGAACTAATTCAGAAACCTTAGAGAAAGCATACAGAACTGCTTTCAATGTAGAACTTCCTTTCGGTTTTGAGATGAGGAAGCTTTTGTACTTCAACTACTGGAAGCTGATTAGGGTCCTGGGTGTGAAAAAGGAATTTTGCCTTATGCCAGCTGCCATCTTGAATCTGTAAAACAAGAACAAAGTGCTTTGATAGGTAATTGTGTCATTAGCAATCATCCTCAGCAGATAACGCCCTTCACTGTCAGACACTGCAGCTTAGTTTAAGGGTTAGAGCTAATGAAGAGGAAGTCCCTAGAAAGTTAAGTGCTGGCTCAGAGTTAAGTGCTCAATGGTTAACAATCACTATGACTAATTGAAAACATGGTTTATTCTTTTCTCTAAATGGCAGTATGTGTTCTGATTTTTCAGTCTCTGAGGCTAAGGCTTCTGCTTCTGCTGTCTGTGGATCACTGGATCAGTACAAAGGCTGTACTATTCCTAATATAAATAACACCCATCTGTTCTGTGTTCCTTTATTTGGGACTGATTCTTCAGGATGGGCATTCTTTTTGGATGAAAGGCAATGAGCTATCTCAACCTTTCTGTACTTTAGGCAGGAAATAACCAGAATTGCTTCAGTCAGAAGAATATTATAATTATGTAAATCACCTTGTAGGATTCTTTATTGCCAGCCTATGGTTACTGTTTATATAGTTTCTTTCCTCTCTTCTTTCTAGACCTTTCTGTTTTTCTTATATACTATATGCTCTTTTGTTTCTGATAAATTCTACTATGGAACCAAAACATCCTATGATTGGGGCACTTGGGTGGGTCAGTCAGTTAAGTGTCTGACTTCGGATCAGGTCATGATCACATGGTTTGTGGGTTCGAGCCCCATGTCGGGCTCTGTGCTGACAGCTCAGAGCCGGGAGCCTGCTTCAGTTTCTGGTCTCTCTCTCTCTTTCTCTGCCCCTCCCCTGCTCACACTCTGTCTCTCTCTTTCAAAAATAAATAAACATTAAAAAAAATCTTATGATTAAGCTTCAATGGGACAAAACAGAGAAACACAACTGACTAATTTTGTGAAGCTTTTTATTAAGTTTATTTACTTACTAATTTACAGATAATATCAATTTTAAAATTTGAAGAATTCTTAAATATTATTTAAGCTATGAATTCCATGTACTAGTCATCAGCTTGGTGTGATAAATAGAACTAGAGATGTGTGTAAGACACCATTAGATTAACTCAAGTATTTCGAACAATATTTATTGAACACTAAGTACAATTGGCACAGTTGAATAAGATGTAATCCTCTATTTTCTTACAGTGGTTGGGAAATATGAAGATGAATTAATTAGTTCTGGCGTTTGAATACTAGCAGCTTATACATCTAGTTAGAGAGAGGAGAAACACAAACAGACACAACACAAGACAATATACAGTAAGTGCAATATAAATAATGTAGACAATGAGTGCTGAATTCCTCATTTCCCACTGAAGTACGCAGGGGAAGTGTCATGAGTTCAGAATTCAGAATTTAAGATGGCCCTTAAAGTATGCCTAACGTTACCACTTGGTTACAGAAGTAGAGAAGGCATTTCAGAGAAAGGTAATGACATGAGTAAAAACAAATATACAAATAAAAAACAGTTGGAAAAGTAGAAGATGGTTGCAAAAATAAGCCTAGAGTGGGGTTTTAGTGCAGAGATTTTGGCCTGGAACAGATTTTGATAGAAATCCAGGTACCACCGGTCTCTTTATATATAAAATGTGAAAAATAAAAACCTCATACGGTTGTGAGGATTAAATGAGATTTTGATTAAAGTACCTACCAGTATAGTGTGGCATAGGCTTTGGAGTTATATCCACCTGGCATTTATTTCCTACTCTTCACTAATTAGCTGGATGACCTTGAGCAAGTTATTTAACCTCTCTGTGCCTTTATTTTCTTATTATTAAGTGAGACTTCTTTATAAAGCTGTTACAATTAAATAAAATAAGGTATGTAATACAGGGTACTTGCTATGTAATAAAGCCCAATAACTAGTAGTAGGAATTATTGATGTTATTATTATTGTTGTTGTTGTTGTCATTGTCGTCATTGTTGTTACTATTATTATTAACAGGTCAGTTTGGTCATAGTTTTGGGTTGACAGCCAATGAAAGCCCAAACTAGAAACAGAGTTTGGGCCTGACTGTCCTAAGTGTTAAACAAAGAGCTGATAAGTTTGGATTCTATCTCAGAGATGGTTGTGAGTCACTGAAAGTTTCTGGAAAAAAATGTAAAAGGTAAATGAGTTTGTTGGTAATGTTGATCTCTGCTTGTAGAGATGAACTGTATGTTTCTGTTTGTCTCTTATTTTTCAAATACTCAAGCGCTATTTGTCCGAAATAAAATGTTGTGAAAAAAGTAGAGTCCCCTGGAAATGGTAAGAGATGTTAAGTCACCAGCTTCATAGTACACAAGTAAAGGACACTAAGCTACTTAAAGTCATTAATGATATGTATGTAAAGTGATGCTATTCTCTATAACAGGGTCAGGAAACTTCTGTAAAGGGCTAGTAATAAATGTTTTAGGCTTTGTACACCATACAATCTGTCACATTTATTTAACTCTGCCATCATAGTGTGGTAACAGCCATAGATAATAAGTAAATGAACAGGGGCACCTGGGTGGCTCTGTCATTTGAGCAGCCAACTCTGGCTCAGGTCATGATCTCGGGGTCCGTGAGTTCAAGCCCTGCATCAGGCTCTTTGCTGTCAGCTCAGAGCCTGGAGCCTGCTTCAGAGTCTGTGTCTGTGTTTCCCTCTCTCTCTGCCCTTCCCCTGCTCACATTCTGTCTCTCTCTCTCTCAAAAATAAACATTTTAAAAAGATTAAAAAAATAAGTAAACGAATGTGGCTGTGTTCCAATAACATTTATTTACAGAAACTAGTGGTGAGCTGGAGCTGGTGTGTGGACTGTAGTTTGCCGATAACTGCTGTATAACACATCTTTTAAAATTATAGATTTTTCATGACATTTGTTATTTAATTTTAACAGGGAAAATGGGCTATGATTCAAATATTGATTGGAAGGGCCAGCCAATCTGCAGGTCTGCCCACATTTGGTATCGGGTATAGCAAATGACAAAATGAAATACAACTACTTGCCTCTATAACCTGTCTTTCATAAAATAATGAGAAGTAGAATTACAGTGGTGAAAATACATTAAATAAATATATTTATATGCTCTATCCACCTAGGTGTAATATAATTATTCAATATGAGGAACAAAAATTAAATCTATGTATTAACACCTATTTTGCATATAAAAATCCATGGATGACCAATGGGTGTGACAAAAGTTGACAAAATATGATATAAGCAAATGTTTGATCTGAAAAATGTGAGTTTATTACAAATTGGGCACTTTAAAACTTACAACCCTTATGGATCTTCAGTTTACAATTAAAGTCTTATTCCTGTTATTTTAATTTTATGGTCTTATCAATTTTATGTTAGTTATATTGAACAATTCTAAAAGTGCCATCCCTTACCTTGCATTCGTCTGAAAGCACCTTAGGTTCAAGTAGAGTGTTTTCTTCAAAAATCTGGCCATTCCATCCCTTGAAGCCAATAGGCAATCCTGAGCCACTTGACTGAGCACTTGTCCACACTGGTGTGTTTAGACAGTGAATGGTGATGATATGAGTGGCTTCTGAGCTCAGTAAGTGAAGAAAGTTCATCTGGACTTTTCCAACTCCAAACTCCAACTAATGTCATAGAAACAATATACAGGTTATAGGATGTGGCAATCGAGAAACTTTTAAATCAGGGGAATTTGAGGAAAGTCCTTACAATGTACAAGTCCTTACAAGCCTTGAGAAAACTACTTTCCTTGGCATTTAAATGCCAGTCAACAGCATGTGACTGAACCACTGGCTTTTGCAGGGACTGGGGGTTGGGGAATCCCTGATTTATAGCATTTTCTGATTTCCATGGTGTAAACACTCCTATCATGCCTGATTTCAGGCTATCATGGTGGTGTCACTGAACATGGAGTTGGAAAGAGATGTGAACAATAGGCTCTCCTGAGTCTGTATGAGCCGGCTGCAGCATACCATTAGGCTACTAGATACGACAAAAAGAAAATGAAGGTAATTTTTATACTGATAACTAAAATTCATTAATAATTAGTTGTTGATTAATGATTTTTTCCACAAAAATTTGAAATTGTGTATATTTTCCTTTGAAGATCTTTTTTTGAGTTTCCAAAGGTAAGTTAGAAGTTGCAATAATAACTTGTTGAGTAATTTGAACTATGAGAGCCTTTAAAGGCTCTCAGGATAGAATCTTATTCTTTGTGTTGCCGGCCCCTAATGCCGTTCCAGTCATAGAGTAAATCATCAATAAATGTTTACTGAAATGAATGAATGCATGAACAAGTATTAATAATGAAGTCAACAATATAGAGCAAAATTGTAGCAAGGAGGTCTAATTGCATATTTCCCAGGCGTGGGCAAGGAAACAGATATTTCTATAGCTTTTGACTATTATTATTTTGGCAATATTCAAGCAGGGGTATGGTCATAACATAAGTAAACAAAAATGGTTTCTACAAGGAAAATTATATTAATTTCCAAACATGAAATTAGAAAAATATCAGCTATGAGGTAACAGAGAAAGAAAAAAAATAAAACAACACCAATCAAAAAAGGAAAAGGAAAAGAGAAGAAAGGCAAAGGAAGGTCAGTGAGGATGAAAACATGGAAGGATCATCATAAGGAACATCAGAGTTTAAGTAGTTCAGTTTCCTTTATTTTAGAGGTAAGAATCACAAACTTGTAAACTATTTAACCTTTCTGAGACTTAGTTTCTTTGTTGGTAAAGTAGAGTATGACACTGACATGGCAGGGTTATAAGGATTTAAGGAGCCACATGTCACTTACCTAGCACAGTGCTGGCACAGAGTAGGCTCTTTGGTGGCTCAGAGTGTCATTTGCAAGGTTAGTAGAGGAATAGAAACTAGAACCCAGGTCCCTGATTCCAAGTCACCATTCTTTCCATTACCTGTCCAGTCTTTCTCAGGTTGAGTTTATAGATAGGAGAGATGGGAGAGCTGATTCAAGGAAGGAATTAGAGTGCAGCTCCTTCACTGCACCTGTCTCCTTTGCACACCCTTCCCAGTCCCCATCTGTCTTCTATGAAAATCCAAATAAAAATTCTGGGCCACATCCAGGGGAGTGAGTATGACCATACAGATATTTTGGAAGTAAGACTATCATGCTTATCTTTATCAGAGGAACATGGATTCCCTAGGAATGGAAGAATCTCTCCTTCCTCTGCTTTGAGGGTAATAAATGTGAACACCTACTGAGATAAAATGATAAAACACCCTGGTTAATGAAGAGGGATGTTTTAGGAAAGGGCAGTCTAACAATAAGCAGCGTAGAGAGATTAACAGACTGACATCTTAGTCGCTGCCTCTTTATAATGGACCAACATACAATGGCAGGTGTATCCATTCTTTGTCAATGAGAAATAAGTTCTTGGTAATAATACCAAACTGGTTTAACCAGAAAAAGAAAGCAATGCAGTTTTGATTTCTTCAGTATATGTTATGGGTAGAAGTAAGCTTTAGGTTTTATAAATGCTTGTTATAATCCCCAGTAGCATACTAAGCTAACTTTCACTCATTCGACTACTTGAAAGATATTTTAAATAATAGTCAATGGATGTTTAAGGCAGGTTCTTTTGTGCCAAATCACCAAAAAGAGTAAGCTTTGTGGCAAAATTCCTTTTTTAATGATGTCATTTTCAGAAAAACTTTAGGTTACTGATTACTAATTACAAACACTTTTTGGGGATTTTCTAATGTATATGTAGGCATAAAAACATATGTTCCACATTTTTAAAAGGAAATCTAAAAAGCATAATCAGTAGAGTAAGCCATGATATGGCAATCATAAAAGATACCATCAAAATGTCAAGATTCACTAGAATTATTTTTTAAAAATAAAACACTTCTCGTATATGGTAGAGAATGATACCCTGCTTCCATTCACAAAATTCATAATTATTTAAAGTAACAGAATTTTAAAAATTATGTTCCCTGAAACTGGGAAAGTACCAGCATGTGTTTTATAATTCAATACATACCTTTGTTACAGAAACAGGAGATAAACATGTCTGACCACCAGCACTGAAATTGCAGAAAACCTCGATGGCATCTGAAGGGCATCCAAGATTTGGATCAATCCAGTATTTTCCTGTTAATTTATTGTAAAACATAAAAATATTTAAATGCCATACTAAAACATATTTGAATCATCATTACAAATTATCATACTTTAAATATACATTTTTATAGTCTTAACTGTAAAAAACTTAGAAGATTATAAAGATATTTATATTTAGTCAATGCATGAAAGTTGCAAGCATTAAATTGATACTGAAAATACTGTATTTTTCACATACCTATCAATTTAAGGGAATTTTATAATTTTAACAAAAAATGATATAATGGCTGAATTTATTGCTTCTTTTTTCTTTTTTTTTTTTAAGTTTATTTATCTTGAGAGAGAGAAGGAGAGAGAGTACAAGTGAGAGAGGAACAGAGAGAGAGAGGAAAAGAATCCCAAGCAGGATCCGTGCTGTCTGCACAGAGCCTGATGCAGGGCTCCAACTCAAGAACTGAACAGTGAGATCATGACCTGAGTTGCAACCAAGAGTTGACGCTTAACCACCCAGGTACCCCTATTGCTTCTTTCTGTAGATGAGCTCTTTGGCTTAAAGCGAACCATCTAAAGTTACATAGTTAACAGAAAGGTTGCAGTTAATGTGGTGTATGTGTGTATGTCTGTTCTATGTCATTACAGAGTTTTAAAAAATACATAAATACTATATACATGTACATATATATTAAACAGAAACAACTTCAATCTCCCTGAGGCAAAAGATTACCTTTATGATAATTGGCATAACAATAATAAAACATTCTTTGTTTTCAGACAGAAAAGGTACAGTTAAATGATTATCTTTTTTGTGGTTTCTTCATCAGATTTGTAAGTGAGAAAAACTGAAGTCCCTAGAGCCAATGTAAACCTGCCAACCTTTACCTTCACTGAATGCCCAGCAGAATCAAAAGGAGTCTTGAAAGTCCCTACAGGAAATTCTTAGGCTGAAAAAGGATTGATCTAGCATCTTAGTTCCAGAGTAACAGTCTCAGAATATTGAAGGAGCACCTTATTCTAAAAGCAAAGACTAAGAATTTTTGAATGAGATATAGCCTGCTTTCTTGCATTACAAAGGCAAGACAATCAAACAGTACTTGTCAAATGTCATTTCTATAGTAGGGAGAAATCCTTGTCTGTTCCATTCTTATCCTGTTGCAAAGATTCCTCTACCCCATCCTAGGCTTCCTCTGGTACATTATTTTAGATTTCTAAAACATCCTCAACAATTCGTTACTATTCTACTAATCTTTTAAAATGAATCCTTCCTGAATTGGTGGCTCCAAGAGTAGGGACTGTCCTCTATTGCAATGTTTTTCAAATTTTAGTGGCATTAGAAACATCTGTTAAAACCCAGATATCTGGACCCCGTCCCCAGAGTTCCTAATTCATTAAGTCTGAGACAGGTCTTGAGAATCTGCATTTCAACAGTATCAAACTCTGGTCCAGGGACATTTGAAGACCTACTGACCTATTGAGATATGGAAGAATTGGGTGAATGAAATCCTATCCTCTGGTCTCCACCCCCCCCCTTTTTTTTTTACCTTTCCCTCAGAATTTCAGATATTTTGTAAAGTTTGTAGCAATTAGTGCTGGATATTTTATCAGGTCCTAAAGCAGGCTTCCAGTCTTATCTAATGGGGTAAACACATAATCTCACCACCAGCTCTTCTCTTCTGGAAACTGTTTCCTTCTATTGTGTGAGCTAATAAGTTCCTTATAAAAAGTTTTCCATCAAGCAAACTCTTATTGTTATATGGGGTAGAATGCTTTGAATTCAGGTATTATGTTGTACAATGGTGAATTGGTAGGGACTTCATAATTTTTTCAGGATATGTTGAGCTATAAACGAAGCAGTACACTATAATACAGCCCAAACGTTCTAACTCAAAACTGGCTCTGCCATGAGCACACCACTTCCCTTGCAGCTCTTTCAAGTTCTGCCACAGCGTCTATTATCTTTGTGCCTGGAGTAGGGAAGGTCTTTCTTGCTCTTCACTACCACCTCTGGACCATTCTCCCTATTTTTTCCCTAACACAATTCCATGGCAAAAGGACTGCCATTATATTATGTCATCCATTACACCTCTTCCTTTTGCAATCCACTTTCTTTGAAGATTTTATCATTGGATGGCTATTACTCTCAGAAAATCTACTTGTGACCTAATTCTTGGTGACAAGGATGACACTTCTAATACGTTGGTCTCTCAATTCCTTGAACTCTTCTGCCAATGTTCTTGTACCCTTCCCCTGCTCCCCCTACTTCCCCATTCACTTTAACCATTAGCTTCCCCAGGCCATACCCTAGCCTTTGCTATTATCTACAACAGAATTCTGCCATTATTTCATCTTTTCTGTTTCAACTCATTCTCTATTGTCCTGACTCCAATTATTCTTCCATCCTATCAGGACCAACAATCCATTGGTAATATTTTTTCATCATTTCTCATAATCACGTGTTTGATTCTCTTCCTACCCAAGTAAAACCCACAGACCACAGACCTTTACTATAATTACTTCCTTGGAGACTTCCTTAACACCCCTGTCTTGCCTCAATTCATTGTGCTTGCCTTATAAAATTCCAACCTCATAGAAGTCCAATTTTGTGCCTGTACCCACACAGCTAAATGTGGCTGAAGAAAAATACAATTATGTGGACTGGACTCACTTTAAATTCAAATGTTTTTAAGACTCCAGACAACAACACTATGTTTCCCTAGTTAGCTCCCTCTGTCACTATCCTAGTTAACTGTTTGAAACCTTTTCTTCTCTCACCTTTATTATGCCCATCCCTTCACCTCTATTCTTTTTTTTAAAATTTTTTAAACATTTATTTATTTTTGAGAGACAGAGAGAGACAGATCATGAGCGGGGGAGGGGCAGAGAGTATATCAGACTTTTGTTTCTGGTGGATATGGGGTGGGCATACTAGCAGTCTGGAATCATCTTAGTCCAAGTTCAAAGCGTAAGATTCTGAGCTATCTTCATGATGTGAAGCTAGGCTATAGTCTATCTCTTCCAGTGTTATGTTTACTTTTAGAATGGAGCCCTTTGAAAGCTTAAATCCTCACATTTCATGGGCCACAGATTCCAACTTTGACCCAGCCCCACGAAGCCACTAAAAGCTGTATTCAGAACACAACCAGGGCAAAAGCAGTTCTAAGTGTGTTCATCTTTTTCCTGTCTTCTTCAAAATGTTGGCTTACAATTTTCTCACTATTCTGTTAGCTATTTGATGCTTTTAACTTGAAAACAATTTTTAAAAGATATGTAGCCAGGCTATTTGAATTACCTGCTTCATTACTGGATATGGAAACTGTCTGGCTCTATAATTTTCTCTCAAAATCTATGGAGTTTTAACCACTACTGTTCCTCTAAACTGCTCTTGTGAAGGTCATCACAGAGCTTCGTACTACTAAATTCAGTAGCTTTTCTCAGTCTTATCTTTACCTGACAGGAACCCAGTCAATTCCTTCCTCAGGCAGATGTTTCTTTCACTCCACATTCATCTAGTTTTCCTCCTATCACGGATGGCTTCTTAGTTTTCTTTGCTAGTGCCTCCTCATTTCCCTGATCTCTAAATATTGAAGAGCCCAAAGGCATAGGGTTTAGATCTCTTAGCTTTCCTTTCTCCATCTACTCTTTTGGTGATCTTAAGCAGTCCAGGGGCATTAGATACTATTTATAGTATATAATATATATAGTATAGTATAATTATGAAGCAAATGACTTCATAATTTTTACCCTAGCCAGAAGCTTTCTCTAATAGCCACCTACCTCCTTGACATTCTTACCTTATGCTTAACAGACATCTCAAAAGAAATATATCTAAAACTAAATTCCCGCTCTTCCTTCGAAAACTTGCTTATGCATCTCTCTTACAGCAACCCCACACTTCCATCCAAGTAAAAAACCTTAGAATCCTCCTTTATCATTCTATTTCTCTCATAACCCACATCCAAATTATCATCAAAAACTGTTGGCTTTACCTTAAAACATAGCCAAAGACTTGATCATTTCTTATCACTTATTCTGCTACTAACTCTAGTCCAAGCCATCCGTCAGCTCGTACTTGGATTTTTTCAGTGCCCTTCTCATTGGCTTCTTTTTAGTGTTGTCTTCATTATATTTGCAATACATTAGCCAGAGTAATATTTCAAAAATCTAAGTCAAATAATGTCATTTCTTTGCTGCAAAACTTTTAATGGCTTCTACCATATTCAGAATAAAGGCTGGAGTATTTTGAGTAGCCTGTAAGATCTTATATAATCTGGTTTTTTAAATATTTTTCTGACTTCATTTTCTACCACTTTCGCTTTATGCACTCTCTTTTAGTCACCCTGGCCTTCTTGTTAATCCTAGAACATACTGCATATACCCAGTCCCAGGGCCTTTGCATTTGTTCTTTCTGCTTAGAAAGCTCTTTCTCTGGATTTCCTGTAGCTTGTACCCTTACCTCCTTCTGATATTGCTCAAACGTCATGTTCTCAGAAATGCCTTATCTAACTACTGTATTTAAAACTTCACCCCCACTCCGCTTTCTGTCATGTCCCTCTTCCCTGCTGTTTTGTGTTTCTCTATAGCATTTGCTGTCTCCTAGTGATGAAAATATCGTTGGGCATTAAAACCTTTCTGATATCGTACAATCCATACTACCAAGCTATTTTTCTTACAAAGAAGCCAGACCTTGAATTAGATTTCAGTCATTTGTATGTCTTAAAATGTCTTTGTTACTTTCAATTTGATAGAATTTCATGTTTATGCCATCAAATATGGGAAAGAATCAGAATTACTATAGACAGCTGTAACTGTCTATATTTGTTTAATTTTTATGGTAATTTAGGGCAGGAAATATCTATAGAACTTAAGCATTTTATTAATATAAATAAAATGAATACTTTCATTGTGCTTATAGAATGGAAGCTTATGTTTTTGGACAAGGGTGTGTGTGTTTCATGTGATGTGTATGTGTGTATATATAATTTAAATAAAATAGGGACTACTATTTGCCATATAGAAGAACATCACATGTTTTTTTTCAAATCAGCATATGTGTCATTGCTACATATGTTTTTAGCAAAAAATTATAACTACTAATATTGATTGTACAGCTGACCACAGACCCAACAGAAATTAAAATTAAGTGATATATTGCAGCAGAAAGGGTTCCCTTACCTATCATTAGATAATTAGAACTGTTCTACTTGCTTTAAAACTTTTCCTTGATGGTTCTACTCTAAATTCATTTTTGTACCTCTGGTTAATGGATTTGGGGCTATCATTGTAGGAATGAAAAAATTCCAAGAATACCAAACCATCTTTCTACTCACTGACTCTGCAGTGATGCATTTAAATTCATTCTGTGTAAAAGCCATCATTTTAGGAGCTGTGCTGGTGGGGGCTCTCCCATATATATTTTTTTCATCTTGTCACCTTTGGTGGACCTGACAGGTACTCCTGTTAACCCAAAGGTCAATCCTTCCTATTTTAATTTCTAACATGAATATGGTATGTTCCAAGCACAAAGTGTAAGCAAGTGCTGTAATTAGGGTGGAGTAGGAAAGTTGGGGATCAGTAAGGCTATGTAGAAGAAGACATTTACAATGTGAACCCTTGGAAAAGGATACTAGGACTTCAGAATCATGTCTCCCTCCAAGAGTAAATGGGTTTGAAAATGTTAAAATGCCTTCGATAAGAGTTGTATCAAAATGATTAAGATTCGAAATGAATATAGTATCAACCTCAAACACTGAAATGATGAAATTAGACATCAGAGTTTGAGAAGACCAAGAACTTACCATCTGATACTTTGTGTTCACAGTTAAGCAAATCTTTGCAGATTCGTGCTGGGTTATCTCGTGTGCCAAGAGGATTCTTGATGCTGTGCAGTAAATTGCTAAGGTAGTTCAGGGTTTTGAATATCTCTGCGCCATAGTCAATTAAAGTCACTTCAGTATTCTGGTAGCTCTGCCAAGTCATCACAGGAATCATATCAGTATAAACACAGAGTAACCAGCAGTAGTATGTAACCCTCATCATCAACATGGACCAAGGCAGAAGAAAAACGTAATTTTGCTGTGTACAATGAGTTGGGAGTAGGTTGTAAAAACAGTTTATATTTAAATACAGAAATATATGTATAATTTATTAAACTTGATCCTAAATAAGAGATTAAGTTCACTCTAAAGGCCTAGTTTTCAAGCTAACATAAAACTTAACAATTATTATGCCCACTGGAGTATACTGTTTTTAAAGAAATTATACACTGAATAGAGTTTAAATAAGAAAAATGAGTAATAGGGATAGATCCCATTTTAAGAAATGGCTAATAACTTCATTCAACTATTTTCTTCTACAGTGTCTAATTCCTTCTTAAAAAATTCCTTAAATAGTATTACACCTTTTCAAAATGTTTTCCTTAAAAAAAAATCCCATACATATATTTCTGTTTATTAAAAATGCTTACTTTGTCCTTAAAAGTAGTTTCATTATGTTCAATCTGTTTTAAATACAATCTTTGAGATAAAGCCACATTTTGGACTCTGAAAAAACTTTCAGTTTAATTTGTATATTGAGAGTGCCAATGTAAATAAAGCTAGATATATTACCTCCATCTGTAGGGCAGTATGTGATTCAATCAAGGCTTGAATAGCAGCATTGATATCCATTTGTTTCTGTGTAAAACAAAACCATTTGAGATTAGCAGTAACATCAACACTGAGTGCTCTAAAGTAAAGGCTGTAAATTCTGAAAGCCATGCTATTAAAGTATACTGACTTATTATCTGAAGGGGGTTTGTAACTCTTATGGTTAGACAGATGCTGCAAATTTTGCCTGGATATCTGAAAGGACAATATGCTGCCTTCATCCAAATCTCGAAAGTCTCCTAATTAAAACAGGACCAAAGTCTAGAGCCCTCAAATGAAAAACTATTTGTCACTGCTGCATAAACACACAGACACAAGTTACTCAAATGGAAGAAGAATGAAATATGACCGCCTCAGTTAATAAATTGTAAAGGGAAGAATAAATAACTGTAGTAATTTATAACAGTTACATTCTTGGAAGGAAAATATAATAAAATACTACTGTCCTGAGGTAGTCACCACATTCGTTTAATCTGATACTTCTGCGGTCTTAAAAACAATTTCTGAAGTTGGAAAATGCACCATTAGTCCCAAAAGAAATAATACAGCATGAATCCAATCTCCTCCTGCATTTAATAAAAGATATTTTTAGAGAAAGGCTCAGCACAACCATTAGTAAAAGTCTTTCTGTATTTTATTTTTTAAAAAGCTTGGAGACTAAGAAGCATGAGTTGGGAAAAAGTTCTGTGAAATGGCATCTGTGTAAACAAGTCAAGCAATCTAATTGCTTTCAGAATGATTGTGCTGCTCAGATATCTTTTTACTTGGAGGGTCATACAATAGAAACTGTTTTCAACAGATCTCTCATAACCCAAGGCTGGTAATTTGAAAAACTATTTAAAATGATGGGACAATCAATAAAATGCACTCTTCCTTGCCTCAACATGTGGTTTTCATATTGGAAAATAATTGACTCATTTGTACATATATACTGTCAAACACTGTGATATATATTGAGGATAAAACGGTAAGCTAAAAAGAAAACTGCCTTTGTGAAGCTGAGGTTTAAGGGAGAGAAAAGCACTGATCAAATCTTAAAACTACATAATTACAAATTGTGTTATGTGCTATGAGAGAAAAAAAATGCTTAGACCCATGAAAGAAATTAGGGGGCTTCAGTGAAATCTGGAGGATGAGAGCTTTGGAAGGAGTAGATGAGGGAAGGTTTCCCTGAGATAGTGACATTTGATCTGAGATCTGAAGATAAGTAAGAATTGTTAGAGGAGGAGGCGAGAGAGCTTTCCAGGCAGAGTAACAGCCTTGCACAAAAGCTATGAGATAGAGAAGCATGGCCTGTTCAAAAAGCAGAAAGGGTCAGCCTAAAAGGTTCTACACAGATTAAATAATTCTTACCATCATGCTTGTGTGAATGAACATATTTTGGACATGGGTCACATGTCCAAAATATTTGCACTAAACATGGGCAACTGAATTAAATACTAAATAATAGCCATCTTTATATTTTCCAGTTGGTTTGTTATTAGGGCTTTGATCTTAGAAAGCCTAGCATAAGCAGTTCTCAAACTCTTCAGTTCAGAACTTCTTGCACTTTTAAATATTATTAAGGGCCTTAAAGAACTTTTATTTACATGAGTTGTAACTTTTGATATTTACCACAGTAGAAATTAAAACACAAATTTGTGTTATTGCTTTAAAATGACCCATTATACTTTGGTTTAAGTTTATTTATTTATTTTGAGAGAAAGTGAGTACAGGCAGGGGATGGGCAGAGAGAGAGAGAGAGAATCCCAAGCAGACTCTGCTCTGTCAGTGCAGAGTTGTGAGATCATGACCTGAGCTGAAATCAAGAGTCAGAGCTTAAATGACTGAGCCGCACCTCAACCCATTATATGTTAATACGAATATTTTAATGAAAAATAATTGTATTTTCCAAAACAAAAAAATGTGAAAAGAATGGCACTGTTTTATATGTTCATACATATCTTTAATGTCTGGATTGATAGAAGATAGCTAGATTGTCTTATTTCCTTCAGTATTCAATCTGTTATGATATGTTATTTTAGTTGAAATATATGAAGAAAATCTGGCCTTGCAGAGATATGCAGTTGGAAACAGGATTGTTTTAGTAATCTTTTCAGATAATTGTGGACATTCTGTGATACTATACCAAAACTTGACAAATGATAATTTCTTAAGGGTTAGTTGAAATCTGAAATCAAGTCTATGAACTTTTTGTGCTTTTTATATTTAAATCTATAGGTCTAACTTGAACTGTGAAAGAATCTTTTATCAACCCATGATATTGTTAACATTGCCCATTGATTATTTAGAAAATAACAGTTCATGGAATTTTGCAGATCTTCCAAATTCTGACACATTTAATTGTTAATATCACACAATTACATTTGTTAACATCATCACCAATCTCATCAGAAAAGTATAAGTATTGGGAAGCTGTCAAACACATAGTGGTAGATGGAAGTTTTCCCCAATTTTTATTTTTGCTTGAAAGTTTGAGACTTATCATTGTATCCTCAAAATTGGAGATTTAGGAGACAGGACTTCTGTCAGTAGTTCTTGAAATGAGAGGCTTGATTCATTCATGTTTAAGAAAATATCTGCCGAGGGGCACTTGGGTGGCTCAGTCAGTTGAGCATCATGATCTTGCACTTCGTGAGTTTGAGCCCCATGTTGGGCTCTGTGCTGACAGCTCAGAGCCTGGAGCCTGCTTCAGATCCTGTGTCTCCCTCTCTCTCTGCCCCCACTCGCTGTTTGTGCTTTGTCTCTCTCTGTCTCTCAAAAATGAATAAACATTAAAAAATTAATAAAAAAGCTTATCTGCCGAATACTCATGTGTGTATAATATTGTTAGTCTGTCAAGTAAATATGGTGTTCTGTGAAAAGAGCAGCCAGTTCAGTTTGTAACTGAGACAATTGCACAAGTGCTTTTCTTTGAGGTAAATACTATCCTTCAGTATGGAGCAGAAGTGTTCTACATGTCCTTCTATTTTGTTCTAGAGATTACTAAAAAGTTGTATACTCAAAAGTGGAGATTAAGGAGATAGGAGAAACAGTGGAGTAATGACCTCCCAGAATTTTCTCTCCTATGAAAGCAATGAAAAAACTGGAAAAAAATGTCAGAATGAAGTTTTTCAGGACTATGGAAATTAACAAAATGCTTGCAGCAATCTGGGGTACATTAATTTAAGAAAAATAGCTGAATCTTGGTAAGGGCAGTGAGCTTCATGGAACTTTACTTTGCCCTATTCTGACGTCTTTCTTTTCAGCTCTGTGGTAGCCCTAAAAAACAGCAACCCATAATTACAGTAAAAACAAGAAGCCAGGAAGCCATACAGGAGAGCAGAATGGGTTGGAGTTGCTCTAAAGCATCATTTCCAGTAAATTATTATTATTTGACCTGCCTGGTAGTTCCCTGGAAGACACCATTTGCAAAGCTGTCTTTATTTTACCTGTCTCGCAGCTCATCCAATGCAAAATATCTTTTCCCTGGGAGCATTTTTCAAAAACATTTAGAGGGAATCGTTTAACTTTGTGGCTCTCTGGAGCACTGGAAAACAGTTGGGGCAAGCAACAAGCTAACAAAAAGTGTACAACAGAAAGCTAGGGAATGAGATGTCCCCACGGAGACTCTGAAAAGCTTTGACATATTTCTGGAAATCTAGAAGTCCCATGTGCCTTTGTAGGGTTGTGCATATGCTTAGAAAATATCTGAGAGGGCCCTAAGCTCTCTCCTCTGGCTTTCAGTCTCTGCGAAATCAGGACGTTAAAGCTAAGGCATAGTTTTCAATTGCCTGGCTGAGCAATGAAGGGGTGCCCCAACATACACAGAGACATTTGTTAAAAACTAGGAGACTTACTGGTCCTGCTGTTTAAGGTAATCTCTCTCAACTCATTAGCTGACCACTAAACTGAGTAGAGACTTAAGTGGTCACACATGTCAAAGCATACAGACTTTATAAAATTTAGAAAAGTCTATAAACAAACATAGAACAATGAATAGCAACAAAAATAGACCCAGGGGTCGAGGGGAACAATTTTATTTCCCAACATGTCACATTATTTTATTTACAGTGTACAGTTTTTGACAAAAAAAATTACAAGACATGCAAAGAAACATTAAAGTATGGCCCATAAGCAAGCAAAAGGGTAATCAGCCAATAGGAGCGTCCCCTGAAGAACCCTAGATATTGTACTTAGTAGACAAAGGCATTTTTAAGTTATTGTAGATAACGTTCAAAAAACTAAAGGAAACAATGTCTACAGAACTAAAGGAAAGCATGCAAAAGATGTCTTACAAATAAAAAATATCAATTACAAAAAAAAGGAAATTACAGAAAAGAACCAAATAGAAATTCTACAGTTGGAAGGTACAAAAAATGAAATGAAAATTTACTAAAAAGGCTCAACAGTGGATTTCAGTAGACAGAAGAATCAGTGAACTTGAAGACAGGTTTATTGAAATTTTCCAATCAGAAGAGTATACAGATAAAAGAGTGAAGAAAATGAACAGAGGCTCTGAAATCTATGGAACACCAACAAAAATACTAACATATGCATAATGGGAGTCGCAGAAGGGGAAGAGAAAATGGAGCAGAAAGAATATTTTAAGAAATAATGGCTGTAAGACAGTGATGAAAGAAATTAAACAAGAAGAAACAAATGGGAAGATATTCCATGGTTATCGATCAAAAGAATTAATATTGTTAAAATGTCCATACTACGCAAAGTAATCTACAGAGTCATGCAATCCCCTATCAAAATTCTGATGGCACTTTTCACAGAAAGAGAACAACCCATTTTTATTTTTATGGATCAGAAAAGACTGTGAATAGACAAAGAAATCTTAAGAAAGAAGAACAAAGCTGGAGGCATCATGCTCCCTAATTTCAAACTATTGGAAAAAGCCATAGTAACCAAAATAGTATGGTACTGGCATTAAAACTGACATATAGACCAAAGGAACAGAATAGAGAACCCAGAAATAAATCCATCCATACGTGGCCAATTAATTTACAACAAAGGAGCCAAAAATATACAGTGAAGTAAGGGCAGTCTCTTCAATAAATGGTATTGGGAGAACTGGACAGTCACATGCAATAGGATGAAATTGGACCATTACCTTAACTATACACAAAAATTAACTCAAAATGGATAAAGTCTTGGATGTAAGATCTGAAACCATAAAGCTCTTAGAAGAAAACACAGGTGGTAAGCTCTTGATATCAGTTTTGGTGATAATTTTTTTTGATTGATACCAAAAGCAAAGGCAACAAAAGCAGTGTAAAGTGAGACCACATCAAACTAAGAAACTTCTGCACAGCAAAAGAAACAATCAGCAAAATGAAAAGGCAGCCTACTCAATGGAAGAAAATATTTGCAAATCATATAATCGGATATGGGGTTAATATACAAAATATACAACTCAATCACAAAAAAAACAACAATCCAATTAAAAATTGGGCAGAGGATCTGAATTGACATTTTTCCAAAAAAGACATAGAAATGGCCAACAGGTTATGAAAAGGTGCTCAACATCACTAATCATCAGGGAAGTGCAAATCAAAATCACAATGAGCTATCTTTTTATACCTGTTAGAATGGCTATTTTCAAAAGACAAGAAATAACAAATGCTGGAGAGGATGTGGAGAAAGGGAAGCTTTTGTACCTGTTGGTGAGAATGTAAATTGGTACAGCCACTGTAAAAAACAATATGGAGATTCCCCTCCCTGCCCCCACCAAATTAATAGAATTACCATATGATCCAGCTAGTCCAATTCTGGGTATTTATCAGAAGAATACAAAAATACTGACTTGAAAACATATATGCTTTCCTATGTTCACTGCAGCATTATTTAAAAAAGACAAGAAATGGAAAGAACCCGAACCAACTAAAACTAATATAATGTTAAATGTCAATTATACCTCAATTTAAAAAAGGGAATGGCTGAGAAATTGATGAGAAAAATTAATCTACACATCCAAGAAGCTCAATGAACTTCCCCAGATACATCATAATCAAACTGTTGAAAGCTAAAGACAAAGAGAGAATTTTGAAGGCAGAAACAGAGAAGATACTCATTAGACTCAAGAGACCTTCAATGAAATTAACAGCTAAATTTTCATAAAAAAATCATAAAGGTAAGAAGGCAATGGGATGACATATTCAGAGTGCTGAAAGAAAAAGACTATCAACCAAGAGTTTTATATCAAATACAACTATCCTTCAAAAATAAAGGAAAAATCAAGACATTTCCAGATAAATAAAAACTAAGAGAATTCATCACTAGCAAAACTTCCCTAGAAAAATAAAAAAGGGAGTCCTTCAAGCTGAAATTAGAGATTACTAGGCAGAAACTTGAATCCAAACGAAGAAATAAAGAGCCAAACATAACGTACAGGTAAATATAAAAGAGAGTATAGATTCGAAAGAGCCAAAACAATCCTGAAAAAGACCACAGTTGAAGTCCTCACCCTTCAAAACTTACTACAAAGCTACACAGTAATTAAAACAGTGTGGTACTATCATAGAGACAGACATAGACCAATAGAATAGAATAGAGTCCAGAGGTAGACCTTCATATATATGGTCAAGTGACACCATAGGGTGTCGAGACTATTGAATTGGGAAAGAACAGTTTTCAACAAATAGTGCTGGGAAATTTTGATATCCACATACAAAAGAATGAACTTAGACCCTTATCTTACATCATATACAAAAAGTAACTCAAAACAAGATTTAAATATAAGAGCTAAACCAATAAACCTCTTAGAAAACTTAAGAGAAAAACCTCATTACATTGGATTGGGCAATGACTTCTTGGATATGACCCTAAAAGCAAGGCCAGAAAATAAAAACAGATAAATTGGACCACACTAGAATTAAAAACTTCCGTACAAAGGCCACTATCATTAGAGTGAAAAGGCAACTCCTGGAAGAAAATATTTGTATCATATATTGGATAAAGGATTAATATCCAGAATAGATAAAGAACTCCTACAACCTAACAACAACAAACATGCCACCCAATTCAAAAATGGGCAAACGACTTGAACAGACATTTTCCTAAAGAAGATATATAGGCCAATAAGCACATGAAAAGATATTCAGCCCCACTAATTATTAGGGAAACACAAATCAAAACCATAAGTAGATGCCACTTCACACACATTAGGATGGGTGTCATAAAAACAACAACAAACAAAACAGAATATAACAAGTGTTGGTGAGGATGCAGAGAATTTGGAACCCTGCACAGTGCTGGTGGGAATGTGAAAGGATGCAGCTGCTATAAAATACAGTATAGAATACCTCAAAAAATTGAACATGGAATTAGTATATGATCCGGCAATGTCACTTGTGGGTGTATACCAAAATGAATTGAAAGGAAAGACTCAAGCAGATACTGTACACTTATGTTCATAGCAGATTTATTCACAATAACCAAAAAGTGGATGCAATTCAAACATCTCCCTGAACAAACCAAATGGAGTATATATACATACAATGGAATAGTATTCAGCTTTAAAAGAGGAAAGTCTGACACACACTGCAATGCTGAAGACATTATGCTAAGTGAAATAAGCCAGTCATAAAAGGACAAACACTGTATTACGGTCACTTATATGTCACTTATATGTCACAACTATGTACTTATATGTTCTTGGAGTGGTCAAATTAATAGAGACAGAATGGTAGTTGCCAGATGCTGGGGAAGGGAGGAATGAGGAATTATTATTTAGTGGGTACAAAACTTCAGTTTTGAAAGAGTAAAAATGTTCTGGGGATGGGTGGTGCAGATGGTTGTACAACAATGTGAAGCCCAAGTGTCCATCAACTGATGAATGGATAAAGAAGATGTGGTATATATATATATATATAAAATGGAATATTACTCAGTGATCAGAAAGAATGAAATCTTGCCATTTGCAACAACATGGATGGAACTAGAGTGTATTATGCTAAGTGAAATAAGTCAGGCAGAGAAAGACAAATATATGACTTCCTCATATGTGGAATTTAAGAAACACAACAGATGAATATAGGGGAAGAGAAGCAAAAATGAGATAAAATCAGAGAGAGAGGCAAACCATAGGAGACTCTTAAATATAGAGAACAGATGAGGTTGCTAGAGAGGAAGTCGGTGGTGGAATGGGCATTAAGGAGGGTACTTGTTGGGGTGGGCACTGGCTATTATGTACAAAGTGGTGAATCACTGGGTTCTACTCCTGGAACCAACACTACACTGTATGTTGACTAACTTGAATTTAAATTTAAAAAATGCAAAAAAAAAAAAAACCCAAACAAATCCACAAACCAATGTGAATGTACTTAATGCCACTGAACTGTATACTTAAAACAGTTAAAACTTCACAAAAATTAACAATAATGAATAAATATGCTCATTGTCCCTTACACATAACCATCCCACTACTGGGAATTAGTCCTATAGATATTCTGCAAATGATATGCATATGGACAGGACATTTGTACTGTTGGTATTAGCAAACGACTGGGAATAAACACCCATCAACAGAGAACTTAGATGAATAAACCAAAGGGTATCCTTTGTTTTAATTATTTTTTTTAAAGTTTACTTATTTTTGAGAGAGAGAGAAAGTGGGGGAAGAGCAGAGAGACAGGGGGACAAAGGATCCAAAACAGACTCTGTGCTGACAGCAGAGAACCTGACACAGAGCTTGAACCCACTAACTATGAGATCATGACCTGAGCCGAAGTTGGACACTTAATTGACTGAGCCACCCAGGTACCTCAAACTGCAGGGTATTCTTAAGCGAGATGACCATTTTTTATTTTCTGTGAGTGTGTGGCAGTGACAAATACAATGACTTTTCATAGATTAATAGTGTAAAGTATGGTATTGGATGTATACTAAGGTACCAGCAATTTTAAATGTCAACTCATAAGGGAAGGAAAGGAAAAATAAGATAAAAAGTAAGATGAGAGAGGGAGGCAAGCCATTAGAGACTCTTAAATACAAAGAACAAACTAAGGGTTACTGGAGTGGAGGTGGGTGAGGGGATGGGCTAAATGAGTGATAGGCGTGAAGGAGGGCATTTGTTGAGATGAGTACTAGGTGTTATGATGAATCACTGGGTTCTACTCCTGAAACCAATACTACACTTGTATGTCCACATTAAAAAAAAATTAAATGTCAACTCAATGGAAAAGGCTTTTTTTTTCCCCCAACAGGCATTAGAGAGAAAAGAAATGTCATAACACTTGGCCACTCATGAATTTTCTTGGCAATACACATATTTGTATAATTTCCAATGTATTCTTAAAGCCTAGACATGCCTGGCACATAGTAGGCATTCAATTTGTTGAATTTATGAATGTTTTCTCAAGGATAGTCTTTAGTGAGGGCAGGCCCAGAGAGACTCTTAAGAGGATCTGCTAGGGAAGTCATTCAGCAACATCTAAGCACCCACATCTGAGTGTAAAATGCTCATAGGTGCCGTGGAAGAATCCAAAAGCAGTGCATGTACTCTTGTTAGAGAGAACACATTCTCCCATGAACATCACTTAAAGTTATAAAAACATGCACGTAAAATAGAAGACAGACAATAGGAAACAACAAGATTGTTGGCACTAATGAGGGGAACGAGGATTCATTATACCTTGGAATGAAATCTTCACAGTTCTTTCCCAACTTATTTGAATAAAATGTAGATCTAGTCTGAGCACTCTAGTATTTTGAGGAGAAGTGTTATTTTAAAGGTGTCAGAAGTCTTAAGATCACTGGATAGTGTAAACATTGATGGGATAGGAACTGGTTTCGTGTCATGCCCCTCTCCACAGTGGAAGTAACCGCTTGTTCTCGGGAACCAAGACCACATCAGCAGTTGCAGCTTCTAAATTCACCAATTCAGGTTTCACAGTTGACCCACTAATTGTAAATCAGTTGAATACTCCTTATCTCATCTAGTTATTTTTAACGAGTATCATTTCCAACCCCCATCCCAACACACATACTTATTTTGTTCTTCCCTTTATCCCACTGATTATTTTTGGTAAACTTTGCCATTCTGTTGTAGATTTGTTAGGTTCTAAATATCTTACCATGTGCACTGAGATCTGACCATCACCTCAAATTCAAAAGTACCATAAATATATATTCCTTTTCCTGAAACATTTCCTTTTAGCTATTCTACTTTAGGAACTTGGGCAAGTTACTTTACTTCCATAGATCTTAAAAAGAGGAAGTTAAACTGGATTAGAGGTTTTCAAAGTTGTCCTGACCCATAGGAAGAAATACATTTTTACTTCATGATATGGTCCACACAAAAATACATACATTTAACTGAAAAGTTTTACAAAACCATATTTATTCTTATTAGGGCTAATAGACTGGTTTTTTGGGTTTTTTTTTGCTTTTTTATTGAAGTAAAATTCACATAACATAAGATTCACCATTTAAACCATTTTTAAAGTGTACAATTCAGTTGCTTTTAGTAATTCACTATGTTGTGTTAATGATTACCACTACTTAATTTTGAAACATTTCCATCACCTCTAAAAGAAACCTTGTGCCCATTAAGCAGTCATTCCCCATATTTTAAAAATTCTATTCTATTTAATTTAATTTCAAAAGAATTCTGAATAAGACTCACTAAACTGGTCTAAAGAACCACTAACTAATGAGTCATAAGTCAGTCTGAAATAAATGCTAAATAAATTACTAAGAGAACGTCTGTCTCTAATTCTATGATTCTGTTCCATTCTAGACATTATTTCCCTCCAAGTGAAATATTCTGTCTTAGAGGATTCACACTGAAATTTTCTAAGAGGTACAACTTGCTTTTTGGACTCATTTACTCATTCATTCAACAGACAATCATTAGGGCATGAATGGAAAATAAACTAAAAAAAAGTTTCTACCTTCAAAGAGTTCACAATCTCATAATAGAAAGAGACTGGCATGAAGATGAATGAGTATAAATAAGAAGGGGAAGTGATCAGTTCTACCTTGCAGTGTGATGAGAAGGAATTAAGAAGAGTTTCAAAGAAGATATGATCATAAATTGAGCTCAGAAAGCACATATAGGTATTTTCTCATTGGCATTTATACTTCTGCTCCAGAAGTCTTCTCAGGTTTACAATGTCACTTTTTTACAATAGACTGTGAAAATCCCAGAAAGATAATATAAGGAAACCAGCTTTCATATTGGCCAAGAAGGAAGGCAAAAAGAAAGGAACAAAAGAAGGAAAGAAAGAAACTAACAGTTATTAAGTATTTACAATGTGACAAGCACATATATTTTCTTATTTAATCCTCCTAATAATTCTTCAAAGTATATATTCTTATCCACACCTTGTTCAGAATAAACATCTTTACACAACTTCATTTTGGCTGTACGAGAACACATACAAACATTTCTAAGTGAGACAGGGCTACCGTGCCACAAAGTTTGGTATTTCAGTGTGAAAATTTTCGTTAATCACGTCTAATTCACCAAGGATCTTTTAGGACTTGTCCTTTCTTAGGAAGGCAGCTCTATCAAAATCATTATAAAATGGGAAGGCAACTGATGAAGGTACTTGTAACCCAGGCTTTGTGGAGATCCAGGGGGAAAGGAAGAATGGAAATAGAGAGTAATTTAAGATTAAATGAAGGCATTCCCATTAATGTCCATGCCAAGGAAGGTTTCAGTTCCCTATTCAGATGGCCAGAAAGGGAGAGTAAGTTTTAAAAATTGTGGAGAATGAATCTCCTGTTTCCAAGGAGATAATCTTCCTATGGCACCTTGCTTGAAAGTTACTATTTACCATGATAAAAAGCTAAGAGGAAGGAAGTTTCTGGACTGTTGAGAATAGACCACAGTGATCCACCAACTAGAACTGTCAGAAATCCAACCGACACCAGTGCAGTATATGGAAATAAGTAAGGCTAGAAGTCATGGTACTAGGCATTGTTTGGGATAATGTAGCCAATGGTGGATCTTTTTGAGGCAGGAAGTGTGACCAAGGACCATTGTATTTGACAAGGCTGCTGTAGGAGTAGGGCATGGGTGAGGTTGGGGATGGAAGAAGACTCCTGCAGGAAGCAGGAAGACAGCTAGATTATTGGGTATGAGAGTGAATGCTAAGCGTACGGGAAACCAAACTTGGAACATCAGAGGCCAGGAGATAGCAGCTGATAATGAGGTAACAGAAGCATTGCTTCAAAGATGAGGGCAGCAAGCTCTAGGTTGTCATAGATAACAAGCAAATACATAAGTCTGAAGGCTACTACAGCCACCAGCAACTGAGATGGGTTCTTATAAAGCCTAAGAAGTGGATTACTGGTTGGCAGAAAAACATTTAAAAAAGGAGAGCCAGAACTCAGAAGTAGGAGGAAATGGAGGGAGTTAGTATTTTTTGAGTACTTATTATGTCAGGCACTATGCTGAGTGCTATACTTTTTAATTTTTTTTTTAATTTTGAGAGAGAGAGAGAGAGGGAGAGAGAGAGAGGCTTAAGCAGGCTCTGCACTGTCTTGTTTAAGTCATCAGGTCTATGGATGGTTATGGCTATAACTGATTGAGCCACTCGGACATCCCTTTACTTCCTATTTAAAACTCAAATCCACCCAAGAAAGTTAGACCATCCCCTTTTTATAGATGAGAAGTCTGAGTCTGAGGCTTAGATTTCATTATTATAGCTGGGAAGGGTTTATATCAGATTAGCAAAAGAAACAGGTAGGGAAGAGAAACACCTTTTAAACAGGGAGTTAGAAGAAGCTTTAAAAAGCTTTAATATAATATACTAAGATAAAATAAACAAAACCAAGAAAACTTACTCTCGGGCCAGGTGCTCCAGGTGGACCCTATAACATAACAAATTTTAAAAAGAATTTGTCAGTAGATAATCTCAAACCAGGCAAGCATATAAGCATCAACAGTAAACAGATATAAATGCAAACAAACTCACTGGAGGCCCTGGTTGACCTCTTGGCCCTTGGGGACCCTAGAAGAAATGAAGACAAAGCACAATATGTATATCTTATGCATATGGTTTGTTATAAACAAGACAACTAAGATTCAGCCTCTAACACTACCTTTCATGTGAGGCAGGTTCTTAAGATTCAAAGTTGTTTTAGTGTTTTGAAATTATATGCTCTTTGCACTCAACACATAATCGTGAACAAGCTGGATATTTACTTTCATGTTTTATCGATACTAGACAATGAATTTATTCATTTTAATAATCTATGATAAAATAACATTTAAAAATGTTAATACTGCCTAAATACGTTTTTCCTATTATTTCTATATACCATCCACCTAATCAGCAAAGATGAAAACTTTAGTGTTCTTAGATACCTCCTTTTCCTTCAATATCCACCTATAATTTGGTTATCTATGACTGCTGAATTCACCTCCAAATCTCTCCAAAATACTTCTCCATCTTCGTAGTAACTGTCTTGAGTATTAATCATGTACTGTAGACTGAATGTTTGTGTTCTCCCCAAATTCACATATTAAAGCCCTAATCTTCAGTGTGATGGCATTTGGAGTTGGGGTTTTGGGGAGGTAATTAGATCATGTGGAGCCCTTATGTGGAGTCCTTCAAAGAAGAGACACAAGAGAGATGATCTTTCTTTCTACCATATGAAGATATAGCAAGAGGGCCCCTGTCTGCAAACCAGGAAGAGGACCCTCACTTGACATTGGACCTACCAGCACCTTGATCTTGGGCTTCAGAGCCTCTACAACTATGACAAATACTGTTTCTTGTTTAAGCCATCCAATCTATGGCAATTTGTTATAGCAGCCTGAAATGACTAGGACATTGTGTTTTGACTGGACTCCTAATAGTACATTCTGACTTTATTCTCTCTACTATGCTAACTACATACTGTGCTTATAAAATGGAAATCTAATCAGGTCATTATTTAGTTAAAATGATTCAATAGCTCTTTATTTGTCTAGAGATGTTATAAACTTCCTAAAAGTGGTAGCTCCCATTTATTGAGAACTTACTACATGCCAAGTTATGTGCTCACTTTCTGAGAACTAACTGTATGCCAAGTCATATGTTATATTTCCATTTTACAGTGAAGAAAGTGGCAACCAGCAAATGAGGAACAGAGCTAGGATTAAAATGGCAGTCAATTGAATACAAAAGTATTCGTTCTTTTTTTTTAAAGAGAGAGTATGTGTGCAAGTGGGGGAGGGGACAAAGTGGGGGGGAGGGGGGGAGAGAGAGAGAGAGAGAGAGAGAGAGAGAATATCCCAGGCAGGCTCCATACTCAGCATAGAGCCTGATGCAAGGCTAGAGCCCACGACCCTGGCATCATGACCTGAGCCAAAATCAAGAATCAGACACTCAACCAACTGAACCACCCAGGCACCTCAAAAGTATATGTTCTTAATCAATGTACATCCCTACCTCCTCTTCAAGATCTGGGCCTCACCTCTACTTACTCTCCCCAACATGTCCTACACTCCATCTATAACCAACTACTTGTAGATCTCTGCATCTTCAAAGTTCTTTCACACATGCTTTCTCTTGCATGTATTATTTCCTTGACCAGGAATGCTTTTCCTTTCCTTCTCTATCTGTTTAACTCTCATTCCTCTTCCAGTATGTCTTTAAAACTGTGTACTTACCTTGCTCATGCCTCCCCAGCCGCCTCCCTCCTGCTCAGCTAACCACTTCTGCATTCCTAGTACATAACACAGTAGAATCCCTAGGTGTTTAAGAGTGTCTTAGTCACCTTTTCATTTCCTGGAACAAGAATACTGACTACTCCATAGCAGGTTTTTGAAAATCGCACTTGAATGCAAAAATAATGTAAAAATTACCTAATATTAATTTAGAAATTAGAATAGTTAAAATGTGTGTAGTAAAATGTGAAAAGTTATGTTGAAATTTTTCAAAATGAAACAACAGTAATTATGTCTGCTCAGGCCACTTTGGATCCTCTGTCCCTCTCTCTCTGACCCTCCCCCATGCACATGTGCGCGTGCGCTCTCGCTCTCAAAAATAAACAAAAAATAAACATTAAAAAAAAGAACGTCTGCTCAAAATTTAACTTACTTGATGGTCAACTGAATGTTAAGACCACATTGAGTCAAATTCAGATTATGGTTAAAAGATGACAAAACATAATTTATCTTCAGTTGAGATTTGAATAATGTTGATGTTATGCTTGACCTAAGTATTGCCAGAGCTGTTGATTCTAAATATACTGTGAAAACTAGAGCAAACAACAGTAACTTAAAAAGGATAGAGCACTCCAGTACCATGTCTGCTGGACATTTCTTAGTTTGCATGGCTTATGATTACAGTTTGAAGTAAAGAATGTACAAAACTTATACCTCAGAAGCTGCATGATAAATTACAGAAAGGCCATGTTGGAGATAGCCTTTAAAAGTTTTTTAATGTTTATTTTTGAGAGAGAGAGAGAGAGAGAGAGAGAGAGAGAGAGAGAGAGAGAGAGAGAGGAAGGAAGGGGCAAAGAGATAGAGAGGGAGACACAGAATCTGAAGCAGGCTCCTGGCTCTGAGCTGTCAGCACAGAGCCCTACATGGGGCTCAAACTCACGAACTGTGAGATCATGACCTGAGCTGAAGTCAGACACTTAACCGACTGAGCCACCCAGGAACCCCTAGAGATAACTTTTTAAATATACAGAGGTTCAGAATGAATTTGGCTGTGTAAGTTTCTCTATTCTGGAACAACATTGTAAAAATAAACCATTGATATTTCACCCCACTTAGCATATTTCTGACACTTGCAAAACTCACTGGTGGTTCACTACAAAACATGTACCTTATCTGTGACTTTGAAAGAGGAAATTATTGTAGAAAGAAGACACTATTTCTACTGCTGATTTTACTGGTTTCTTTTCAGCTTGTTACCCAAAATTAGTCAGGTCATCACAAATATGATCAAATGAAATTCTTGAAGCCAAACAAGCCAGGGCAAGACAACCCTAAGAAAATAACTGCATAGAATCAAGCAATTAGCCAAGTAAAACAAAATATTATTCAACAATATAACATTTATTAGTTTTCTGTTCCTTTAGCCTACCATTAAGAAAAAGTTATTCACTCTTTCTAGCTACTATATAAAAAATCATCTAGGGGAGCCTGGGTGGCTCAGTTGGTTGAATGTTCAACTTTGGCTCAGGTGGTTATGTCACAGCTTATGAGTTCGAGCCCTATGTCAGGCTTTGTGCTAACAGTTCAGAGCCTGGAGCCTGCTTCAGATTCTGGGTCTCCCTCTCTCTCTGCCGGTCCCCTGCTCATGCTCTGTTTCTTTCTCTCTCTCTCAAAAAAAAAAAAAAATCTAAGCAGTTTATAATAAAACTATGATTGTCTGTGTTAATTTCCTAAAGGGAAACCAATTTATGTGAATGGTTATGGTGGTTATTTGGCCATAGTCAAAGCACTACCATTGTAAATAGACTCTCTTTCCATTTAATCCCAGAATTTACATTTGATCCTCCAAAAGTAACATATTTTTTTTTTTTTACAATTTAAAAAATATTGATAAGTGCATGTCTTTGAACCTGAGTATGTTAGACTTGCCTTTTTGTAAAGGCAATCTTGATTTAATTTCATAATCTTTATGTTAGGCTACCTTAGGTACAGAGAGCTTCTTTTTTCTCAGTTATAAATTGAGAAGCTTGCATTACTTTACAGCATCCCGGGTCTCTACTCACTACGTGCGACTAGCAACTCTCTTTTTTTCCCAGTTGTGACAACCAAGTACGTCTCTACAAATTGCCAAATGTTTCCTGTAGTGTAGTCCCTGGGGGAATGGCGCCTAGTTGAGAACCACTGATTTGGAGGGTTTAACTGGGAATTTAGTGATATTAAATACTATTTATTAGAAGTAATGTGATTAGGATGGAGTCAGTGAATTATAAGGCACAGAGGATAACTACAAGTTAGGATTCAACTCGTGGAATCTGCCGTGTAACTGGCTGGACTACTCTTAATGTATGAGAGGTCTATATATACCATCTTCCTTACCCAAGTTGCTCCTAAAACTTATTTTCTGAGAGTTACTATAATTAATAGAAAAGTACAATGGTGTGGGAATCAGGAGACCTGGGCTCTGGTCTTATATCTGTACCTAATTAACTGTATTTCCTTGAGTGAGTCGTTGCACATTTGGATCTCAGATATCTCAACTGTAACAAGATTTGGTGAAGATCAATCTCTAAGGCTCGCTTCAAAATTGTGATTTTCAAATGTTTTATCAATTTTCCTCCTCATATTTTGTATTTGAAGAAAGAAGGTGACCATGTGCATACACGTTGGGAATTTTTAATTTGAAGTTTGTATGAATGTGAGGAAGTATGTACTTGAGTTAAAAGAGTTTAATAATTTTTTATTTGAATGAATTATACTATCTATAAATTTTAAAAAGAATCATATTCATATCAGCTTTGAATTCTTAATTTGTTAATATTTAGGACATATTTTCCCATAACTTAGCTTTTCCTTATAATATATCTTCCTCACTTTCAAATTGGAGGAAAAGAAGATAACTCTGCTAATCAAGAACTGTGAAGACACATGAATTTAGTGGTAATATTTGAGAAAATGTCAATGATATTCTTCAACATCTTACTGGTTTTCATTAAATAATATGCTATAAAAATGAAGCAACTATCTAAAAATTCATATGCTGAGATTATTTTTTATTTTTCCTACTTCTATGGCTTTAACTTGCTTCAAGTTGTGACATTTTGTCAAAATCCTTTTCATATGATTGACACTAGGATATTATTTTTAATTTTTTTCACTAATTGTATCCATTATTTCTGGAGATCATCTTTGCACTTCGTAAAATCATGTTCTAAAAGTGCTTGGTGTCTCATGGGAACCAGGAGATTTTTGTAACCTTTTAAGATTAACTTGCCATTAATGTGATAGTTTTGAAGCAGGGAGAGAGGAAGGAGATCTATATTCTATCTGCTAGGAAGTCTTCTCAGTATGTCATAAAATTATGGCTCAGTTTATGATATATGTATATATGAATCCAGGGACTCATTTTTGGAATAGTCCATAGGCAGGCAGATATGGAGCAAGTATAGAATAGAAAGGAAAAAGGCACTCTTTCATATATGGCAATACAGAAACAGCTTTCTCAGAGGTGAGAGTACCTATTTGGGACCAATACTGGAGTTTAAAATGTTAAATTCTAGACCTCAAGAACCCCAAATTTATTCTAAAGGTGATACTGCTCATGTATTGTTTAATGAGCATAACACTTTTTTTTAAAGGCATTGAATCATCATTTGGTTTTGGTATAAAATGGCATAGCTTTATAAATTGGTAAGAATGGCACAGTTTCATAAATTCTTATGCCACCTTCATGGAACATTTAAAAATAAGATTTACAAAGCCCGCTTGATAGAATCTTGTGCTTCTGATCTTTGAACAAAGAGTGGAGTGTCATATTTGTCTCAATACAATAGATCTTGGCTAATAAAACTTCATTCAAAAAATGCCCCATGTACTGGTATTATTTGAGGCTGACCCTCTTGAGGATATTATATTTGGAAACATTATAGCTAGAAGTATTTAGGCAGTCAATTATTTAAACCATTCCTCAAAACAAATCTGTAGAATATACTGAAAAAATCCAAATGAGAGTATAAGTAATGTTACTACGCTTTTCCAGATTATGGTTTAATTGTGTATTTTATGGAGTAAGTTAATTGCATATGATCTCTAAGAATTAAAAAATTACTTTTATAAAGTTCCTTAAACCATACTGGAATCAAAGAAAAATAGATGATAAAAAGATATTTAATACCAGTTATTCAACAACAAAAGAACAGAATAAACCAATAAATTCTAATGTGCAAGTTAATCTTTTTTGTAACAGCTAATGTTATTGCCTATACTAAATGCCACTGTGTCCCCTTCCTTGTACTGGGAGGTTGTACTTTATTTATTAAGAGAACTATGGTAATCCACAGAGCAAAAGACTAGTAAGTATGTCAATTCAGTAAATGCTACTTTACCAGCCAGAATTAAAAATACTTATTAACTTTTAATTTTGGGGAACAGTATTTATTTATTTATTTATTTATTTATTCATTTCTCAAATATTACCTACTACATGGCTGATTCTATTCTGGATACTGATAATCAGTGTATCAAAGTTCCCTGCTCTCATGGAGTTATTCTAGCATAGGAGACAGAAAAATAATTTCAAATACTGCTAACTACTATGAAGAAAACAAAACAGGATGTTGTGAGAAAGACCAGGGTTAGTGAGACTGAATAGTCATGGAGGGCTTCTCTAAGAAGATATTTGAGGTGAAACCTGGATAATGAGGTAAGAACCAATCAGGTGAGGAACAGATGAGTTTTCTAGGTAAAAGGCATGTTCCAAAGAATAGAGACAAAGTCAGTGTGGTGGCAAGGGGAAAGGGGCACATCATGAGTTTAGAGAGGCAAACCAGGGCTGGTTCTTGTAGGACATGGTAGACCAAGGTAAGGAATTTGGATTTTATTCTAAGTGCAAGAAGGAGTCATAGGAAGGTTTTAAAGAGAATGACAGAATCTGGTTTATGCTTTAATGGTATCACTCTAGTTGCTGTGTAGAGAACGGATTGTATTGGAGAAAAGTGGAAGGAACACTAAGAAGTCAGGAGTCCAAGGGAGACATCATGGCAATGTGGACAAGAGTGCCAGTGATAAAGAGTGAAGGAAGTGTGTGAATTCAGAATAGGAATTAGACTTGACAGAAGGTAACCTCTACTTTAAAGAACTCTTCCTTATGTTCTATGTCTTTCTTTGTTTTTCTTTATGGGGGATCTGCTTATTTTTCTTTTGTGTAGAATCACAAACTCTTAGAGCTGGAAGGGACTTTGAAGGTATAAATTCTAATTCCCTACTCAGTGCAAAACTACCCATCCAGTAACTCAGAAAGATAGTCATTAGGCTTCTAGTGACAGGCACTCAACTCTCTTGTAAAATTATCTTGTTTTAAAGCAGTGCCTTATTATATTAGACAGCTCATTATTATTTTGAGCTGGAATCAGCCTTAGCATTCCATCCACTTGGTTAACAGTATCTATTCTGTGCTAATTATGTGCTAAGTCCTGTGATGGGCTGAGAATTGGGGCATATCAAACATACTTCCTGCTCTCATGGAGCTCACTGTCTCTGAGGGAGCTAAGCACAGAAATTGAAAATTTAATTCAATAAGTAAATAATTTAAAATTTATCCTCTAGAGTTACTTATATTATACATATTCTTCCTTTCAAATATTTAATGGTAACTATCATGTTCCAACACCTCAAATATTTTCTAATTCATTCACCAGTAAATTAGTAAATATTTATTGAACACCAACTATGTAGCATAGGCATTATCTAAGGTGTTGTGGACACAGCTTTAATGCAAACAACAGGTAAAACATCTGTGTCACAGAGCCCATATTCTAGTGAGGAGAGATATAATAAGCAAAAAACTCAAATAAATATGTAATATATCAGGTTGTAAGGAAACAGGTTTAGAAAAGATACGGAATCCCAGGCAGATGGGCCTATTGCTATTTTACATAGGCTAGGAAGAAAAAGCCTCTCTGATAAGAGGACATTTAAGAAAAGACTGAGGAACACTTGCCAGGCATTGTACTAGGTCCTGGCTACTGGTTTTTATGTCCACTGGTGGCAGTTGGGTTGAGGATAAAATGTCAGCAAGCAAATATAAATTATAACCTCATAAATATGAACTGTAGGGATAAAGAGCATGGGCAAGAAAAAGCAGGTGCAAAACCCAGGAAGCGAAGAGAGAGCAACGAGAACAAGGAAAGGGATGATAAGGTTGCAGAGTCTGGTAAGGGTTAAACATCCGAGGCTATTTCAGCTGTTTTTTCTAGGACATGGCTCCTTGATACATCACTGATCTGAGAGAATCCTTCTCCAAATATGCTTTAATTTTGTCCATGTTCTCCTTTGGGAATCTGACTGGCGCCACGACCTGCTTTATTCTGGATGCCGTATGTCTATCAGTGCAACCTAAAATTTCAGGCATAATCTGCTGAATTTGCAAGCCATCAGAGCCATTGAATTTTCTTTCACGTGAAATGCCTGTGAAATTGTCATAGGCACTTGAGGTTTCCTAACCTTGACAGAAGCTTATATTCCAGCCACAGTATTTGGAGAGAACTGGTCAGGAAGGCAGTTGGAGACAGACAAGTCTAGAAAATGAGCTGATTCCAAGCCTCTCTACTTTTCCTGTCCCCTTTCCACTCCTCCTGGGGAATATGACTTCACTGTGTACATGCATCCTTGGTTCTGGCTATAGTAAGTCTGCTGAGAATATATGAAGGCCACATTTCTGCAAATTAAAAACATCTATTTTAGGGCACCTGGCTGGCTTAGTTGGTAAAGCATGCAACTCTTGATCTTGGGGTTGTGAGTTCAAGCCCCACTTTGGGTGTAGAGATTACTTAAAAAAAAAGAAAAAGAAAAACATCTATTTTGAAGCTCTCTGGGGATTCTTAGGCTATCTTAAACCACATACATGGTCTTCCTCAGCTAATTAATGTAACTGCAACCTACTTATTCTGAGCCCCCACGCATACCTTATGGTGAAAAGCAATGTCAGCTGTCAATGCAATTCCGTTATCTTTAAGCCAAGACTTTTCTGCAACCTTCAAGTTTATTCTTATTTGCCTTCTGTACTTGGTGTTAATCCCCTTCATATTACTCCATGCCTGCTCTCAGTTTATGGCTGCTGCTTAGTAAGTTCAGCAGGATCTCTGCTGGGAAAGTGGCCTCTTTACAAAATAGCGTCTTTAACCTGGAAGCATTGGCATCCCAGAAAAGTAGGAAATAGTGCCAGTGTAAGCCTGTTAGGGCTGGAAAGTGCTACATGTACCTTTTGTCCATCCTCTCACAATTGTTTTCAATTGGCTGAAATATACAACTAATGATACGCTTCTGCACTGCACCTCTTGGGCACTGACTGGACACAGTGGGTATATCCTTAAGGCGATGTGGCAGTCCTGCTCCAGCACTGGTGAGGAAGGCTCACAAGGCAAATGCCTGAGGCCTGACAAGGCAAATACGCCATTTCACACAGTGATCCGGGAAGAACTTGATCGGCAGGTTCTTAAATATGTTTAGGGGTTATCAGGTTTCACTGTAAGGTACCACCTAGATTAGTTTCACCTTCTGAAAACTGTGATTTTATTTTTATTCCACAAGTATCAGAGACATAATAATAAAAACAAACAAACAAACAAACAAGGTCCTTGCTTTCATGGAGCTTATATAGCCTAGTGACAAGTGATAATATAACCATAAATTTAAACTTACAGTTTCACCTCTAAAGCCTTTTTCACCTCTGGGTCCCTACAAGAAAACAGGAAATGTTAGTTTAGTGCTGTTGATAGTTATTTATCAAACGTAGTTGAGGCTATACACGGAAACATGATAACTTATGTTTTTGTTTTTTCTATCCAGCAAGATGTGTTGAGTAAATTTATATAAATTCTAGTTTCCTTTTCCTGAGTTAAGCAAAGCAAAGCAAAAACAAAAACAATTTATTGATTTATCATGCTATCCATGAAGTCAGACAGGGATAACAGGCACGAAAGTCAAAACAGCTGATCTGACAATCAAATAACAAACCATTTGGAAGGGAGGTTACCAGATTAAATTCTTCTAATATTTGTTTCCCTCAGCCTTTGCAAACCTTGTTTCTAGGACGGTGTCCTTTTTTTCCATCTTCTCTTTCTATTTCCCCCCACCCCCCCCCGACAAATTTTGATATGTTGTATACATTTTCATCCAGTTCAGAATATTTTCTCTCTTTGAGACAAATAATCCTCTTTGTTCCATGGATTCTTTAGAAGTGTGTGATTTGATTTTCAAGTGTTTGGAGATTTTCTCATTATCTTTCCAGTTTACTGATTTTTTTACTTTAATTCCATTATGGCCAGAAAACATATCTTGTATGAACTCAGTTCTTTTAAGTTTAGTACAAAATTTTTTTATGACTCAAACTGTGGTCTATTTTGGTGATTTTCTATGTGCACTCGACAAGAGAGTGTAGTCTGCTGTTAGATGAACCTATTGTTTTAAAAATTCCTGTTAATATTTTTGTTTTCATCCTTGTGGAAATTATTTTTCTCATTTTAAAAAAGAATACTATTTATCTTTTCAAAAACATGAATTTATACTTTCATAATGTTATGAATGTTTTCCATATCAATCCATACTTCTCTAGATAGTTATAATGCTTACTTAGTATTTAAGAACTATATTTTTTATTGAATTTCCTATTAGATTATTTCTAATTTTTGTCAAGATAACCCTGTGACAAATATCCTTGTACTCCATAAAAGTCCTCCAGAAACTTTGTTTGAAATTGTATGCACGCCTGCAAAATATGGGAGTCTATATGTCTCAACACATGCCATGTACTATAATTCTTTATTAATCTTGCTGGTTCAAAATAGTATATCATTATTTCACCATTTATATTACTTCTTTTGTGTTTCCTATCTTGTTCTTAACTCATTTTAAACCAGGATAGTAACTTCCAAAAACTAAGTAAAAATTTTAAAAATATTTATTTATTTGAGAGAGAGAGAGAGCGCGCGCGCGCTTGTGCAAGTGGGGGAGGGGCAGAGAGAGCACGCGACAGAACATCCGAAGTGGGCTCTGTGCTGACAGGAGAGAGCCTGATACAGGGCTTGAATTCATGAACTGTAAGATCATGATCAGAACCAAAGTCAGACGCTTAACCAACTGAGCCACCCAGGTGCACCCCCAAAACTGTTTTTTTTTTTAACGTTTTATTTTTTGAGAGACAGAGAGCGACAGAGTGCGAGCAAGGGAGGGGCAGAGACAGAGGGAGACACAGAATCTGAAGCAGGCTCCAGGCTCTAAGCTGACAGCAGAGAGCCCAACGTGGGGCTCTAAACCATGAATGCAAGATCATGACCTGAGCCAAAGTTGGATGCTCAACCAACTGAGCCACCCAGGCATCCCTCCAAAAACTAATTTTTAAGATATCTTTATAGAACTTGTTTTTATACACTCTCTCACCTCCAGCCCAGTATTAACAACTAAGTATGTACCTTTTCATACTTTTTTTCTGATGAAATACTGACAAAAATATTTATGTATGTATAGGGTGATTGGTAATATTTTATAATATTGATCTCCTATTGTATACTCTTCTGTGAATCAGATTTTTCACACTTAACAATACAGTATGAACGACCACAAGTCCACTGAACTAAATATAACTAGTTGTTCTCAATAGTTACATAATCTATGAAATGGCTAGACCACTATTTACTCAATCATTCCTTTACAGATTAACATTCATGTGATTTCAAACTTTTTTGTTAATATGGCTAGTGCTGTGGAAAAAAAATCCTTCTGTAATTTCCTTAGTGTACAGAGTACTTAATTTCTATTGCACAAATTCCTCAAAGTGGAACTGATTGGTCAAACGGTATATGCACTTATATTTTAACAAATATCCTTCCATGAAAGCTATAATTCACATTTCTACTAATGATAGGAGTACTGTTTTCCCTAATCCCCTTCTGAGAGGTTAAATGTGATATCTCATTATTACTTTAATTTGTGTTTCTGTGACTGTACGTTAGGAGAGTGTCTTTCCAAATAATTATTGACCCTTTGGATTTGTTCTTCAATTTTCTATCAAGTTTTCTATCTTTCTCATATCAATTTGTAAGAGCTCTTTATACATCAACTCATATACTTTTGCAATTACTTTTACCCAGTTTAAATTAATTTTATTTATGGAATCTTTTTCCACACAAGATTTAAAATTTTCAAGTATTCAAATACATATTCTGTTCTTTTGTAGTTTTCAGATTTCCTTTCTTATATAAAGGGTCTCCTCAGGGGCACCTGGGTGGCTCAGTTGGCTGAGTGTCTGACTTCGTCTCAGATCATAGTCCCACAGTATATGAGTTTGATCCCCACATGGGGCTCACTGCTGTCAGTGCAGAGCCCGCTTCAGATCATCTGTCTGCCTCTTTCTCTGCCTCTCCCCTGCTCATGCTCTCTCTCTCTCTCTCTCTCAAAAATAAATTAAAAAAACATTAAAAACAAACAAACAAACAAACAAACAAAGGTCTCTTCAACCCTTAAGCTATACATTAGCTTTCTAGATTTTTTTTTACTTTAAAGTCTTTTTTAAAAAGATTAAAAAAAAGTTGGGTGAAATAGGGTTCCAATTTCTTACAGAAATACTGTGACTAATAGTAATTCAATTTCCCATTCCTGTCACTGGTATAAGAATGGGCATCTATCTGACTAATGGACATGAAGAAAAATGCAGTGGGAGACTTCTGGAAAAGATTTTATTTTTCCCAAGATAGGGCTATAGATCAGTTCTCACTTTGGATAATTATATCTGGATGTAATTCCTAAAAAATTGTAGTCCTCTTTCTGTAAGCCTAATTATGAAGCTAACATTCAGGATGATAGAGTAAAGACATGGAAAGAACCTGGTCTTGGACAACATAATAAAATCACTAAGTAAGCCAAATCTGAAGCCCTTCCTACCTCTGGGCTTCCCATTAATTGTGATATAAATTTCCTTATTATTCAAGCCAGTTTGATTCAGGGTTCCTATTAACTTACAGCCCAAATCATTCTGCTATGCCATTTCTGTTATAATTAGATTCCTATATATTCTGAGATCTAATTTTGGATTCTAGCCTGTTACACTTATCTATTTATTTCTTCGTATTACCCAATAGTTTCATTTACAATGATTTTGAAGTAATATTTCCTTATTTGGAAAAGCAACTCTTCCATCTCCCACCACTATTGTTTTTCCACAAAGTTTTGGCCACTCTCAAGTGCTTATTCTTTCATAGTGAACTTTTCTTAGAAGTTTCTTCTTAGAACGGAAAAAATAGAATATGGAAAAAATTTGATGTGCACACTGAATATTACAAGGGCTTTTAAGAATTATCTGTAAACAAAACACAGTAAGATATTTTAATTGAGCCATTTCTTTATTATGGTTTCCTTGACCAATTGATATTTCACATTTTTGACAAAAGAGAACAATCATTCAGTAATAAGAACAGTATGTGTTCCTTAGCTAATTGAAGAACCACCCACCAAAATATGAGAATTCTCCCACTTACAATCTCCCACGTAGACTATATAGCTCTGAGTAGTAAATGCTGAAAATCTAGAGAAGTGTTGACTTATATATTTCATTTTGTAAAATAAAAAATTCAGCAACTTTGGTGGGAAATTCTTCCTTAATTTATCAAAGAGAATAGTTATACTTAATACCTGAAACATTCCATTTTATATATTAAAACTCTCTGTCTATGTAACACTTTCAAATCATTCAAAATGTTGGTTCCCTGTAGGAAATACACCTTTCCTCCCCAAGTCTCAATTTGCCCCATCTACTGGGCTCTTCTTGTATGTTTATACTACTGTTGGTATTGTAAAACTCTCCCATGACTTGGCCAACCATTGTCTTATTTCTCTGTTTTATTTGCCAAATTTCTACAGGCACTGGTATCTACTAACTACCTCAGTTTCCTCTCCAGATGCAGCTTGAATGGAGTAGAAAGAGCACTGATCTTGAAGGAAGAAATAGCACCTACGTAATTCACTAGGTGTACTGCCTTGAATAACTAGATGAACCTCTATAAACCCAATCTGTTTCCTTATGTCTTAAATGGAAATAATAATGCCTACTTCAGAAGTTTTCTATAAGATTTTGAGAAAAGTTATTACATGCTTAAATTTGACAAGTTATTAAATGTTTTATTAAAAGTCATTAAATGTTTAAATTCTGTAAGAATTTGGGAAAAGTTAATAAATGTTCCTTCCTCACTGAAGTTTGCACTTTATCTTCTACTGTAATTTATTTTCTTAAAGATCTCTGTTAATTACTCCCTTCTTGAAACTCATCTATCTGAACCTTGTGATTTTCTGTTTTTCCTGCTATTCCCACTAACTATCTCTTTGCTTTATAGTGGATACTTCCAAATACTCAAATCTTGGCTACCTTTTGCTATGCTTTTTCCTTCAGAAAGCAGACTCTTCTTAGTGCTTTCGTGATCACCTCTCTGCTAATAATGCTCAACCCACCTCCCCTGCCCCAGTTCTATTTTCCTTTCTCAACTCGAGTTTTAAGTGTCTACCTCACTATATACACCTTCCTCATTACACGTATGATCTCTAAGCTCTCAGTAATCACCTTCCAGATGAAAATGTACATCTGTTTTTGCCCCTGGCTTCTCAAATACCCAGGGGGATTCTTTTTGGATTATTTTAGAAATAGGATTAAAGAGTAAAACATATGAACATGAAAAAGAAAAGAAGACCTACATTGCAACAAACTTACAGTTCTACCTGTTGGGCCTATTATACCTTCTTTGCCAAAGGGGCCAGTGTTTCCCTGTTGGGGTAAAAGAACATCAATCAGTCTCACTGCCAGTATAATGTAGAAAAATTCTAGAAAATTTCTTGTGCAGTGGTAAAATAGTCCATGTCAGCATTATTCCAATTTTTATTATAAAATCTTATAGTATCAGGAGAAATCATAGTACTTTTGATTTGCAGTATGTGACACAATTCTGTACATTATAGATTCCTATCAGGAGAATTACATCTGTATAATTTCTAACAAACATAAATCAGCCTTATAATTTTTATGTGGTGATAACTTCAATGATGTCATTTTACATGTGGGTCATTACATAACAAATGCAATTACTTTACATAAAAAAGACTATATAGAATGATAAACAAAATTTTGAATAGCTTTCTTTTTCTTTTAATAGTTTATTGCCAAGTTGGTTTCCATTGAATAGCTTTCTTTACAGATGTTGAAAGAGATGTCTGAGTGACATGCAGCATGCCACTGAGAGAAAGTATGGGAAAGAAACACAAAGCATCATATGTGACCAACTTCAGTTTCTCCATCTGTTACATAAGATTGCATACTTCATAGGGCCATTATGAGAATTAAATGAGAAAAATGATTTTGAAACTGTAAGCTGGTATTGATTATGAAGATCACTTTGAAGAAGCCCAATCTGGTCAACTCCTCCCAATCTAAATATGGAACACATCTTTTTTTTTTTTTTTTAACTGAAGTATAACTTAAGTACAATTTTCTATTAGTTTTAGGTGTACATCACAGTGATTCAATGTTTTTATACATTATAAAATGATCCCCACAATAAGTCTAGTTACCACCTGATACCATACAGAGGTTATTACAATTACTGACTACATTTCTTATTCTGTACGTTACATCCCCATGACATACTTATTTTATAACTAGAAGTTTGTAACTCTTAATTCCCCTCACCTGTTTTGCCTGTCCCCCAACCCCTCCTCTCCTCTGGTAACCAAGAGTTTGTTTCCATATATCTATGTGTCTATTTTAACTTTGTTTTGTTGGTTTGTTTTATTTTTTAGATTCCATATATGAATAAGATCATGCCGTATTTTCCTTTCTTTGTCTGACTTACCACTTCTTTATGAATACAAAATACCTGTTTTAGTTATTTTCCCTCAGCCTCCACCTCCAATTCCACTGGCAGCAAATTTCAGTCTTTCTTCCTCACACTTAACCTGAACACTTAAACGCAGATATCTAATAGGATTTCTCTTTGTCCAACTCCTGCTAAGGTGCAGAAAATACTACCAGTTGAGATCATTATGTCATGGAGTCTATCAATAGATGGACTAGAATGAGCCTAGAATGAGAAATATTAGCTGGTACTATAAAAGTACATCTAACGGAATCGCTTTTAAACACAAAGATTGACTTTAAGTGATACTTTATTAACATGGTACCTAAATCTCAAAGATCCACAATCAAATAAAGAGAGTTGATCTCCTAACCTAATCAAATATAAGCCCTAGACTGGCTTATTACTGAAAAAAAGTCAACAAAGCTTTGGTATAATGAACTTGACTGTGGTTGAACTCTTTAGAATAATGATTTGTTAATATACATGAACTCTAGAAAACAAAGACCAAAACAGCCAAAAAATTGTCTGTCTGAAAGCTGAGGTGTTATGATTTTAATGGTTGGTACCAGTTAATTACATAAATACATCTTTGAAATGAAGACAATTAATCCAGATTTCCTATTTCAATTAATTTGATTTAATCACCAAGTATTTATTGATTATTGAACAAGAACTAGGTACTTGGCCACTTAATCTCCATTCTATATTCTAATTATGCAATTAGCAATCAACTTTGTAACATATTATCTGGTCATTCAGCTTTGGATTAAAATTTTGGTTCTTCTACTTGCCACACATGGCTTTGAGCAAATTACCTTTCAGAGACTTTGCTTGCCCACTTGAAAAATGGGGATAATAGCATCTCTCACTGTATTTTTATGAGGATTAAATGATATAAGGGTCACAAACTGAACACTGGTACATAAAAGTTTTTTGCTAAACATTAACCTATCATGACTTTCACTATAATGACTTAATAAGCGATATCAGCACTTATAAATTAATATTTGTAAGCAGTTACCAGAACTTTACTAATTGTGAACTGATAAAATTTCTGGAGCTGCAAAGCAGTGTATGATCAGACTCTGGCTGACAGGGACTCAGCACTTTGTAAGATTCTGATTAGAGCAGATGCTAGACAGGCAGCCAACTTCTCTTTGAATAGTAAGAAAGGATTAGTTGATTGAGAACTTAATAAAACTGGAATGAATGGGTTTAATTAGTAGAGAACTTAAACTATTTAAAAACTTCAAAGCAATATTTATAATAGAGAAGCCTGTCCATGTAGAACTCACTTGTGGATAATCAAGAATAGAGCTTTATATAAAAGTCCCAATTTCCCATGGTTCTTCAGAAATCATAAAAATAATTAATAAATTTGTACCTGAAGAAATGCTGAGGAGGGTCTTTAAACAAACACATCCCATGACAACACCAACCTTTGTGTTACTGAAAAGAATTTATTGTAAGAGTTGGGGAAGGGGTGTAGGATTTCAAAAATTTGACTTTTTATTTGATATTTTGTGCAAGACAGTGGTTTTCAGCTGTGAGGTTTTTCAAGATTCCTTTCTCCTGCTTCTGGAGCACTCTCCTTCCTCCCTGTGTTCTCTTCACCCTAGCCCTAGTAGTTGCTGTTGGCCAGGGGGGTGCTACTGCTGCAGACAATCCATGGTTTCATGTTTTTTAGCTTTTGTTCTTTTCAGTTTTATACATCATCTCATCAGTTAGGAGACTGTGGTTAATAGGAACAAAAACAAAACCAAAAAGCAAAAAACACACCAACAAAAACTAGTAGCTGCTGACGGCTTATCTATCCCTATTTATATTTGCTAGTTTTCAATTCCAGGCACTGTCTAGCTAATTGGAATTCTTCAGACCCCAATCTTTGCAACTCTTTAAGCAGTTCCTCATCTCTCTCTAGGGATACCAACCCCTGAGCTGGGGAAACATCAGTATTGGGAAATAGTTTTCAAAGTGTGGTGTGAGGAACTCTGGTCAGAGGCAAGCCTCCTCCACGTGGTACATGGAGGTGGTCTCTGGTCTCTGGTTGTATTAATACTTAGAACACGAAACCCTTTATTTTTTGTTCCTAGTGTGAGTTAATAAATACGTTATCCGGTGTAAACATTAATTCTGATATGTATTTTTTTAAAGTAAGAACTAGTAATATGGTTGGTCTATGGGATCTTTTGCCCAAATTAATGTATGAACTGAAAAAGGCTCAGAACCTTTGCATTTGATCTAATGGGTTTCTACTTTAAAAGTCATTTTATTAAGTTATTAATTTGGAGTATATCAAAATTAGAGTTCTTGTTGCAAATTCCTACAATCAGCAAAGAATCACAATTTTCAGGCAGGTACAATGACTTTATACTCACTCTTTGTCCAACAGGACCTTTAGGACCTGATATTCCAACTATGCCAGCATCTCCCTCAGGACCCTAAAAATATAGTAAGAATAAAAAGTCAAAATCTTTAATTCTATATGGACATTTACAAGTGCAATAATCTTGTAACAATCTGTTAAGAGTTGGCTCTGAAGAAATGGAATGTTAATATAAATGGATAATTAATGATGTGCATGCTGAGTACTTTGGAGGAACTGTGCTAAAGTGTGCAATTGACTTTGAAGTACACCAAAGTGAATGGAGAGAGGGTGGGAGGGACAGATAGATACATGACAAGGCACGTGGAGTAAAAAGCTATGGTAGAATCTAGGTAATAGATATATGGGTTTGCACTCTTTCCCTCAATTTTGCTGTATGTTTGAAAACTTTCACAATAAAATGTTTGGGAAAATGGAATGTGAGGGGGCCAAAAGCAAATTATTCAAGAAAATTGGTGGGGAAATCTATAGCTACACAAATTTTAAATTAATGTGTTCAAAATGCAAATATATAACTCTGTACCAACTCAAATTTTACAGATTAAAATATACAAAAACTCAAGTCAGAGACTAAACATTGGTATTTCAACATCTTTCTGATGAATAGCAGAAAACACGTAAACATACCCTGGGGCCTGGGAATCCTTGGAAACCTGTCAAACCTTGAACACCATGTTCTCCCTGCAATGTGAATAGATATGATAATCATTATTATGCACCAGTGGCCTGGTCTGTAGAAAAATAATACTTAGTGAATTTCTGAGTTGGCACATACAGGCTGCCCTTTCAGGCCAGGCTCTCCTCGTGGTCCTTGATCACCCTGTGCTCCTCGGTGACCTCTTTTACCTTGAATTCCAGGTTGACCAGGTAGTCCTTGTTCACCCTATGGACAAAAAAAGAAAGGTGATCTTGACTTTAGACTCTATCAACATACTGGTTTTTAAATAAAACCCAAATACAAGTCCATGCTTAGGTATAGTACAGGGCACCAAGGAAATCAAATTCTGCATGGTCATTCTCCCTACCAATATTTTCCACATAAGTAATATTTGATTATAATGAACAGTAAGCGTAGCAGTGGGGAAAGAAAATTCTAGGGATTGTGGCCATAAGTGTGGTAATAAGAGGGAAGGGGATGCCTAAAAGCTAGAAGGAAGACAGTGGGGCTAAAGAGAGAATGGTGAATGTGTGGTGTGTGTGTGGGGGGTGTATATTACATATGATGGAATGTGCACTCTATTTGAGTTGGTGTTATTTTGCTGTGTTCTCCTCACCATACAGAGATGATTCAGCTGATACCAGAAACAGAGCAGATTCTTCTGAAGTGTGAACCTTGGTTTTTGCCATGGTTGTCTTTTCAATCCTATCATTAAGAAATTTCCATTACCGGGGCACCTGGGTGGTTCAGTCAGTTAAGAGTCTGACTTCAGCTTAGGCTGTGATCTCATGATTCGTAGGTTCTAGCCCCGCATCGGGCTCTGTGCTGACACCTTGGAGCCTGGAGCCTGCTTCAGATTCTGTGTCTTCCTCTCTCTCTGCCCCTCCCCTGCTCATGCTCTGTCTCTCTGTCTCTCTGTCTCTCTCAAAAATAAACATTAAAAAATAAAAAAAAAAAGAAATTTCCATTAGCTGTTTCTCAAGGTTCCTTTGATATAAATTCCCTTTATCTCCTTTAAAATTCTACTTTAATGATATACTTAATCACCATTCTTTTATTTGCAAAAGTTAAGTCTTTTCTTAATTTACTTTTACTTTGTTTTTCAAATGAAAGTTGAAATATCCTTCACACCATTTCTAACAAGAACCAGGTGGAGTTTGCAGATAGGTTAATGAAAAATGATGCTGGTAGACTTTGATCAAAGATTCTTTAAGATTAGCAAATTATCTTTCACTGTCTGGAGACAAGGATATAGCTTTGGGACTTGACAAATACGGATCCTTTTTATTGCAGATTCACACATTAAAGAGAGGACTCATATCTTTTCCTAGTTTTAGCATTTGCTCAACTACTTTGACCTTTAGTGGAAAGGGATGGATGGGTCATTTCCAGCTTACCCATATGGATCAGAATACCTAAGCATTCTTTAAAAGTGGAACTATGAAAATCAAATTGAGAGGTAATAATGGTGACGGTACCAACATCTCAATCCTGGGCTATTTTATGAAATCGTTTTAGACACTGGACTAATCTCTTGGTTGTCTGGGTCAGTTCTGCACCTACATAGCTCTGAAACAGGTTTTCTTTGGAAAGCCTATTGACATGTGACAATACTCCATTCAGTGAATGTCAATGACATGTTAATACTCCATTCAATGAATGTTTAATTATGATCACTTTGACTCTATGAAATAAGCTCTACTCTTATCAGATTTATAAATTGGTTGGTTAGGTTCAGACTCAGAGGAATAGGAAGTATATCTAAGAAAGTATGGATCTGGAAGTGAGGTTTCTCTTTTTTTGGAGAAGGTGGATGACAGAGGAGGAAGAAGAAACAGAATGAGTCAAAGGGTGTTTTTTTTTAAATGCTTATTTATTTTTGAGAGACAGAGAGAGACAGAGTGTGAGTGGAAGAGGGGTAGAGAGAGAGGGAGACACAGAAACCAAAGCAGGCTACCGGTTCTGAGCTGTCAGCACAGAGCCTGACACAGGGCTCGAACTCACAGACTGTGAGATCATGACCTGAGCTGAAGACAAGACACCCAGGGGACTGAGATGCCCAGGCGCCCCAAAGGGCATTTTTTTTTAATGCACTGCCCGTCCTGAGTTAATGAGTTGTTCTGGCAAATTATATGCAGTGTGGTTATCACAGGAGGTGAGTATGTCAAGGCCACACACTGTTTCTCCTAATGTGTTTTTATTCTTGGTCAAATTTATTAAAAATGATTAATCTTACCATCCTGTGATTTAGCCAAGAAACTCAGGTACAATAAGGATGTTAGTAGTGCTGCTCATCGATCAGAAGAAAATGTTAAAGTACCTTTGGGCCTGGAACCCCTGGGCTTCCTGGAAGGCCTGATGACCCCTTGGCTCCTCGAGGACCCGGAGACCCAGCTGGTCCTGCTCTTCCTGGGCTGCCTCTGGTGCCCTAAATCACATAGGTAAGAAATAAAAATTGGGCTATTTCCTAAAAACCCATCCAGAGGCTCAGTAAATGTAGGAGGCATTGGAGTTCTGAAAGGCTACTGTTGACACACTGCCCAGGTTTGAGTTATCCTGGGCTTCCTTCCCAAATAAGTGAAATATTTAAGTAATGTTTTACCCACCCAAAGTCTTTAATTATAGTTAAAATAATGGTCTGAGGAATTTCAAATGAAAATACTGAGGCAGTACAGTCTGTCAGTACCTTCTGACTTAAATAGCCTACGTGTAAAGTATGTTCATTGTATTCTAACTTTCTGTATTATATTTGGGCATGCATGACAACTCTAATAACTGATTAATGTTTCCTTAAGAAAAACATTCTGTGGATATTAAGCAGACTTACTGTGGTGATCATTTTCTCAGTATATTCACATATTGAATCATTATGTTGTATACCTGAAACTAATATAATGCTCTATGTCACATATCATAATTTAAAAAAAGAGTATAAAAATTTTTTTAGAGTTTCTGAGTGGTTCATTTGTTAACCCAGCAAGGAAAGTCACCTACAGATATGACTTAAATCATGTCCCAAAGTAAACTTGTTTCAGATTGTTAGCCTTTTGGCAAGAACAATGGCCTGAAATGTTGAAGACATTGGAGCAGCATCAATAGCCAATTTAAAAACAAGGCAAATGCTTTTGAGTGGTTTTCCCTGCCTCTTGATGAACTGATAGATGTTAGTAATACAACTCAATTGTTTATTTGGGGAGTCAATGTTGTGTTGAAGTGACTGAAGAATTAACGTATATGAACAGTTTGTAATTAACTATAGGTGAGAATATTTTCAAAGAAGTTAAAGCACTAAATCAGTACAACCTCAAATAGAAAGTGCCAAAATGTGATAAAACTGATAGCAATGCATTGGAAGAAGATTTACTGGACAGATTTACAAAACTTGTGAAAATGCACAGTATTTAAAGCTAGGGATGTTCATAGTATTATTCACCATAAGTCACTGAGGAAAATACTTGAATCTAGCATGTGTTGTTGAACAAGTGTCAACAGTGAACTCCATTGACTCTTGCAACCTTCAGCCATTCTGTGATTTTTTTGCGTGAAAATAGAAACATTTTCTTTACCACATAGCAATTTGATGGCTTGGCAGGGATAAAGTTTTACTGAGATATTTTGAGACCAAGACTGAAATTTTTTTCAATGAGAAGAACCATCCTCAACCTCTATTATTGAATAATGAGTGACTTTAGAAATTAGATTTTACTACAGACGCTATAATGTTCATCAATGAATTCAACCTAAAATTATAAGGCAAGACAATGCCTATATGTGAAGTATATACTGTGGTAAAGAAATTTCTTTTTTAAGTAATCTCTATGCCCAACACGGGGCTTGAACTCACAATTCCAAGATCAAGAGTACATGCTCTACCAATTTAGTCAGCCAGCCACCCCATGTGGTAAAGTTATTTTGATGACAACCAATGTTTGAATCACAAGTAATGTGAAGCAACTTTTATCCATTTCCTACGGTGTCAAAAGTAAAACCTTAAGTGAGATCTTCATTTCCACACAAATTTGCAGTGGATAGAGCTCAACTACTTTCAGTAGCATTTTTTAGCACTAGAGGAAAGAAATTTCTATACTTCAAAATCTATTTAACTGTACAGCTGAAAAGTTTCCAACTAAAGTCCAATCGGATATGAATAAAATGCAATGTAATGACATGCTAGAAGGCAAATATCAGAGAAGAATCTAACAGAATTTTATAAATTCCTTTCAAGCAATGAATAGGCACAGTTAAAATCATATGTTCTTGAATTTGGCAATACCTACCTATGTGAAAAGAATTTTCAAAGATGAAGTATGTAAAACATGCAAAATCTCAATATAGGTCAGCATTAACAGATAAAAAGAAAATTTTGATGACACGGAACTGTAGTAAGCTAAATGTTATCTCCCCTCCCACAAATAGTTCAGTTTTTTAAGATTAGAATTGTATTCCAAAAATTGCACTAAATTATATTTTGAATTTCATGAAAAACATTTTTGTGAAAATCTCTTTTCTCTCTTGTTGCACAAGTTCTTAAATAATACCCTTAATTTTGCCTCTTGCCTTGCAAAGCCTGAAATAGTTACCATATTTATAGAAAACATTTGTTGACCTCTGTTCTAGATGACTGCTACTTTCTCTGTTGATTCCTGGGATACTAAATTGGGCTGTGAAATCATTCTTTCATGAAACATTCAGCAAAAAATTGATGATGACATAGAATACTATCTATGTGAAAGGAAGGTACCATGGGAAGACATATAGGGAATACAAATATAAATATGCTTTTTGTTTTCAAGGAGCTTAACATTAAATGAAAAGGATAAAATATAACTATATAAACGGTTATAATAAAGACAGAAATATTTTTTAAATTGCCAGAGGAGAAGAGAGACAGAAAGCAAATTCTAGAGAAGTTCTGAATAGGGGAAATTACTTTTGGTGCTAATCAAAAAAGGAATTACTGATAGAGTAGAACTGGATCATAAGATAAAGATATTGCCCTTAAAGTTACAAATGTAACAGGAGAGATGATTTGCTCAAGAGAGTCTAGAGTTATTCCTGTGGAAGCCCTGGTTGGGAGAATAGGATTTAAAGATAAAGCCAATTTTGAATATAATCTTAAAGTATTTTTCCTTTTTTCCCCAAAGTATTTCCTCCAAATTATATCACCACATATTTTTTCATTCTCTTACTTATGGTGAATAATTCAGCATAGTTAAAGAATTACCTTTTCTAGGTAGATTTTCTTCATGATCACAAAACTCACTAAAATAATGAATGTAAATGTATTTTATATCACTAGGTGCCATGTACTATGCTGGGCACTTATAAGGAGATGCCTACAGAATATAGGTTCATATTCCTACGTTGACCTTTAAACCTTTTTTTTGGTCCCAATCTACACTGGTCATTTTCTCTCTCACCATTTCTCTATATTAGTGTTTCTCAATCTATGTAAGGAACCATTATGAAGACAAAGTGGGGGAAGAGAGAGAGAAGGAAAGAAAGGGAGTGAGAAAAGAGAGGGAGAGAGAGGGAGATAGAGACAAAGAGAGACAGAAAGAGAGATGGAGACAGAGAGGAAGGGGAGCAGAGAGAAGGGGGGGAGAGAGAGAGAGATCCACATTGTGGACTTAAGATTCAGGTGATTATATGATTCTTACATATAGCTTGCACCGTAACCTAATTGCACTAATCTCTATTTCCTTCCCCTTGCCACATGAATTTGAGAACCCTGGATTCATGTAATCTATCCAATTTCTTTCCCCTTGCCACACAAATCCTGGATTCAGGACTTCGTGTCATTTTAGAACCCATCAAAGCAAATGAAAGCAAATCCAGTCAGTCATCTGAGACTTTGGGATATAACATTTCAAAAATGTTTAGCGAAGACATAGGTGTCATACCAACGGCCAGGTCTCTAACAGAAATATGACTTTATAGAAAAGGGAAGCCTCAAAAACAAAATTCTGATGAATAGTGCCCTCCCCACTAAAAACAAAAAGAGGTGAAAAACGTAAAGAAATCAATGGCCTGCAGACAAAGCAGATTCTAAAAGGTCAAATAAAAGATGGGAGGAAGGGTATATAAGCAAGGGAAAAAAATCATACAGATTTAGGTTAATATATAGACTTAGCTCCAAAGTTAAACCAGATGAAATGTAAGGATTTTTTTTTTAAGTGGATTGTCTTGCAAGGCTGTGAATAGCCTATCCTTGGATATATTATAGAAGTAATAGAGGCCACAGGGAAAGGATATCATATGACAGATTACCTTAGACAATTTTAGGATACCGCAACATTCCAAAATTCTAAAATAGTAGCACTCACTTATAATTTTAGGCAATTTTTAAGACCTTTATTTGCCAACAGTAAAAAAATAATGTATCTTTTGGATAATGCATGAAAAATGGACATTCAGATACTGCTGAACACTCCTGAAGTCAATAGGTATTTTTAGCTGAGAATAAAAAGGACCCTAAGACTAGTCCTCAGGGTTAACTGAAAACTAGAAACTTTACTTGCAGTGCTTTCACATATTTAGCACAGTACAATGAGTATGTTCCAAGTCATTTACTGTTCGTGTTGGTTTCTTAGAGAGAAATTTGAGGATAGTAGCAGAGTGTTCTGTGCAAAGTTCCAAACAATGTTTCATACAAGTAGAGAACAAATATTTCTTATTATGAACACAAAGATGGATGAGTAATTTTGCTTTCAAGAGAAACAGATGCTAATGCCTAGGCATTCTTTCCAGTGTCTTCTAAATGATTTGTCGAAAACCAATAAGCAGAGAGTAAGTCATTCTGAGTGAATTTTAAAAAGTAAACAAAACCACAATTAATTTTTTCAGAGATGATGAAACCAATAAACTCTGCAGGAAGTGTCAATTTTGATTGGACTGAAACTGATGACTGCTTAAGCCTTGATATTCTAAAGAAACAAGTACTTGGGTCAGTAATCAACAACAACAACATCAGCCACAACAAGAATTACTTTTTATTGTCTTCTATGTATCAGAAACTGTCATGGTAATACGGTTGTATTGTTTAATTTAATCTGATGTCAGTTAAGGAAAGAAGAGGGATTCCTTGTCTTTCACTTTGACTTCCCTGTGGGGAAAGCAAAGAGTAGTTTATGTATAAATCTGCCTTCAATCTGGAAAGGAAAATGGAGTTATCTGCATACATTAGGAGCACAGAGAGAGAGGAAGATTTTGGAACAGTGATGACTGGTTTGTATATAATAGTGAAATATCACAAAGAGAATGTCCCTAGGCCTCTAATTTAGTTGTATTAATTTCATTAGGATTGAAACTATATTAAGAAATCAGTCAAACAGAAATAAAATTTGCTATAGACAGGCAACAATAGAAATCCACATTTAAAAGTAGCTTAACAAAGGGATGCCATCTTTAAAACTGTGTTGAATGGAAAGATAAATACTTTTGATGTTAAATTTATTGATTTCTCAACAACAGAATGATAAATTTAAAATGACACTAAACTTCAAATTAGTTGATGTTTTTCTTTAAAGTAGCACCTTGAAAATTACTAGAAAATTTTTTCCTTTCCCTACTGCCAAGCATCCTTTGTGTTCCTAGCATTATGTTTATGTAGTTATTTATTGTGTGAGAATATAACAGTTAAATTAATTTACTTTCTATAGAACAAAAAAATAAGTACGATATCATGAAATTTTTTTGCATTATTAGGCAACATAAGTACTGCATTTTTTGTTAAGCCAGCAAATCAACGAGTTATAAAAGTAATGCTTTGCTTCCTTTACTCCAAGCAACTAAAAACACTTCTGTTTAAGTAAGAATTTCTCATTTTATTTCATTTACTAAATATATCCCTCCTAGGAAAGAATTGGCTATTTAAAATATATGGGATAGGAATTATTAGGTGATTATATGCAAGGCTACATTATATCTAAATAATGTAGCATTCATAACATTTTCCTTCAGTGCCAGTCATATGTAATGTGGCCACATGCTGGAAATAAGATTTATGAATGAGCTGTATACTACAGTTAGGAGATAACTTTAGTTTTGAATCTCTAAACATATTTATGCTTATGGAACTTGGAGCAGGGTTGAGACAAGTCACAGGGTAGTGGAGACAAGTCAGGTTAGCTGGACTTAGGTCTATTCCCAAGAGTATACAAAACTAACTCTTGTTCAGCCTTAATGAATGTAGGCATTTCAACATTGTATAACCTCACAGAAATTAGTCACACATTTCCATTAGAACAACTGGTGGTTTATCAGTCTTGTAAAATGGACAGTGCAAATGTCACTCTAATGTTGGGCAAAATTAATGCATCTTACAAAATCTCCTTTACTCAGCTCTTAACCTACAATCACAGGACTAACACGGACTGAAAGAGGATATTTCATTTATGCTTTGGCTCTTAGACATGTCTAGGCTCACACTACTATGAAGAAATAAATGTCCATCTTTTATTTCAAAAATAACAAATCTATACCTGCACTCTTATTGGATCCTCTGATAATCCTGTGAATATGCCAATTCTTTCCTGACTGCAGGTTTTTCCATTTAGATTCCTTCACATAGAATGTTCTCCCCTCATTCTGTATATAGCTGGCTCAGTCTTCTGAAGGGAGATACAGTATAATTATACACAAGTATGACCTCCTCAGTGAGGGTTCCACGGTCTACTCCATCTATAATCTACTTAATCCACGTGCTCTACTATAATCCACATGCTGTATCCAAAACCCTTCTTATTTCTTTCATAGCAACTAGAACAATTTAGAATTACCTGATTTGTTTATATATATGGACTACTACCCAATTACTAGGCTGAACCATATTGCATTATGAATATTTTTTAGGTCTAAAATGGTCAAATGTCAGAAGTTTCTTGCTGTTTCATGTATGTTTCACGAAGGCAGTTCTTTGTCCATCTTGTTCACTGCTCTATTCTCTAACTCCTGGCTCATATTAAGCACTAAACAAATATTTGTTGAAGGAATGAATGTTCACTTAACCATGAATATCTATTATTATAGAATGATGATAATAGCTCAGTAAGTGTATGTGGTCCACCTAACACTTCACATAGAATGTCTCGTGTGATACTCACAAAACCCATATGACTTAGATATTTTTGTATTCCTGTTATAGATGATGCTTAAGACGTTAAGTAGGTGACACATCTTAACTTTATTCGGGTCTCCAAAGTCATTGGTATTATGCAAAGAATATTCATTCTTCAAATATTTACTGAGCTTCTTCTGTAGGCCTGACACTGCTAATTGCTAGGGATGCAAAGATGAATAAAACACAATCCCCATTCTACAGGAGTTTGCAGTCTTTTGGGACAGAAAGACATGAAGATATGTATTCTTGCTCTGATGGAAGCAGTGTGTAGAGTGTACATGAGTTCCAAGCAGAGATGCTTAGCTCTGACTGGAGAATCTAAAGAAGAGTGTCTGAAGGAGGTAACCATTCAATTCAGTTCTGAAAGAGCAAGAAATTATTCACCCTAAAGTCAGAGAGAAAGATGAAAGAGCTGTCCAGGCAGAGGGCATAAATTACATGTACAAAGGCATGAAAGTAAGGAAAATATGCAGAATTTGGAGGAATGTCTAAGTAATTAATCATACCTGAAGAGGTACAGCATAGCGGTTAAGAACATAGGTAGGCTCTGAAACTACGTTGCCTGATTTTGAATTCTGGCTCTATTATTTGTTGTCTGTTTGACCTCAGGCAAGTTACTGAGTCTCTCTGAGTCTCACCTTCCTTTTCTATAACCTGGAGTTAATAGCTCTACCTACTTCATGGTATTTTTGTGAGGATTACAAAACTTCATACATATTCAGCACCTTGAATAGTGTCTGGCATATAGTAAGTGTTTAATAATCATTAGCTGCCATTATGACTGAAATGCACTGCAAATGTGAGGAGAAAAGTAGAATATAAGACTGGAAATGTAAACAGAGGCGAGATCATGAAGGATCAACATTCCATGAAGAGTATGAACTTTATTAGATTGGGAGTCATTGGAGAGTCAACTAGGAAAGTTACATCCTTTAGCAAATCTTTCATTTTGTTGCTAATAAGCAGCCAAACAGACTGTGTTTTTTCTGCTCTGGAAGAGTTCCTAATGAGCAGTTAATGGGCCAAAACAAGCAGCAGGCGGAATAGGGAGAAAGTAGCAATCAGGATAAGCCATAATTGGAAATCACCCTCTTAATAATCAAGAGTTGACAGGATCTGCTGATGGTATGTTTCTCTCTCCAAAATACTGTGAAGAAAGAAATGTATCTTCTCAGAAACAGAAGTTTCTTTAGTGTGACTACCTCACGGGCTAGAGAACACACGAGATGGGTGGCAGGGCTGCCGATGTTCTTTAACAGAGGCTTCCATGGTGGTCCTGCTACCCTGTGCTTGGATTATGAGTGGGCTGATGAAGTGTGTTTTTCCTTCCTCTACTGGGCACAGTCCACAAGTGGAAAACTTAAGACTTTCGATGTTCTTTTAGGACAAGCATCTCATTTTATACAACACTTAAGCCTGTGTTCACCTGACAAAGTGCAAAGTCAAGATTGAAAGGCCTTGATTTGTCTAAAGTCAAGATGTTAGTTTTGTTTCTTTCCCTCTTTTCCAATAACCAATTTTATTAGTTGCGGCAATAAAAAATAAAAAGAATGGTAAGCCTTCATTTTGACGACAAATAGATTTATGATCTTTGAAGGGAAAACTTGTTTTCCTTTTTCATAAATGATTGAGGCACTACAGAAGTCCAATGCAATGAAAACAGCATGGTAGACTCATTTACTACAGATGTGCTAAGTTGACTAGTCTCAAAACACTCATTTATACAGAAGGAAATTCACACAGGCAACAGTGAGCCTCCCCAATACTATCTGTTAGTTATAGTCACATGACCTTGAAAAAACACTGAAACTGCAGAGTGACTATGCCAAGAATTCTTTAACTCCTTGGCCACATCAAAAAAAGAAAGAACATTGTTTAGGAAAATCAGGCAGTTGCATAATGCTAGAAATCCCAGAATAAATATTTTTCTCTGTGGAAAAATCCAGCAGTCTTTAAAGGTAAGCCAAGAAACACCACGGTGCCATGATTTAAAAAAATAAAATAAAAATTACAAAGAAAGACCAATGGAAAGATGTTCTTATCCGTTGTTGAAAAATATTCCAGGGAATATGCTAGTATTTAAAGACTGTGTTACTTTCTCTTAAGTAGTTTTTCTACTGCCATAGTAAGTTTCAGAAATAATTACTTAGAAATCATTTTACCTAATGACCAGTTTGGCCATTGTTACCTAATGTCATTGAACACACTAGTTCCTTATAAAAAAAACTATCTATCATTCTGGGGTGCCTGGGTGGCTTAGTCAGTTGAGCACCCAACTTTGGTTCAGGTCATGATCTTGCAGTTTGTGAGTTCGAGCCCCGCGTCGGGCTCTGTGCTGACAGCTCAGAGTCTGAAGCCTGCCTCAGATTATGTGTCTCCCTCTCTCTCTCTCTCCGACCCTCCCCTGCTCGCTCGCTCTCTCTCTCTCTCTCAAAAATAAATAAACATTTAAAAAGTTTTTAAATAAAAAACTATCCTTCTTATTTCATATCATATATTCTACAAGGAGCAGAAATACTTATAGAAAATTTTTCTGTATTCCCAAATACCAATACCATGTGTAAACCTTTGGGTTTGAAAGGGGATTCCTCAAGGGAAAGTTAATTTTGTCTTTATTTTGATGGATAAAAAACAGTTCAGTATTTATGACATCCTGATATTCAAAGTATGCATGTGACATTTTTCTTATTCTTTGAAAATGCTAAAAAGTAGGAGATGATGAATTATGATCTGATACCTAATTGCTTACTAATGGCAATAGCAGATACCATTCAGCTTCATGAATCTGGGAGGTATACAACATTATTGTAATTCATTTAAATTACTTTCATCATAAAATTCCATGAGATTTTTATACAAGTCATGTATAAAGCGACATGTGGCTCTGAATCTGTTTTTTAAAAACGACTTCCTAACTAGAAGTGGAATAGCTTAGAAAGTGGAGCTAGAATATGCATGTTTTATTATCTAATTCATACTCAGATTTTCCTTTCCCTTCATTATGTCTTCAGCCTCTCCATCCCTACTAGGTCCATCTAGCATTTAAATGTGTTCAAGGTTGTCTCACTTAAAAATAACTTCTATTTTAATTTCAGTTTCATCTCTAGTTATTGCCCTCCTTTCTCTTTCAGAGCCAAATTTCTCCATTGAATTGTTTGAATATCTTGATTTCCTTCTTAAGCACTGCAATCCTATTTCTGCACCCTCCCCCGTCCCTGATCAAATCAAATGGTTATTTGCTGATATTACCAATGACCTCCATATACTAAAATATAATGGTTATGATTTTATCTTTTTAGATTTTGGTACTAGTCAGTGTCTGTATTTGCAAATACCAGAAACCAGTCCTGGATAATTTAAACAGAGAATTTACTGAAAAGGTATTGAGTAGCTCACACACAAATCCAGAAAGCCAGGTTCAGAAAATGCATAGAATTGAAGGAAGTTTAGGTAGCCAGAATTTGGACACTGCAATGTGCACCACTCCAGCTGCTGGACATGGACTCGGGTCACCCCTGGAATCTGAGTGCTATTGGTGTTACTGCCACTGCCACTAGAATAGAATCCCTTTTATCTCTGCTTCTGTGTATCACTAACTCCCCAGCCAAAGGCCTAGCTGGACATAACTGTTTGGTTAGGCCTAGGTCATAGGCCTGTGTCCTTGTTTCAAGGAGGGAATGGAAAGTGAGGATCTAGAATTTGACTTCTGTAGAAGGTGGACCCCCACTAAGACTCAAAAAGGGAGTAAATATAAGCATTTATAAACATAAGACGGGGTTAAAATGCTGAGTAGCCAAAAAAAAAAAACAAAAACAAAATAAAACACATGTCCAACATAATCTCTCAGGTTTATTAGATCTAGTTGATGACTTAGTCCTTGAAATATTTTTTTCTGAGTTTCCATGACATTACATTCTTTTTCTCCTACCTATTACAATCACCCCATTTCAATCTCTTTTGTAGTCTCCTCTTCCGCCTTTACCTGATTTCTAAATGATAGAAATCCTTACAGCTCAGTACTGGACCTTCTTTCCATTATTTACTTAATATTTGTACTTTTCTTCATTTTGTTCTCAAATCTATTCACTGTCGCTTCTCTATCTTGCTAGTAGTCCTGGGAATTTGACCTTCATGGACCGTATCACCTGGGTTCTCTTCTCTCTTTTCAGTTGGGGTTGGCCAACGGTTACTAAGATATTCGAGGAGAGACGAGTACTATATTTATTTCTTCCATTTCCTCCTGGCTTTGACATTCTGTCAGTGGCTGGGTTACTTTCAACTATAGCTCCTGTGAGGTTCCCCTTTTCCAACAGCTCCAGCCTTCATCTTGGCTCTCCACTTGCCATTACTTCTTTCCTTTAACCTTTCAGGTCTAAGGGCAGTAACCACTTCCTATTGTTGATAGTCTCTGGATTCTCCCGACATCCTCTATTGGCTGTCTTAACCCTTTCTTCATTTCTGTAAATATTCTTTTCAAAATTCAAAAGTAGAGTATTTCATGTACTTTCTAACATGACTCTGATTAAGTACATTTTTATATGCTGATGACTCTCACATTTATATCCGACATTCTCTCTGAGCTCTAGGCCAGAATATCTAATTGCCTACTTAACAATTCCACCTGAATGTCATAAACTTGCCCATAAAATTTGGGCTTTCTTCAGTGTTTGCTTTTTTAGTGATGGGCACTCTAATGCACAAAGTCAGAAACTTGCACAAGTTAGAAATTTGGAAGTTACCCTTGACATCCCTCTCCTTCCCTTACCTCCCTTAATCAAATATCAAGTATTGTAAAAGCTACCTCCAAAATACCACTAAATCCACCCCCTTCTTTCCATATCCACTTTACTAGTCCAAACCACGAAGAAATGCAGCCTGGAATATTGCAATAAATAGGCTTCTTATTAGTTGCCTACATCTGTGCTTGCCCCTTCCAATCCAGTTTCCATATGAAGCCAGAGCAAGTCCTTTAAAAATGGAAAATTGGATAATGTCCCTCCTAACTTCAGTGGGGTACTACTGTCTTCAGATAATGTTCAATATCCTTAACATGTCCTTCAACATCCACATGATGTGGCTCTTGTGTACTTCAATGGCATCACACTGTATCAGTATACATCTTGTTCACTAAACTTTAGCCACAACTGCTAATGTTCTAGTTCTTCAACACACTATGTTCTTCCTAGCTTTGTATATGCTGTTGTTTCTGCATAGAATGTTTCTTACAGGCTTTCCTCACTCACAATAATCATTCCTAATGTACTAACTCCTACATATTCTTCAGTGTCATCTCTCTCTTTCTCCCTACCCCCTCATATCAAGCCACTTTACTGAGGTATAATTGACATAAAGTAAATTACAAAGTATGTAATTTGATAAGTCAGCATAAAAAATTTCACACATCTGTGAAACCATCATGACAATCAAGATAACATATCTACCCCGTCCCCCCAACGTGTTCCCTTTGTAAGTCCTCCTTCTCACACACCCCCACAGGCACTCCCATCTACAGAATACCCCCCCCCATTTGCTTTCTGTCACTATAGATTAGTTTGCAATTTCTAGGATTTTACATAAGTAGAATCGTACAGTATGTGCCCTTTTTTTGTCTGCTTTTCTCCACTCAGCATATTTATTTTGAGATTCATTCATGCTGTAGTATGTGTCAGTAGCTCATTCTTTTTATTGCAAACTAATATTTCATTATACATATGTACCACAATTTGTTTAGCCAGTTACCCTTTGATGAACATTTGGGTTATTTCCTGGTTAGGGCTATTACAAAGATAAGTGCTATGAATATTCATGGACAGGTTTTGTGTAGATATATGCTTTCATTTCTCTTGGCAAAAAGTAGAAAGGCTGGGTCATATGATAAGTATATGTTTGATGTTTTAAGATACTGCAAATGTGTAGGGTAATTAATGTCTTAATAGTATCTGATCCATGAACATAGTATATATACCACTTATTTAGGTCTATTTTAATTTTTGTCAGAAATTTTCTATAGTTTTCAGCATATAGGTTTGAACATTTTTGTGGTCATATTATCCCATTTTGGCACTATTGTCACCACTGTTTTTTAAATGTTACTTTCTGATTGTTCATTGTTAGTATATAGAAATATAATCCAAATTTGTATATTGATTTAACAACCTGTAACTTTGCTAAATTTAGTTATTTTTTTTCTTGTAGAGTCTTAAAGATTTTCTGTATAGATGATCATGTTGTCAGTGAATAAAGAGAGTTTTATTTCTTCTGTTCCGATCTGGGTGGGTTTTATTTATTTTTATTACCCTGACTAGAATCTTACTGAATTGACTAGGACCTCCAGTACAGTGTTGAATGTTCATCCATATGTGAGACATATGTAGGAATATGAGGCCTCAATGGTTAGTCTCACAAATATCTACATTGGAAATACTTTTTGGAGGAAGTACTGATATAATAATAGAAACAAATTCAGGAGATTCTCTAAGGGATATTGAAAGTAATAGTGATCAAATAGCTTGACTGAGTTTACTACTCAAAAAAGCAGTGGAAATAAAAAGAGAAAGTAAATGTATAAAAACTAAAAGTAAAAATCAAGGGAATATCAAAAAACAACGCAGGCAAAGAGTAGTTTATAGAGACAAAAGGAAATGAGAGAACACAAAAGTGCTTGTTTTGTTAGAGAGAAGATACAGATAGTGATGTAACAAATCAATACAATTAAATACATACATATTTGGTTCTTAAATTCAGTGCAACTGGTACAAGAACATCAATCAAAAAAGGGCAACTTTTATTTTATTTTTTAAATGTTTATTTATTTTTGAGAAAGTACAAATCGGGGAGGGGCAGAGAGAGAGGGAGACACAGAATCCAAGCAGGCTCCAGGCTTTGAGCTCTCAGCAGAGACCCCAAGGTGGGGCTCGAACTCGGAGTGTGAGATCATGACCTGAGCCAAAGTTGGATGCTTAGCTAACTGAGCCACCAAGGCACTCCAAGAAAGGTAAACTTAAAAAAAATTTTTTTTTAAATTTTATTAATTTTTGAGAGACAGTGTGATCAGGGTAGGGGCAGAGAGAGAGAGGGAGACACAGAATCCGAAGCAGGCTTCAGGCTCTGAGCTGTCAGCACAGAGCCCGATGCAGGGCTCAAACCCACCAACCGTGAGATCATGATCTGAGCTGAAGTCTGACGCTTAACTGACTTAGCCACCCAGGCGCCCCGAAATGGCAAGTTTTAAACCAGCAAAAGAAAATTTAGTGTATCCAATGGGAATCAGGAAGGAAAAAGAAAAAAAAAAAGAAGACAGAAAAATAAAAAAGAATTAGTATTAGACAAGGAAAATACAGAATAAGATGGCAAATATTCTTAAAGGAGAAATTTTAGATGCATTCTCTAAGATCTGCAGCAGTAGAAGGATGTCCACTATTGTTGCTACTGTTTAACATAGTATTAAAGGTCACTGTCAACTTATGTGGAGGGAAAAAGAAGTGAGTGTAAGGAAAGAGATCAATCTGTCATTATTGAAGGTGATATTATCTGTCTTAAAAACCCAATAGAATTACAGAAGCAAATTATTGGAAATTAAAAAAGAATCCAGTTGTATAGAATATAATCTGAATTAGTGACATTATTTAAACAAGTAATAACTAGAAAATAAAATAAAAATAATACACAAAGTTTTTATTAAGAGGCAATACTGCATATTGATAAGAGCAAATATGGAGTTAGGCTGTCTTTGTAGCTATGAGATAATGAAAGCAACAATCTCAGTGCCTCAGAATGTATGTAGGTAGGTACTGTTTTAAACTGAGGTATAATTGACCTGAGTGTTTAGATGTATCAAATAAGGATCATAATTCTACATTTCTTACAAGATCATAAAGATTAAGTGAGTTGATGTAGTCAAACACTTTATCATGGTACCTGGCACATACTTAGCATCATATGAACTTTTATCACTATTATTATGGAAATAGTCTATTATAGGACAATAGAAGATGATAATAAATATTTCATCTAATTTATTAGATAACTAAAATGGTAAGATATGAATTTTCTCCCAATAAAGCTATAAATTCAAGATAAACCCAATGACAATTCAAGGTTTGGTTTTGTTTTTAGAGAAACTCAGCAAATCTAATCACAAATGTATGGGGTAGAAGTGTAAAGAAGGGGAACTTTCAATACGACTTTCAAGTGTAAAGAAGTGTGCCCCTTTCAATACGAGGACACACTGCAAAGCTATAGAATAAGAACACTGTTATAATACAAACAGACCAGAACAGACACTTTTTTTCTGTAGAAGGCCAAAGAGTAAATATTTTAGATTTTCTGAGGCTATTGGTCTTTGTTGCAACTACTGAACTAACTCTGCTTTGTAGTGCAAAAGCAGCTATATGTAAAGAAATGACTGGCTGTGTGCCAATAAAATTAATTCAAGGATACTGAAATGTAAGTTTCATGTAGTTTTCAAGTGTGACAAAACCTTCTTCTTCTTGTTTTTTTCTACCATTAAAAATGTAAAAACTGGGGGACCTGGGTGGCTCAGTCAGTTAAATGTCCGACGTCGGCTCAGGTCATGATCTCACAGTCCATGGGTTTGAACCCCACGTCAGGCTCTGTGCTGACAGCTCAGAGCCTGGAGCCTGCTTCTGATTCTGTGTTTCCCTCTCTTTCTGCCTCTCCCCCACTCACTCAGTGTCTCTGTCTCTCAAAATAAAAATAAAGACATAAAAAATGTAAAAACCATTCTTAGCTCATGGGCCATACAAAAATAGGTCCATTTGACTCATTAGGTGTAGTTTGCTGATTCCCGAACAGACTGCTGATACAAACTATGTATAAATGAGAACTTAAATAGAGTTGGCTGGATGTTTTCTGTTTGCTTTTTGAGATCCAGTTTCTGCCCTTCTCTATCCCATGTTATGCTCTAGTATGTTCCCTTACCTTCTAGCTGCTGGTTACTGACATATCAAAAAGAGGTAAATTGGGAGATAGCCCATTCCTGGTGCAGGTGTAAAGGGAGTCTATTATCGGTAGTGAATTTTTTAAATTACAATAAAACTTTTTTTCATCATCATATACTTGCAATTCTAAACAACATCAGTGATACAATAGTTCTCCCCATTAGTGCTGCTATTATCACCCTTATTTAGTTCAGTTTGGCTAATGGGACACCCTGGCAGGGGCTTGGGGGTCAGGAGGAGACTGAAATCTTCAGCAGATTCAGGATGCTATGTAAGCTACCTTGCTATTTGCACCTTATGACTGAGCAATAATAATATCTATTAATATCAGAAGGGTCTGTGGCTGGTAGAGATGTTGCACGGACCCTTTGATAATCTGTCCATAACAGAAGCACAGCTTATATCCATGAAGTTTTGAAGATAAGCCATGCTTTCCTTTGTCATGTGTCATTTCCCATTTGGAAAACAGTTCTGCACTTGCTCTGGTTGGAACTGAATAAGCAACCAACCCTGAGACATCAAAGTTGTTTGTCACAATGAACCATTAAATAAACTGATAAAAACTAAAAGTAACTGATAACTTTCACCTATCACTGATGTCTGATAAATACCTTATGAGGGAGCATAAGGTAAGCTGACAGGATGCAACCCGCACCCCCCCAACTCCCCTTTCCAGGTGGGATCTGTGTGATATTCCTCAGGCACTCCTGGCTGCCAAAAACAAAGGAAAGGGGAAAAACAAATGGTTAACTGACACAGATCATAGTCCTGCAGGGACCTAAGTCTACATCACCCCTCCATAGTGATGTGGAAAACAAAGGCAGAAGGAAATGGCAGATAGAACTAAATTTCCTTATAACCTGCAGCCCACTGACAAATACTTGAGGCAGGCAGAGTAAAATGTTTCTCTAGGAACTCCCTACTGTCTTAATGTTAATGCTTTGCTAGAGGGAAAAACAACCTTAGCTTGACAATAGCTAGGCCTCCAGTATCCTGTGAGTCTTCTTTAGCATAAGAACATCACTGGAACTTCCCCTGGGATTTACTTCCCCCAACCCCATAGTATATAACCAGTGTTTCTTCAAGATCCTGAGCAGCTCTTCCTGCCTACGGGTCCTGTCCCCATGCTTCAATATAATCACCTTTTTGCACCAAAGACATTTTTAAGAATTCTTTCTGGGTCATTGGCTCCAGACACCACGAACCCCACTGTCACACACCCCCCCCAAAACCTCATCACCTTATATGCTGAATTATCTGAAATTCTTATTAAACATATATATATATATATATATATATATATATATATATATATATATATGATTCTCATTTCTATTATCTATATCTGGAATGAGTGTCTGGATTAGTAGTATTAGCCAGAGAACAAATGATTCACTCTTCCTAATAATTAAATAAATCAGTTTGTTATTAGTAGTATTTACAATTCACTTTTTAACCTTGTGAATTACTGGGCACATCCACATACATACCACCTACATGATCAAACTTGTGTTCAGCCGCAGGAAATATGATATATTTTGAAATGTGGTTTTCTTTGTTTCAACTCTCAATATCTTATCTAAAGTAATAAGGTAAGTTTCACAACAGCATTTCCCAGTAAAACTTAATCCAGAAATATATACAGACTCTCAGACCAATTCATTGTTTTATTGTTGTATTTTTGAAAACCCATAACCTAATTTTAAGACTACTACGTGGTAAGTTTGGAGAGCAGCATGAAAGTAAAGGTCCAGTGCATAAATGCCCTTAAAGACTGAGATCCTGGGGTGCCTGGGTGGCTCAGTCTGTTAAGCATCCAACTTTGGCCCAGGTCATGATCTCACAGTTCATGGGTTCAAGCCCCCGTGTTGGGCTCTGTGCTGACAACTCAGAGCCTGGAGCCTGGTTGGGATTCTGTGTCTCTCTCTCTCTCTGCCCCTCCCCCTCTTGCATTCTGTCTCTCTCTCAAAAATAAACAAATATTAATTTTTTTTTAAAGACTAAGATCTCAAATGAAAGTCCTCTCTTCCTTCCTTCCTTCCTTCCTTCCTTCCTTCCTTCCTTCCTTTCTTTCTATTTTAGAGAGAGAGAAAGTGAGGGAGAGGGGCAATGGGAGAGAGACAGGAAATCCTAAGCAGGCTCCATGTTCAGCATGGAGTCCAACCGGGACTCGTTCCGAAGACCCTAGTATCATGACCTGAGCCAAAATCAAGAGTTGGACGCTCAACCGACTAAACCACCCAGGCACCCCATCAAATGAAAGTCCTCTTTTAACCACACTGATGTTAGTGGCAGACAGAAGTCTATAAAATAGCTATTTTAATTAAAAACATGAGCCTGCCATCAAAGTTTTCTAGGCCTTAACCTGATGCTCTGATGTTGTGACATACTGCCTTCAAAACAAATAGAAACCATGTTTAGACTGCTAACACTATTCATCTTTTCAGAGAGAATCTGGCTATATTGTTTCTGAAATAACTAAACTGAGTATATACCATAGTTTCTTAATTAATATTTATTTATTTATTTGTTTATTTTTACAAATAAGATAACTCAACATAGTAAAAGAAGAATATTAATAGGGTTCAGGCTTAGGTACAGTCCCATGCTATATTTAAATAAATAACTAGGATTGATTTCTGATTTAAAAAAAAGAAAATTAGGTCAATAGATAACTATATCCAACAGATACATAAAAAGGTAAATTTTACAGGGTTCTTGAAAGTATGTGGCTAATTATTCTAATATTTCAAGTGAAAACACGAGGTGAGATAACGAAAAATGTCTGGATTATGATGGCACAAGGAAAGGAAAGAGAAGAAATGCCTAAATGAAGACAAAACTATGATTTTTAAATATCTGATCAAATAAATAAGATAAACATTTGCATAAAAATAAGAATCTATATCATTGCATCACCCTAGATGAGGACAGAGAAAATATTCACACGACTTTTTTATAAAAAACTGAGGCTGTAAAAGGAAAGGGAAAACAAATTTTGGCAGAATTTACATTGAGTTACTGCCAAACCTTCAATGTTCCAAAAGTGGCTTAAGACATTTGATGAAACTCAAAACACAGTTGGGTTATATAGTCCCTAAAATTGTGCTTCTTTATGGTTCTTATTTATAAGCTTTTATATGTGCAAAAATGGCATATATTATTTACAATATGAGTTATTAGATATAAAATTTGCAAGAGAATGTACTCATTAACATTCCCTGGAGATCATAAACACAATTCCAAAACAATTATTAAGCAGTGATTGGCTAATCTGAGACAATATCAAAACTAAGAAAGGCAAAACATACAAGGTCTAGCAAAAAGACACTTACAAATAAGAAATAAAAAGTAAAGAGATATTTATTCTACTCACAGGAAGTCCCTGTTTTCCTGGTAGCCCAAATTTTCCAGAGTTTCCTGAAATGCCATCAGCTCCATGGTATCCTTGCATGCCTTTTGGCCCAGGTAGGCCTGGAAGACCCTTGGTAATTAAAATTACATGGATTAGAGATGCTGTACAAATGTTTAAATGACAATTACCTTTGGGAGGGGGATGTTTCCATTTTTAATACCTTGCCCCAAGATAAATTTTCCCATTTCCCGAATTCCTTTTTGGCTTCAGCAGATCAGGTAACTGTCTTTAATAGTTCCCTAAACAGAAATGCCAAGCTAACTAAAATGTACTGGTAAGCTTTTCAGCTTTAGTGTAATTCTCTGATACTCTTCACTGTACTGGCCCATGCTTTATCCAGCTACGGTTAAAAGTCAGCTATATGTACCTGTCAGCGTAGTAAACAGCTATCATTTACCATCTGCAAAACCTCATGCAATATTATTTTCTCAAGAAATAAATTATAGTTCTTTTTGTTATCATTTTGAAATAGATGATTATATGACTGAATAAAGGTCTGGAAATTTTTTCTAGTCTTGGGTAAGTGGATTTTACCTATATGAATCTCTGATCTGAATGTGATTATAATTTATGTTCATTTTCTCTTCTGTTTTGAACCAACACAGGCCACCCAAAGTAGGCATCACGCCCTTGGCTGAGGAAGACCAGCAGGAAGTAAGTCTTTGCTAATAAGCCAGTCAACACATATTTGTCTGCCTAGAGGAAGCTGATGGCTACGGTGAAATTAATCGTTATTCGGTGATGAAATGATTTAAAATATTTTTTTCTAAGACTTTCTGTTCTATTTGCCAGGGAACTGAGAGGCTGAGTCCTTCTATTACAATCCAGCTTAGGCTTTTTATTCATGCTTGAAGATCTCTGACCTTTGTCACCAATCATTTAGTCATATTCTCAGTTCCCTGTTTTCAGTGGTTCATGATCAGAGAGTAGCATGAGTCCACAGAGAGAGCTCCATAACACCAGAAAACAGCATCCTTCAATTGCAGAGACTTATATTTATACAGCAAGCTTGGTTTTGAACTAACGGTCATATTTTGTTCCCTCTGTGTTCCAGCTTGAGCTTAAATTATTTTTTGAAGACAAGCTGATTTATCCAACACTTGTCATAATTGGCCCCAAACCTTTCTGCTTGCTGAAGTTGCCAATTCTATTTAGAAAAACAAGAAAGATGAAAAGGGCCTGTTACTTACAGGAATCCCAGGTTTCCCAGAAGGGCCAGGAGTTCCTTTTTTCCCCTTAGGACCCTAAAAATGTGAAGCACAGCTGTAATTGATTGTAATAAACTTAATTAAACTGAAGGCATAGAAAAGAACCCAGAGACCTGGATGCCACAGCAAGTACTGCCACTAACTAGCTGTATGTCATTGAGATTGCCATTTAACCTCCCTGAAAGTCATTTTGTTTGTCTGAAAATGAAAGTTTGACCAGATAATCTATGGATTTCCATCTAGCTCCAAATTCTAGGATTTAAGAATCTAAATATTGGCTCTAAAAGGGAACTAAATATTACTTAATAAATGTCCACATTTTCAGACAGAGCCTTTGTCTTCCTATTGAAAGTGGCTAAGTGCTTTATTAATTCAGTAAACATTTATTGAGTATTATGTATCAGGCACTCTGTGCTGTGCTGGGAATGCAAAGTCAAAGTTACTGATCTCAAGGCACTCACAGTGCAGTAAGGGGCATGAACCAATAGCCTAAAATGTGCTTATCTGGAAGCATAGACAAGAACATACTTGTGAATCAAAGAAAAGATATTTATTTCCCACGGAACTCTTTGTTTTTCCATGTGTGAGATGTTTTAAATCATAATTGATTCAGCAGTAACTGGTCTGCCAGGATAGTTAGGAATTTTGCCCTTGCAAATCATGCCATTATTCTGATGATATCCTAAAATTATTTTAAAAAGAAAAATGTGGAAAAGAGTGACCTAGTTTGCAAATAAGAAAAAGAAGCATATTGTCATTACCAGATACATTGCTCAGAAGTCACCAAAAGTCACAAACAGGATAATTCCACCAAAATGGGATGTTAAGTTATTCAAATTTGAAGATAAATTGTGCCAAAGATTCAATTTGACAAGAAAAAAGTAAATATTTTCATAACATATGACATCTTCTGAAAATGAACTTAATATTTTAAGAAGAAATAGTATATGTAGTAATAGAAAAAAAGGCCATTTTCTGTAAGAGATAAAAATTCAGCTTCATTAGAATTTGATAATGGGGAGATACATGGAACAAGAGTTCTACCTCCAACTTGGAGAACTATTTTACTTGACTTAAAAAGTCACTAATGTAAAATCTTCCTAAGGGTAAGGAAACCAGAAAATGAAACAGTAGGTGATCTGAGTTAAGCTGAAGAGATGGAATTTCTGGAACATATGATCTCTAAAATAAAATGTATCTTTTGGACACAACGGAAGTAAAACCTACAAGATTTTAAATATTGAAAAAATTATGATTTCCGTTGCCTCTAATCACACTAATTGAATATGAACTGTGGTGATATTCAAATATATTAACCAGAGCATTTTTTCCTTTACAGTACAGTAGTTCTTTTTATGTAAAGTGATATATCTGTTCTAGATTTTAGATTTTCAAAATAGACTTTTCCTTAGCTTATGGATTTCAACATAGTCTTCTGAAACTCATGGTGGGGTAATAATTTTAGAAGGATATAATATTTTAAGAAGAATAAATTTTTAAAAAGAAAACTTGATTTTTATTTATTTTTAATAACTTTTTTTCCCAATGTTTATTTTTTTTAGAGAGAGAGAGAGAGAGGGCATGAGGAGGGGAGGGACAGAGAGAGAGGGAGACAAAGAATCAGAAACAGGCTCTGGGCTGTCAGGGCAAAGCCTGACATGGGGCTGGAACCCAAACACCGTGAGGTCATGACCCGAGCTGAAGTTGCATGCTCAACCGACTGAGCCACCCAGGTGCCCCCAAAAGCCCAATTTTTAAATATTAAAACTCTATATTTGAGTATCAAAAACCAAGGTGACAAAGGATTCCAGTCATACAATTTATGCCAAAAAGAACAGATTTAGAATTATAATAGTATAAGAGAAAAATTTTTCTACTTAAGGGGATATAAATATCTTCAAGTTGGAGAAAGGTAAGAAGAAAAGCAGAAGCGAAGCAAGATTGTTTGACACTGACAGGAATCTCTGAGAAGGGCCCTTTACACCTCACTCTGCCCTCAAGTCCTGAGGTGGGGGAAACAATAATACCCTCAGATAAGCATGGGGATTTGGACACAGAGGACAATGGCTAGGGAGACTAAAGTCCTCATTTAGAAGTCTACCTGAACCACACCCAGTGTCAGCAGTAGAGTAGAAATTTCTACATTGGGATATCTAGGCCGGTGGGCTTGAGAAAGTCTGAGTCCCCCAAGCACCCAGCATGGTATGGGGATTAGCAGAATGTATTTCCATGTGGCCAAGAACAGAAGCATATAGCTCTTAAGGGCCTATGTAAGAAGACTTTGTACCTTTTCTGTACACAGCAAATGGCTGTACATGCCAGCATGGATTAAAGAACCTCTGCAAGGAGGGCCAAGGTAGATGTCAACATGGTGGGATGATGGCAACTGAGGACCTAAGCGCATGATGTGCATTTCAGTGTATACTGAAAATAGAGGACTGAAGACCAAACCCACCTTCCATTCCTCTTCCCCACCACTGCCACCCAGAATGCAAATGTAGACTTGACAAGAGAATGAATAGGAAAACACTAAATCAAATGCAGGATATTTACATGGATGGAGTTAAAGGCAGTCAATTGACTAGAATGTTCTACCAATTAGGTTCCTACCACCAGGCAGGATGGGCACTCAGGATGGATGTTAAGTTCCATTATAAAGAACATAAAAAAGGTATTTATTTAGTATGCCTGAGTTTATGGCTTAAGGTTCAGACCTACTATGCATGTAAGTAACGGCTTTACTCCAAACACTTATATAGTAAAATAAAACCAAAGAGATTCACATGTCATCACAGACTGATTACATTTTGGGATGGCCATTATGTTGAGGATTATTTCAGAAAAGCTAAATGTTGTGCATTGAAATCTACATGTATGGGTCTGTTATCATGAAAGCTAGAATGTTATTCAGACTTGGATGGGCATCAGGAAGCAGCTCTCAAAAGAATAACACAAAAGAATAAGTATGACTATAAAAATTATTTTTGAAGTATACTTTGCTACTTGTACTAGGACAATTGTGGTAAAATCTGTCTATAGAAGACAACAAGTATTTAACAAATAACAAAACTATAGTCTCTGCTGTTTTGAAATGTTCAAATCAGGAAAGATTTCCTTATTACCATTATTGTCATCATACTAAAAGGAAGTAGGCCAGCTAGAAATGGATATTTTAAATGTATAAAGATCAATAAAGTGTAGAACAGTGATACGCTAAAAAAACCGTACATTAAAAATATCTCAAAATGTAATTTTTGGCTTATAACTAAATTATGAGCCAGGCATTACTAAACATTAATCCTATGGAGGTGTGGTCTTATTTCATTAGGAAATTATAGATATGGGCCAAAGACAAAGATAATATGTTGTCATATAAGGTGTTGGTATGTATTTCAGTTGCTATCATAAGAAAGAAAAACAAGTCACTCTTCAACTAATACCCAGAATTCAACCTTAGTAAAGCTAGAGTATTCTAATGCTACTTTCAAACTTAACTTACTCATGTTCTTTTGTTTCAATATTAAGTACCTCATAAATCAATAAATAGACTTTCCTGTCTATGATAAGAAAGGCAAATGATTTTTATTTGTAGTCTTTAGAGTGAGCATAAAATTGTGCTTTCTCTTTTGTCTGGCTAGCTTTGAAAAACAGGATGGCCCATTTGAAATCAGATCCATTTAAAACAGCTTTCCATCCACTGAGATTGTACCAGTTCATAGAGAAGGTAGTCTAATTCTTTTGATAAAGGACATTTTAAAAATGTGTCATCATAGTTCAAACCTCTTTGTTTATTTAAATGAAGTTGAAGGACAGTTACCTCAATATTTAGCTAGTTCTAACTTTATTAGAGAGGATGGCTTTACAATACAAACACAGATTTAGAGTTAGGCAATAATTATACTTTTTCTCTCTCTTCTTTTTTTTCTTTAACCAAGATCTTTCAATTCACTAAAATCTGGAATTTTGTTTTGGAAGAAAACTAAGATTTTGGCTTGAGTCTTAGTCTTTGAAAGCCATTATAGGACAGTTCACTACATTTAAATTACAAAAGTCTTTTGGAAAGTAGTGGTTCTGCAATTGGCTTTGACTTGTTCTTTTTCTCTACTGTCTCATGTATGAGAGCCCAATGAATAAGTTAGATAGTTAAGTAAAATTAATTATATTTTACTTAATTTATAAAAGAGTTCAAAGTAAGAGCAGTCTTTTGTATAATATTGGGAATCAGGAAATAAAGTTTCTAGTGTTGGTTCTGTTAACTAATTCTGTGATCTTAGGTAACTCAATCTGTCTGAGACTTAAATTTTTCATCTGAAAAATGAGAGGGTGGTCCAGATGATTTTAAAGGGCCATTTCCAAATCTAAAAAACAAATTTAAAGCTTTGCAAAAACAAGATGACAGCAATTGGACAGGATCCACCTGGCCACTGAAGGTGTACCTAGTGAATAATACATGGTCAGTGATTATTCTTGTAGCAATTATTACTACTTTAAATTCTTCTTTTAAATGTTTATTTATTTTTGAGAGAAAGAGAGAGTGCACAAGCAGGGGAAGGGCAGAGAGAGGGAGACACCAGAATCCGAAGCAGGCTCCAGACTCTGAGCTCTCAGCAAAGAGCCCGACACAGGGCTTCAACCCACCTATTGCAAGATCATGACCTGAGCCAACATAGGTCACTTAACTGACTGAGCTACACAGGCACTCCATAAATTCTGAGGCTTTTTTTTTTTTAACGTTTATTTATTTTTTAGAGTGAGAAAGAAAGAGAGACAGAGCATGAGAAGGGGAGGGGCATAGAAAGAGGGAGAATAGAATCTGAAGCAGGCTCCAGGCTCTGAGCCCTCAGCACAGAGCCAGATGCAAGGCATGAACTCATGAACCTGAGATCATGACCTGAGCTGAAGTCAGACGCTTAACCAACTGAGCCACCCAGGCACCGCCTAAGAGGCTTTTTAATGTAACCTTAAACTGTATGTCAGCTTTGCCCAAAGCAGGAAAGAACTAATTCCCTTGAATTATACAGCATTTAAACCATGGTTTCTCAGAATCTTTTGGCTCTGATACCCAGGGTAAGTTGACCACATAGGCTGGATAAATAGTTGTTTAGTAAGAATATTTGATTTTCATTGGCATAATTTTAACAGATACCAATAAATACCAAAACATTTCTTCTTCCCGAGGTATGTCAAAAAAGAAAAAGAGAATACTGAGAATATGAAAGTACGAATTCTAAGAGATGAGAAATTTTGGGATCAAACCTTGGGGGAGCATTTGCATACTTAGGCACATAATGCAAGTCACAAGAAGGCATAGCAGTGTTCTAGGTTCCTAGCTGTTTCCACTACTTTTTCCAATTTGGGTATTAAAAATTCTAAGTGAGGGAGTGCCTGGGTGGCTCAGATGGTTCAGCGTCTGACTCTTGGTTTCAGCTCAGGTCATAATCTCATGGTTAGTGAGTTCAAGCCCTGCATCTGGCTCCATGCTGATAGCTCAGAGCCTGCATGGGATTCTCTCTCCTTTCTCTGCCCCTCCCCTACTCATGCTCACACTTGCATGTGCACTCTTTCTCAAAATAGATAAACTTTAAAAAAATTCTAAGTGAATGAGAGAGACGTTTATCTTCTCTCTGTGTGTTTTCTCTTGTTTAGGCTTGCCTTCGATGGGATATTATTTTTTACTTATTAGTTTTTATTTATTAAGGAACCTGACAAGGAGTTATTAGGTAGATGTCAAGACTATTCAAAAACAGCTTTAGGTGAGTGAACACCTATGTAATATCAGATTCAACCCAATTTTATTACTCCTATAAGTAGGATGCACAAAGTATGGGTGAAGACTTCTGAACAAATTAGGAGAAAATACACTAAATTTTCTTAAGAATTCAGTTTAAAATCAATAGTATGTGAAACCAGAATGCCATGAAAAGCAGGATAGCAGTAAACTGATGGTACAAATTACAAAGCAAGTTAAAATCTATCAGTGCACAAGTAAAGAGATGGCTACATTCAATAAGCTAATACATTTTTAGTTTGTTTGATAACAGAGAACTGACTTGTCTTATGGAAAAAAAAATTTTTAAACCAATTGTAAGTATGTTTCACATAGGCAAACTACTTCTCCCCCTACCCTACTACAACAACTATGTAGGTTTGACTGATAGGCTTTCACTTTGCATTAGTGGTTTTAAGGCCTATTGCTATTTCTGCTTGAAATCCCAAGAAAGACAAGTACTTTGGGACAAACTTAGGCAATTTTTACAAAGGCAGAGATGAATGGTTTGGGATAACATTAAGCAATTTTTACCAGAAGGCTGTTGGCAAAGGGAAATGTGGATGGCAGTCAAAACACATGAATTAATCAATAATCTTGTTTTAGCACAATTATTGACAAATACTCTGATTAGAGGCCTACAGTGATCCTTGCTCAGAAAGGGTGAATGATCATTTAAATTATGATAAATAGCAGCTCCTATGTCCCTGCCCTCTCAAACAAACAATAAGTTTCAAACTGTCTTAAATAATTTCAACTTACTTCAGATCCTCTCTCTCCTTTTAGTCCTTGTTCACCCTGGTCACCTGGCTCACCCTTTAATAGGAAACCAAACAGAAATCACAAATAAAACAGAGACCAAATAAGATATATTAACATTAATTGTTTTCAATGCCGGAATCACAAAGAATGTTTTCAAAACATACTGGGGGCCCTTGTTGTCCAGTAGCACCTCTTGGTCCTGGTATACCCATATGACCCTAGGAATAGAAAAGATTATATTATTAGAGTAAATAGAGACATGCAACTTAGAGAATAGAGTAGTATCACTTAAAATTGTAGCAAAATATAAAATTCAATTTAAATATCAAAAATTATGATTCTTTCTCAGAAGTACTACAGAACATAATAGCCACTGGGTATTATGACAATTGAGAAGGACTATAACATTTTGTTTTGCTTTGCACATAGGTTAACATAGTAGGTTGAATGGTGGTACACCTAAAGATCTCTATGCCCTAATCCCCACAGATTGTGAATATGATCCTTTTTGGAAAAAGGGTCTTTGTGGATATCATTAAGTTCATAATCTTAAAAAGATATTATCCTGAATGGTGTATGACAAGTACCCTTAGAAGAGAGAGATAGACACAAGCAACAAAGGAGAGGACCATGTGAAGACACAGGCAGAAGCTGGAACTATGCAGCCACAAGAAGCATTGTCAGCCACCAGAAGCTAGAAGAGGAAAGGAAGAATTCTCTTCTAGAGTCTGCAGAGGGAGCAAGGTCTGTTAACACCAGAATTTCAGATTTCTGGTATCTGCGAGAGAATAAATTTCTGTTATTTTAAACCACCCAGTTTACAGTAATTCTGGTCAGGAAACTAATACCGTAAATAAGCAAAGGAATAAAAAGTTTGAGAACAAATTTCCTTTTTCAACCTGTTCCCATTGTAGAAGTGTACTGTGGTCTCCATTTTTCAAACTATATTCATACCACTTGGACAGATTTATTGAGTTGAAAATTGAGAGTCATTAATGTACATAATGCCAAGACATATGAAGTGACTTTGATATTCAGCAGTCAGTCACCACTCTAGTTCTCCTAAGAAGGAATGCTGACCTACCGCATTTCCCTTTTCAAGTGTGTAAGTAGAAACAAGCAACAACCCAAGGGCATGTCAGATTATGAAGAATTCTGCATGCAGTCTCTTTCATTCCCTTCCCTACTGTCCTTTTCACTTCATATTTCTTTCTTCCTACTCTGTGTATTACAGAAAGAATGCCACAGGAAAGACAGTTAGTAGGTTCATCTCCATTTTCTGGAATAGGAGAAGTAAGGATTGCCTATATAGGCTAATGATATTTATCTCACAGAAAGATCTGTTGAAGCCCTCTTTGTTTGCATTCTTTGAGGCAAATGTTTGTGGTTTTAAGATTCAACCTCCTGATTAAAGAAAGAAAAAGGAATTCTGTTTATGAGAGTGAACATTGCCAAGAGACAAAGGCTTTTTGGAAAGCTTTCTATAGAACATGGCCATAACTAAAGAGACTATCATTACCACACATGACCTTACCAGCAAAACATGAGCAGTGTCGACAATAATAGAATCAGGTCAGTCAAGAGGAAGCATGGTATAAGTAAATATGACTGTTATAAGCCATTTATAAAGCAGAATTCAGGAGAGAAGTGACTGATGAAAGGATGGAGTTATAGAATGTAGTGAGAGTGAACAGATGAGTAAACTATAAAACTCAAGACCATGTTGGCCAATTGTGACTTTGCCACCATTTTTGTCTGTAGTTTTATAAAGACCTTTGGAGAATGACCACAGAATAGCCAATTGTTTCTCTTGGTTTTGTGAAGTCTGGATACAAATCTCACTAAAGACAAACTTGCTTTCTAGCAGGTTCATTATAATTTCTCTGGTGATTTCTATTCCAGTAAGAATTGAGAAAGGCCATTTCTGCAGTGATAAAAATTAAATATGTTGTAGTAAATATTATTATAAAGTTATGTAGGCAAGGTTATGGGAAGTGACTGATTTTGCCTGATGATATTAGTAGTGGGATGGGCTAAATGATCAAGGGGAGTTAGATGGCCAAGGATTTTATAAGGGAAGTTACGATAAACTGTATCATGAAGGATGAGTGTTCCAGGCAGTAAAGTAAAAAGAAGACATTCTGGCAGAGTGGATAGCATGGGGGAATAAATGGAGATTCATTTGACAGAACATGTTAAGTGGAGAATGGATTTGAGAGGGATATGACTGGAGATAGGGAGTCTAGTTAGGAAGTTATTACAGTAATTCAGATACAAATGATGAAACCTAATGTAGGACAAAATGGCTAGATTCCGGAGCTATCTGAGGTCAAAAGAAGTGGCCAATTGAATTTGAGAGATGAGAGGAGAGAGAAAGGAGAGAGAGGAGGGAAAGAACAAGAGAGATAAAGAGACAGAAAGAAACAGAAGGAGAGAAATAGAGCAACAGACACATGGAGAGAGCAATAGACAGAGAGAGGCAGAGATAAAGAGACAGACAGAAAGAGAGAGAGAAGGACTATTCATTTATTGGCTTGAATACCTTAATATCTGATGGTAGCATTCACTGAATTGAAGACATAGAAAGAAATGATTAAATTTGGGAAGGATGATGAAACTGGTACAGGACATACTGATTGAAGGTGCCTATGAAGATATCCAATAGCAATTTGGAAATGTATGTCTGATGCTAAGGAGTGATGGCCAACTGAGGATTTATTGTTATTTTATTGTGTGCAAAGATTCTATGGACTCTGCCAAACCAAAGTGAATGGAGTTTGAACTAGAACATAATTTATTCAATGTATTTCTAGGATTTCATCTCACACAAATTTAGTATGATCTAATCTTTGACATCTGTATATTTCTGCTCATAGTTTTAAAAAGCAGTGTTGACAGTATAATCTCCTTATTCCCACTATGTTCTCTGTCTTTCTCAAGCCTCAGATGAATTTATCTTGACTTTTGGGATGTATAGTTTTCTGGATGACAGTTATAATTTACTATATCTCTTTTTATACAGATTAAATGTTCTTATCATATGTCTTCTACATGTGATGTCCACAGAAGCAAGTACTGTATCTGGGGTGTCCAGTGTTATATTTATATCATCTGGTTCTCCTCCTGGCCCATGGCAGACACTCAAATATATGATGAGTGACCAGAGATTCTATTATGCAGGACATATAAGATCTGTCATGTATAATGATGCCTAATGAGTATTTATTGAGGAAAATGAGCAAGACCCATGGCTTTTGTAATTCTCAGATTCTTCAAGAGGAAAAAAGAACAAAGGATGGTGAAAAAGATTTTAAAAATTTCTAATTATTCATAGCAAAATAGAAGTAAAATCTGTATTATCCATTCAATTATTTTTAATACCAAAGGATAATTGTGAGTTCACTACAATTGTAAGAATGTTTATAAATATAAAAGTGTTTTTAAAAAGGTTGGTGATTATTCAGTCATAGAAAGGAATGAAGTACTAAAACATTCTACAACATTGATTATAATATAATACATTATATTAAGTGAAATGAAGCAAGACACAAGAAGCTATATATTGTACAATTCCACGTATATGAAATAACCAGAATAGATATATCAATAGAGTCAGAAAGCAGAGTAATGGTTGCCAAAAGCTGGAAGAAATACAGACTGACTGCTTAATGGGTATGAGGCTTCCTTTTTGGGGTAACGTAAATTTTCTGGAACTATGTAGCGTGTGATGGTTGTACAATATTGGGAATGTACTAAATATTTCTTAATTGTACACTTTAAATAGATTAAAATGGTAAATTTTATATTATATGTATTTTAGTACAAATAAAAGAAGGGTTGACGATAATGTTAATCATTAGTTTACTACAGTGAAATGGTAGCATATACACTTTAAAATGATAGAAAAACAAGCATTTGAAAATTTCACCTGAGGATACATCAGAATAATCTAACTCTAAATAAAGCATAGCTCCCCTGTATGACTCAAACTTGTGCTTGGGAAAACTTGGCATGGGACAAGTGTGGATATTTCATGGCTTTCAGATGTCTAAGCAATAAAATTATTGTGGTTTCCTGGGTCAAGATGGCTTGTTTAGAATAAAACTATCAACAAATGATAAAATGACATCTAAAGACTAAGAACATAGGATAGAATAAGACAGAAAGGACGATATGGATCAAACTAATTCAAGAAATATCAAAAATGAAAACTTCATCAGGAGTATGTGTGGATAAGGAAGGAGAAATAGATTCCACAGTGAGCCTAGGAAGAAGTTCTCTGATGAAGGATTTCTGAATAAGGCATGACTATTCAGAATAAGACAGGCAGGGTGTTTCTTCTGTTAGCCAGATGAAGAGATTCTTTTCTTCTTCCAAAAGAATATTTACCTGTTTATTTGCCAGTAAATTTGCTAGTTTAGCAACCAAATATTTTGTAGTTGGTAGAGGCCAAAAGAAGATATTGCAAGAACCTGATTTTCCTGAGAATGTGTGAAGTTATGCACAGGAAAGGCTAAGGAAGTGGTTTTCCAAGATGGTGGATCAACATGGAAGTTCTCAGCTTGTCTCATCCCTGAAATGCAGCTAGATCAGCATCAAACCATTTTACACACCTGGGAAATTAATCTGAGGATTAACACAACAATCTGCATAACTTGAGCCACAGAACTCAGCAGGTACATGGTGTGGAGTGGTGAACTGGGGGAGAAAAAGCTGCAGAGGGTAGGGAGCTGTTTTTGTGGAGAGAGAGCAGAGAAAGGAAAAGGGGGAGATACAGCACATCAGGATCATGCAGAAAAACCATTCCTGCCAAAGTAGCTGGAAAGAGTGGAAACACTGACAAGGGACTGAACAGGAAATCTGTCTGATGGGGAGAAAGTAGAGGGTTATAATACCATTAGGATTCTATGAACAGTGGTGCACAGAGTTGGAAATTCCGGAGCTCATTACCTGGATTTTATTGAGTAAATCCTCAGGACCAGGCAGTGAGGTTCGAGGGGTCTGTGGGCCACAGGGGGAGAAGTGGTTCCCCTGCTTGAGTGTATTTGGTAGAGGCCATATGGCCTCCCCACAGGCAAAGGTCCCAGTAGACTCTGGAGAGCAGCCACATTTGCTGGTATTGGGACAAAGGCGCCAGAGTGCGGTGAAACCTGGCTCGGTTGTGTGTTGTGATTTGCCATAATCTCTGAACCTCTGCCCCTGCATGACAGCATGAATGAATGTATCTGGGGCACGCCAGCCATTGCTCAGTGAGACCCTGCCCCAGGAGCTGATTCTTTGAAACAATTAACAAAATTGATGAACCCCTAGCCAGTTTGATCAAAAATAAAAAGGAAAGGACCCAAATAAATAAAACCACAAATGAAAGAGGAGAGATCACAACCAACACTGCAGAAATACAAACAATAATAAGAGAATATTATGAGCAATTAGATGCCAATAAATTGGGCCACTTGGAAGACATAGATAAATTCCTAGAAACATATAAACTACCAAAACTGAAACAAGAAGAAATAGAAAATTTGAACAGACTTATAACCAGTAAAGAAGTTGAATCAGTAATCAAAAATCTCCCAAAAAACTAGAGCCCAGGGCTGAATGGCTTTCTAGAGGAATTCTACTAAACATTTAAAGAAGAGTTAACACCTATTCTTTTGAAGATGTTCTAAAAAATAGAAATCGAAGGAAAACTTCCAAACTTTTTCTGAGGCCAGCATTACCTAGATTCCAAAGCCGGACAAAGACCCCCACTAAAAAGGGGAACTACAGACCAATTTCCCTCATGAACATTGGATGCAAAAATTCTCAGTAAAGATACTAGCCACCTGGATCCAACAATACAGTAATAGATTATTCACCACAATCAAGTGGGATTTATTCCTGGGATGCAGGAATGGCTCAATATCCACAAATCAATGTCATACATTACTTTAATAAAAGAAAGAATAAGAACCACATGGTCCTCTCAATAGATTCAGAGAAATCATTTGACAAAATACAGCATCCTTTCTTCATAAAAACCCTCAAGAAAGTAGACATAGAAAGATCATACCCCAAGATCATAAAAGCCATATATGAAAGACCCACCATTAATGTCATCCTCAATGGGGAAAAGCTGAGAGCTTTCCCCCTAAGGTCAGGAACACAACAAGGATGTCCACTCTCACCAATGTTTTTCAACATAGTGTTGGAAGTCCTAGCCTAAGCAATCAGACAACACAAATAAATAAAGGCATACAAATTGGCAAGGAGGAAATAAAATTGTCACTTTTTGCAGATGACATGATACTCTATGTGGAAAACCTAAAAGAATCCACCCCAAAACTTCTAGAACTGATCCATGAATTCAGCAAAGTTGCAGGATATAAAATCAATGTACAGAAATATGTTGCATTTCTATACATCAATAATGAAGCAGCAGAAAGAGAAATCAAGGAATCGATCCCATTTACAATTGCACCAAAACCCATAAAATATGTAGGAATAAACTTAATCAAAGAGGTTAAAAATCTATACACTGAAAACTATAGAAAGCTTATGAAAGAAATTGAAGACACAAAGAAATGGAAAAACATTCCATGCTCATGGATTGGAAGGACAAATATTGTTAAAATGTCAATATTACCAAAGGCTATCTACATATTCAGTGCAATCCCTATCAAAATAACACCAGCATTCTTCACAGAGCTAAAATAAACAATCCTAAACTTGGTATGGAACTAGAAAAGACCCAAAATAGCTAAAGCAATCCTGAAAAAGAAAGCTGAAGCTGGAGGCATCACAATTCCGGACTTCAAGCTGTATTACAAATATCATCTGACTTCATTAATATGAGCAATTTAAGATACGAAATGGATGAACATAAGGGAAGGGAAGCAAAAATAATATAAAAACAGAGAAGGGGACAAATCATTAAAGACTCTTAAATATAGAGAACAAACAGGGTTGCTGGAGGGGTTTTGGGCTGGAGGATGGACAAACTGGGCAAGGGGCATTAAGGAGGACACCTGGGATGAGCACTGGGTGTTATATGTAGGTGATGAATCCCGGGATTCTACTCCTGAAATTATTATTGCACTATATGTTAACTAACTTGGATACAAATTTTTAAAAAAATTAATAAATTAAAAAAATGAAAAAAAACTATTTGAGAATAAGCTAAAAAAAGAGTCCTGCTGTTTTTCAAGCAAGAAAAAAAAGCTAAGGAAGTTTAAGATCCTTTTCAAATTATTCTGGAAGCAGTGGATTGGCTTCTCAACCCAAAAAGAACCTAATTTCAAGTACATACACTGGGTTCCTTGGATTAAGAAACACATCGATACAAATGTTATGTACACTGGAAATAATATATGTGACGTTCAAAAAATGTTTCTCTAAAAATAGAAGAAATACAAGATGGCCACCAAGACAATTTCACAAACACTTAGAACTACCTTCAACATTTGCTTCAAAGAGAATTTTAGGATGTGAAAGTTGACTTTTCAGATTTCAGGCTTGAGAAAAATTAATTTATTAATGATAGTTATCTACCTACCAGCATGTCCATTCAATCTGGCTATTTAAGTCTTCATTTCAAATATGACCACTGAAATTTTACATGGGAGATGGGTATATTGGATCAAACAACCCATCAATTCACTATTAAAATGAATTATGTTTATATACATATTATATACAATTATGTACAAAGCTCAGAACAAAACATTGTAGGAGAAAGAGAGAGGTCATATTCAAATTCAGGAGCTAAGATATCTGCACATTAAAAATAATTAGCAAAAATATTAGCAAAGAAGATGGTAAGATATTTCTGTTGAATGACTTCTATAAATAATAAATATGATAGGACTGCGGGATAGGGAAAGGTTGCTGTTAGAGTGAGCTTGGAAAAAGGGAGTCTGAACTAGATTATATAGGAAAGATAGGATTTATGTAAATAAAGATTAGATAATACTGTGAGTAGGCACAGAATGTTGTGAGAAAAGGAATGACAGAAACTATAGGGAGAGGGTTAGCAGATGACCATTTTGTCTAGCAACTGACACTATAAACAGGAAGGGAAAAGAGATAAGACAGGAATACAGAATATCCTAAACATAAACATGCTAATAAAAAATGACAGAATAAATTTTACACATGATCTAATATAATTTTGGCTGACAAAGCTGGTCTCATAGAATCCTTCTAAGAATGGAAGAGGACAAAAACTGACAGAAGGCTTAAGAATATAATGACATTCATCCACCTTTTTGGCAACTCTATTGAATTGCTACTATACATCAGGAACATTATATTCTAGAAATTGTGGATATAATGATGAAAAAGCCAGACAAGAGTCTTATTTTCATGGATCTTACTTTTTGGTAGAGAAAAACAAGACAATAAACAACAAAAAAAAAAACCCTAAATATATATATAAAAGTGGTAAGATAATATAGATGGCATTAAATATCATGAAAGAAATCTAATGTGATAGAAAGTGATGGATAGAAAGAGAAGGTCTTTCCTGACGTAACATTTCGGCTGAGATCTGATGATGAGAAAAAAAGCAGCAATGGGAGGAGGTGAAGATGAGTCCAGAAACAAGGAACAGAAAGTACAAAGAGCTAGGCTTCTTCTAGGATCAAAACTGTAAGATATTACTAATAACTCAATGATTTATTTTCATTTGAAACTGAGCAAAACCACAGAGAACACTGATTCAATTTAGAAGCAAGGTGTGAAATTTGCAGTAATTACCTTATAGCCCTCTGCTCCAGGCTCTCCTCTCTCCCCTTGTTCCCCCACAGGACCCTACAGGGACCACATGCAAAAACAATCAGTTTCACAGCTGGATCTAAGTCTTGTGAATGCAGATAATACAGTTAGTGTGGAATACTTTTTTCCAAAAATGTGAAACCAAATGTATAATTATTTGTTTAGTTCCACTAAATAATTTCAAAAGATTGAGTATGAATAACACTAAGAACATCATAATCATTGAATTATTTAAAGAGAATCTCATAATGATCCTGCTAGGAAAAATATTGAAGAAATGAAGTCCACTTAAACAAGTTGAATTTTCAGATGGATAAAGTATGCTATACATGATGTCAAATTAACTTGCATTTTTACTTAATATTAAAATGATAGAAAAAGATTTAATCTGGATCATTCAGCCATGTAATTAATTCCATTAATTAGAAGATTCTATCTATTTATTTATTTATTATTTATTTATTTATTTATTTATCTTGTTATTTATTTTTATATTTTGAAGTACAGTTGGCATACAATATTATAATAGTTTCAGGCATACAAAATACTGGTTCAACATTTATACACATTATGAAATGATCACCAGAAAAAGTCTGGTCACCATCTGTCACTATATGTAGTTATTATGACACTATTTTCCATATTCACTATGCTGTACTTTACATCCCCATGACTTATGTATTTTATAACTGAAAGTCTTTAACTCTTAATCCCCTTCACCTATTTCACCCATCCTCTTACACCTTCCCCTCTGGCCATCACCAGTTTGTTCTGTGTATTTATAAATCTGTTTCTGTTTTGTTTTGTTGTTTTGTTTTTTGGACTCCACATAGTAGTAAAATCACACACAATTTGTCTTTCTCTAACTTATTTCACATAGCATAATGTCCTCTAGTTTCATTTATGCTGTCACAAATGGCAAGATTTCACTCTTTTTTATGACTGAGTAATATTACATTTTGTGTATGTGTATATATGTACATATATACATATATATACATCTTTATCCATTTGTCTGTCAATGAACACTTAGATTGTTTCCATATCATGGTTATTATAAATAATGCTGCAATGAACATGCAGGTGTGTGTATCTTTTCACATTATGTTTTTCTTTCTTTCTTTTTTTTTTTCAATACCCAGATGTCAAATAGCTGGATCATGTGGTATTTCTATTTTTAATTTTTTGAGTATCTCCATTCTGGTTTACATAGTGGCTGCACCAATATACATTCCACCAATAGTGCATGATGGTTCATTTTTTCCCACATTCTCAGCAACATTTGTTATTTCTCGTTCTTTTTTGATACTAGTCATTCTGACAGCTATGAGGTGAAATCTTATTGTGGTTTTGATTTGCATTTCCCTGATTAGTGATGTTAAGCATCTTTTCATATGTCTATTGGCCTTCTATATGTCTTCTTTGAAAAAATGCCTATTCAGGTCCTCTGCCCATTTAAAAAATCAGATTGTTTTATTTGTGTTGAGTTGTAGGAGTTCATTGTATATTTTGGATATTAATCCCTTACTGGATATAACATTTGCAAATATCTTCTCCCATTTAGAAGGTTGCCTTTTTGTTTTGCTGATGATTTCCTTTACTGTAAAAAGCTTTTTAGTTTGATGTTGTCCCAATTTTTTATTTTTGCTTTTATTGCCTTCGCCTGAGGTATGTCGCCTGAGACACATACCAAAAAATATTGCTAAGACTGATGTGTTTTCTTTTGGAAGTTCTATGATTTCAGGTCTTACACTTAGGTCTTTAATCCGCTTTGAGTTTATTCTTGCATGTAATGGAAAAAAGTGGTCCAGTTTCATTCTTTTGCATGTAGCTGTCCAGTTTCCCCAACACCATTTATTGAAAAGATTATCTTTTCCCCACTGTATATTAATTGATCATATAAGTATGTATTTATTTCTCGGCTCTCTATTCTGTTCCACTGACTTATGTATCGATTTTTGTGCCAGTACCAATCTGTTTTGATAACCATAGATTTGTAGTGCAGTTTGAAATCAGGCAACATGATATCTGTAGCTTTGTTCTTCTTTCTCAAGACTGTTTTGGCTATTCAAGGTCTTTTGTCATTCCATACAAATTTCAGATCATTTGTTCCAGTTCTGTGAAAAACACTATTGGCATTTTGATAGGAATTGTACTAAATATAGAGATTGCTTTGGATAGTATAGACATCTTAACAATATTAATTCTTCCAATCCACACAGTGTATCTTTCCATTTATTTTTGTCATCTTCAGTTCTTTCATCAATGTCTTATAGTTTTCAGAATATAGGTCTCTGCCTACTTGGTTAAATTTATTCCTATATATTTTATTATTTTTGAATCAATTATAAATAGGATTGTTTTCTTAATTTCTCTTTCTGATAGTTTGTTTTTATTGTATAGAAATGAAACAGATTTCTGTATCTTAATTTTGTATCCTGAGGCTTTACTCAATTAATTTAGTAGCTATAATAGTTTTTTGGTAACATCTTTATTTCCTATTTACAGTATAATGTCATCTACAAATGTTGATAGTTTTACTTCTGTCTTACCATTGTGGATGTCTTTCCTTTCTTTTTCTTCTCTGACTGCTATGGCTGACATTTCCAGTGCTATGTTGAATAAAAGTGGTGAGAGAGGGCATCTTTCTATTGTTCCTGATCTTTAAGGAAAACTTTCAGCTTTCCACCATTGAGTATGATGTTAGTTATGGATTTGTCATATATGGACTTTCTTATGTTGAGGTATTTATTGAGAGTTTTCATCATAAGTGCATGTTGAATCTGGTCAAATGCTTTATCTGCATCTATTGAGAAGATCATGATTTTTATCCTTCATTTTCTTAATGTGGTATACAAGTTAATTGATTTGCAAATACTGAATCATCCTTGTATCCCTGGAATAAATCTTACTTCATTGTGGAATATGATCCTTTTAATCTATTGCTGAATTTTGTTTGCTAATATTTTGTTGAAAATTTTTGTATCTATGCTCTTCAGGGACATTGGCCTGTAATTTTCTTTTTTTGTACCGTCTTTTCTGGTTTTGATGTCTGGATAATGCTAGCCTCATATAATGAATTTGAAAGCATTCCTTCCTCTAATTTTTCTTTGAAATCAGGTAACATGATAGTTTGAGAAGGATAGGTATTAACACTTCTTTGAATGTTCGGTAGAATTGACCTGTGAAGCCATCTGGTCCCTGAGTTTGGATTATTGGGAGTTTTTGATTACTGATTCCTTTTCAATACCAGTAATCAGTCTGTTCAGATTTCTATTTCTTCCTGATTCGGTCTTGGAAGATTATAAGCATTTATGAATTTATTTGTTTTTTCTAGATTGCCCAATTTCTTGGCAAATTGGACAACCTGTTTGTAGTAGATTTGGGGATGCTGTGTTTTTATTTTCATTTGTTTTCAAGTGTTTTTTGATTTCCTCTTTAGTTTCTTCATTGACCCCCTGTTTGGTTAGTAGCATGTTGCTTAGCTTCCATGTGCTTGTGTTTTTTCCCCATTTTTTTTCTTGGTATTTATTTCTAGTTTCATGTCATTGTGATCACAAAAGATGCTTGATATGATTTCAATATTCTTAAATTTATTAAGACGTGTTTTGTGATCTAATGTGATTTATACTAGATAATGTTCTGTGTGCACTTGAGAAGAATGCATATTCTGTTTTTGAATGGAATGTTCTATATATACCCATTAGGTCTCTCTGGTCTAATGTGTTGTTGAAGGCTACTATTTCCTTATCAACTTTCTGTCTGGATGATCCATCAATAGATGTAAGTTGAGTGTTAAAGTGTCCTACTATTATGGTATTACTATCAATTTCTCCCTTTATGTCTGTTAATATCTGCTTTTTAAATTTAAGTGTTCTAAGTTGAGTGTATAGATATTTATAATTGTTATATCCTCTTGTTGAATTGATCCCTTTATCATGTAATGCCCTTCCTTTTGTCTTGTTATAATGTTTATTTTAAAGTCTATTTTATCTGATATGAGTATGATACCCCCATTTTTTTTTCATTTCCACTTTAATGGACTATTTTTTTCCATCCTTTCACTTTCAATCTGTGTGGGTCTTTAGGATGAAGTGAGTCTCTTGTAGGTAGCATACATATGGGTCTTATTATTTAAACAATTTTTTTTAAGTTTCTTTGTTTTTGAGAGAGAGACAGACAGAGTTAGAGTGGGAGAGGGGCAAAGAGAGAAGCACACACAGAATCTGAAGCAGTCTTCAGGCTCTGAGCTGTCAGCACAGAGGCCAACGCAGGGCTCGAACTCATGATTGGTGAGATCATGACATGAGCCGAAGTCAGACACTTAACCAACTGAGCCACCCAGGCACCCCTAGATGGGTCTTATTTTCGTTATCTATTCAGTCACTCTATGTATTTTGATTGGAACATCTAATCCATTTACATTTAAAGTAACAATTGATAGGTATGTACTTAGTGCCATTTTGTTAACTGTTTTCTGGCTGGATATGTAGTTCTTTTCTGTTCTTCTCTTGCTCTTTTCCTTTGTGATTTTTTAATGTTTTTTATTTATTTATTTTTGAGAGACAGCGTGAGCAGGGGAGGGTCAGGACCAACTGAGCCACCTAGGCACCCCACTTTGTGATTTGATGATTTTCTTTAGTGTTATGTTTAGATGCCTTTCACTTTATTTTTTGTGAATCTATTATAGATTTTAGTTTGAGGTTTCCATGAGTTTCATATATAACACCCTATGTACATAGCAGTCTATTTCAAGTTGATGGTCACTTAAGTTCAAACACATTCTAAAAGCCCTACATTTTTATTCCCCTCCCCCCACATTTTATATATTTGGTGCCATAATTTATATCTTTTTATTTTGTGTATCCCTTAGCTAATTATTGTAGATATATTGTTTTTACTACTTTTGTCCTTTAACCTTCATACCAACTTCATTAAGTAGTTGATCTGCTCTCTTTCTATATGTTTGCTTTTACCAATGAGTCTTTTTCTTTCATAATATTTTTTAGACCTCTATTTATAGTGTTTTCTTTTCCACTTTAAAAAGTCTCTTTAACCTTTCTTGTAAGTCCAGGTTAGTGGTGATGAATTCCTTAAATTTTATTTGTCTGGGAAACTCTTTATCTCTTTAATTCTGAATGACAATCTTCCAGGAAGTATATTCTTGGTTGTAGGTTTTTCCTTTCAGCACTTTCAATATATCAGGCCACTCCTTTCTGGCCTACAAAATTTCTGCTGAAAAATCAGCTGATGATCTTATGGGTGTTACCTTGTAAGTAACCAGTTGCTTTACTCTTGCTATTTTAAGATTCTCTCTTTACCTTTAATTTTTGACAACTTAATTACTTTCTGTTGGTATGGACCTCTTGGGGTTCATCTTGTTTGGAACACTCTGTGTATCCTGGAGCTGGATGTTTGTTTCTTTCCCCAGGTTAGGGAAGTTTTCATTTATTATTTCTTCTTTTTGTCTTGTTATACTCTTTGCTTTAAAGTCTATTTTATAAGACTTCTGTTGATATTTATTGTCCAAGAGGTCCCTTAAACCATCCTCTTTTTTTTTAACTTTTTTTCTTTTTGCTCTTCAGTTTGAATGACTTCTGCTACCTTGCCTTCCAGATGGCTGACCTGTCTGTATCCTTTAATCTGCCATTGTTCCCTGTAGTGTATATTTTTTCATTTCAGTTATTGAATTTTTAAGTTATGCTTAGTTCCTTTTTATATTTTCTATCTCTTTGTTGAAATTCTCATTGTTCAACTACTCTTCTAAGTTCTATGAGCATCTTTATGACCATTACTTTGAATTCTTTATCAGGTAGATTGCTTATCTCTGTTTTGTTTGGTTCCTTTCTGAGGTTTTGTCATGTTTTATTTGGAACATCCTCCTGTTTCCTTGTTAGGCTTGACTCACTGTGTGTGTTTCTATGTATTAGGTAGATCAGCTATGTCTCACGGTATTGATGGGGTGGTCTCATATAGAAAGTGTCCTTTGGGCCTGAGAAGCACACTCCCCCCTGGTCACCAGAACCAGGTGCTCCAGGAGTGCCCTGTATAGGCTGCTTGGCCACAACTTTTGCTGACATGCTTGTGAGTGGGGCTGGCCCCTGGCCCATGGCTGCAATGACTGGCCACAACTGCTGTGGGCACACTGGTGGGTAGGACCAGCCCCTGACATGGCTGGCTGAGAGGGAAGGCTGTGGCTGCTGTGGGTGTACTGGTGGGTGGGACAGCCCGTGGTGTGGCTGGCTATGAGGTCAGGCCAGGACTGTTGTAGGCATATTGATGGGGGGCCTTGCCTCTTGTCCCTGTCAGGAGCCACTCTTGGAAGGGTGCCAGTCCAGGCCAAAGCTACTCATTTGGTGTGTTGGGACAAGAGCTACTTTGGAGAACACCAGTCCTGGTCAAGGCCACCTGCTGGGTGGGCAGGATGGGAGCTGTTTTGGGAGACACTGTTTAATGATCTTTTTAAAAGCATCAAATAGTTACCTACTTTAACATTCTTCGTCAGAAATTCTATTGTTTATTCTTTACTCTGTGAACTTTTTAATTTTTAAGATATAAATTAACCTAATAAAATTGCGTTTATTTATTTGAATCTGTATGGTAGTAGCTAAACTAATAAACTTATACTTTTAACTTTTTTTCAAACATCCCTAATATAAATTCTTTGAAATGATAAACTATTCAAATTATCTAGCCTAAAATACACTTGGAAAAGCAATTTTTGCATACGAGGACCTATTGTCTAAAAAGAAACTCAAATTGAAATGTTTGGCAAAACCATAAAATTGATAATGGACAATTGACAAATTTTAACTTATTCCTATGTGAATAAAGACATTGACATAATGTAAGGACAATATTCTCTGACTCTGTTTTAGTGATTTAGAATATTCTTGGTTGGTTTTTTTTTTTAATTTTTAACATTTATTTATTTTTGAGAGAGATAGAGCATAAGCAGGTGAGGGGCAGAGAGAGAGGGAGACACAGAATCCGAAGCAGGATCCAGGCTCCGAGCTGTCAGCACAGAGCCCGATGCAGGGCTCAAACCCACAAGCTGTGAGTGAGATCATGACCTGAGCCGAAGTCAGACGCTTAATCAACTGAGCCATCCAGGCGCCCCAGACTATTCTTGGTTTAAGTTTCACACCTGTCTTATGTCTATGGTATATATATGGTTTATGTGTGTGTGTGTGTATATATATATATATATATATGTACATATATCATATATATCTTGATTGTTATGCTAGACTTTTAATATATTTATTATAGTTCAGTGATATTCTTTGATTCTGGCATACCTGAATCTGGGAAAAATAAGCACTATATATACTATTTGCCCATATTTTTCCATTTGCTTTTAAGGTTTTGCATTTGCATTGTTTCCATATTTTTCCCTGTCAGGGGTAGAGAGACTAGAACATATTTGATAAAAATCTTATATGTATTTTATAGATAAGTATGCCTGTATATGAGATGGCTTGATTTAATCAGAATAATTCTAAAATCTTTTCTATTTCTGAAACAAAATATAACTTTTAATCATCTCCAAAGAGCCAGATCAAAATATCAGAAGTAACTACATAATGTGATCCTTCTGCTTTAGGATTAAAAAAAATTTTTAATGTTTATTTATTTTTAAGAGAGAGAGAGAGAGAGACAGGGCATGAGCAGGGGAGGGGCAGAGAGAGAGGGAGACACAGAATCCAAAGCAGGCTCCAGATTCTGAGCTATAAGCACAGAGCCCGATGTGGGTCTTGAACCCACAAACTATGAGATCATGACCTGAGCGAAGTCGGACGCTTAACCAACTGAGCCATCCAGGTGCCCCTAGGATTTTTAAAATCTTATATGATATCATGTAGAAAATGAAAAATTAAACTAATTATATTTATTTCTATGAACTAAACATTTTTATTCTACCTATTTAATTTACATATGCCTTTTAAGATTGTTTTCATAAAACATGAATATAGAGATGGTCATTCAGATAATCAAAGCTACAATAGCTACTTTTCTTTTTTATTAAATATATATTTTTTAATGTTTAGTTTTGAGAGAGACAGCATGAGCAGGGGAGGTGCAGAAAGAGAAAGACACAAATCTGAAGCAGGCTCCAGGCTCTGAGCTGTCAGCATAGCACCCAATGTGGGGCTTAAACCCATGAAGTCGGAGATCATGACCTGAGTCGAAGTTGGATGCTCAGCCGGCTAAGCCTCCCAAGTGCCCCTACAATAACTACTTTTCAAAAAAGCGTTCATAGTTAGCCTTCAGATACTTAATTAGAAGACAACAGATCAGTGATCTTTAAAGGGTATTGGTTCTAATAACTGACTAGATAAGTTTTAAAGTCATTTGGTAACTGTATGTAAATTACTATAAAAAAGTATACAGGTCATATTTTTTTTTTAATACTTAGAAATAAATTTGGACTTGATGATTTAAAAAAATTTTTAACGTTTATTTATTTTTGAGAGACAGAGAGAGACAGCGTGAACAGGGAGGGGCGGAAAGAGGGAGACACAGAATCCAAAGCAGGCTCCAGGTTCTGAGCTGTCAGCACAGAGCCTGAAGCAGGGCTTGAACCCATGGACTGCGAGATCATGACCTGAGCCGAGGTCAGACGCTTAACCAAGTGAGCCAGCCAGGCACCGCATGAATTTGATGATTGAAGAAATGTCTGCCCTAAAATATCTAGAGTATGATTTTTTTATAATCTCTGAAAAAAGTTGTTATAGTGCATTTAATGCTGAAAGTTAGATTTGGAAAGTCACTGTATTCACCTATAAGTTATGCTAAGGATCTTGACCTGGATATAAATAGATTTTACATTTAGATAATACAAATATAAATAGTATGTGCCTATAAAAACATGAATAAAACAGCTTGAAAAGATGTGATTAGTGTTATGAATCTACTATATTCATTGCACTTAATCTTGAAACATCAAAATAATTTTAGAAAAAGACCTACTGGTTCACCTCGAGGCCCAGGTGGTCCTAGCACAGTGCTATCTTCTCCTGGAAAACCCTATAATGAAGATAATGAGTATAAACAAAACCAAATTAACAAAATAAGCTTTGAAGTATGTAGCCTATCATTGTCTAATATGTTATGACATCTACAATCTGGTTTTATCTTTTTTAAATGGAAACCTTTTACCTACAAAACTTAGCATCAGATATTTTATATAGTTGTAATTTCTATATGGTTCTCAGAAGTGTCCATCAGCTTTAATTACATACAAAGCAGTTTAGGAATTTGTTCAACGTTTCAGGTGTCCAGTGATATTGCAAATTAAGAGGAGTACTATTAAGTTATTCTTAACCCAGAACAATTTTACTATAAATTTTACTATAAATCTTACTATAAATATACTAGTCATTTAATCTGGAGTCTCACAATCTCTTTCAACAAGTAATTAACTTTACTTTTACAAAGCTTTACAGATTGCAAAGTGCTTTACCAAATATTATTTCAAGAATATCTTGAAACAACCTATTGAAGACATTTTAATGACTTAAATTTTCACCCCTTGTTATTTATCTTCTAGAATTTGCAATATTTCCCAAATTGAAAAGTGTTACTTTCATTCTTCAAAAATGTTTCCATGCACACTTTCAGAAAGGACACAAACATTAAATATTTAACTTTAGGGTTGCAGAGTCAATATACACACATACCTTTTCTCCTTTAGGTCCTGGCAACCCAGAAAGGCCTGGCTGGCCCTGGTGGCCCTAACAAAAGGACAAGTAAGTAGGCATCCTCCGTATCATTTGTACATGTTCTACCTAATACCACCAAGGCCATGCCATTAGATACTGCACTATTCTGAAAGAAAAACAAGATTTATTCTCTAGGGAGAAGCCGTTTAAATGAGCTAGCAAGATTTATCAGTGAGATTTCATCTTAATTTGCATAAGTGGAATGACATCTCTATATAACCATTTTCATGCAAATATACACATTTAAATTTCCAATTAGAAATGATTACCCTATATCCTGGAATTCCTGGTTCTCCGTCAGGTCCCATCAATCCTAAATGTCCCTAAAAAAACAAAGTAAATATTAGAGAGAAAATAGGCAACAGCTTGAACCATTAAACTTGTCCTCTTATTATCTAAAATTTAGAATTTCTGAGGTATAATATTTTACTGAATCTGAAATGGGAAAACAAGAAATAACATTCTAACTTTTGTCTTATTTTTCTTCTGAACCACAAAATTCTCACCAAAAAAATGTCTCTTCAGTTTACTTCTGGAAATATTCTTAATCATATTAAGAAAAACCCTTTTAGTTGTCAGAACCCTATAGGTTTTTAGCGAGTTCTTGGAAATGTAATTTGTATCTGTCAAAGTTTACAGTATATATATATATATATATAAATGTTTATTTATTTTTGAGAGAAAGAGAAAAAGAGAGGGAGAGAGAGAAAACGGGGGAGGGGCAGAGAGAGAGGGAGATACAGAATCTGAAACAGATTCCAGGCTCTGAGCTGTCAGCACAGACCCTGCCTCTGGGCTTAAACTCATGAACCATGAAATCATGACCTCAGCTGAAGTCAGTTGCTCAACCAACTGAGCCACCCAGGCACCCCTGTAACTGTCAAAGTTTACGATAGATGTGCATCACTAAATTTTAAAGTATAGCCTGAAAGTTTTTGATATTGTCATGATGGGATCATGGAGAACTCCATACTCGTTGATAGTTTCAGATGCTTTGATGAACAAAAGCTTCAGCTCCGGTCAAAGTTGTTAAAATAGAAATAGTTGACAACTTACACACAATAATCACCCTTTTATTGCTCTTATTATTAATATTTTCATATGAGGGTACTATATAATTTAAGGGTTAATCAGTAAATGCCTCTAACGTACTGAAAATATGACTCAGACAATTTAAAAGAGCAAAAATAAATATCCTAAAAATGTCTTATCTTTCATACTATCAAAAGTTTCCACATCAACTCTCCTATTTGAGTTTGAAACTAAATAGGAGATAAGAAAATTAAGGCACAGAATAGGTTCATGCCTAACCAAATATCAGATAAACCAGAAGTTCTAAATATGATTATTTACCCAAAGAACCCAAGAGAACTACCTATCATTAAAGTGGATATAAAGTTAAAATATAAATGTAAGTAGATTTCTTATACAACACCAATAAAAAGGTATAATGGAAAAAAGATTGCATTATAAGTCATAAAATCCATAAGAAACAAATAGTAAACCTAATAGGATAGAGGTAAAAACAGAGTAAAGGAAATAACAAAGCTTGGGGTGCCTGGGTGGCTCAGTTGGTTAAGAGTCTGACTCCGGCTCAGGTCATGATCTCACTCACAGCTTGTGGGTTTGAGCCCCGCATCGGGCTCTGTGCTGACAGCTCAGAGCCTGGAGCCTGCTTCAGATTCTGTGTCTCCCTCTCTCTCTGCCCCTCCCCTGCTCATTCTCTGTCTCTCTCTCTCAAAATAAAATAAAGACATAAAAAAAAAATTTAGGAAATACCAAAGCTTTATTAAAGGCCATCTAAGACGATATAATAGAAAGACACATACTGCTTCTCTACTGAAAGATTCAATATAAAAGGAACTTGAGGAGCTGAATTTAAAGTTCACATGGAAGAGAGAATTATAGTAAGAGCTGAACTTTTCAGAAAAATGAATTATGGAGCACTTGCTCTTCTCAAAAGTACTGTAATAGTATAATACTTAAATAGTGTGGTATTGGACCCAGAAATAGGCTAAGAGATTGACAGAAGAAAACAGAGAGAATGAAAACAGGTCAATAAATATTTGAGAGTTCAGTGTAGTGGGATATAGATTGACTATTTATTAAATGATTTTGAAACAAATGAAAATCAATCTGGAAAAAAGAAAATCAGTTCTTTACAACTTATTTCACAGCAAAATAATAAACTTCATGTGAGTTAGGAATGAAAATAAAGCTATAAAAGAATTAGAAGGATACAAAAGATTATTTTTATATACTTTAGGTAGGGAAGGCATTTCTAATGAAGAAATAAAACCTGTAAAGTAAAAGACTGACAAATTTGAGTATATAATAATTAAAACCTCTTGTCCAGCAAAAGATATTAAACAAACAATATTAAAAGTTAAATTACAGAAAGGGAAATGTATTTATAATACATTTTGTAACAAATTTAACAAAAATATATTATCTAAAATATATAAGGAGCTATTACAGTTTAATAAGAAAAAGACAACAACCTAATGTAAATCATGTAAAGCATATATTAAAAGGCAATTTCCAGGAAAAAAATTACTTAATTGGAATCAGGGAGATGTAAATAGAAAACAAGACATACTTTCTCCTTTATCAGATTGTCAGACATCAAAAGGGTTAATATGAAGATGGGTGGTGGGAGTGTGTGTTTGATGAAACCTTTTTGGAAGGTAGTCTGAGAACATGTGTCAATATTTTAAAAGTGAATATTCTTTTTAGACAAAAGCAAAGTAGGAACCTACTTTGAAGGCAATACTCTGGATTAGTTTTCATGTTTGTTAAAAATTAATCACATTAAAGGGGTGCCTTGGTGGCTCAGCCGATTAAGCAACTGACCAGCTGAGGTTATGATCTCACAGTGAGTTCGAGCCCCGCATCAGGCTCTGCTGACAGCTCAGAGCCTGGAGCCTACTTCAGATTCTGTGTTTCCCTCTCTCTCTGCCCCTCCCCTGCTTGCTCTCTTGTCTTTCTCTCTCTCTCAAAAATAATAAACATTAAAAAAATTAAAAAAAATTATTCACATAAATAAAGTTTTTAACATATAAGGCAAAAGCAGAAAAATATTAATAATTTAAATAAAAGGAAGAAAGACCTGAAGTGGTAAGATGAACATATCAAATGAGCCTGCAATAAACTTTCCTCAGACAACAGATGGATTATGCAATGCTCTCAAGAAGGCCTTGGTGAAAAGTCTGGCATTTGGCACATTTAATGGAGACTAGGAAATGCACATGCGTTTTTGTAGATGAGTTTATGAAACAGTGAAAACACTAAGTTGAGTAATTCAAATATTCTGCATCTCTCATGCCATGACTTTCTGAACAGGTCCAAATATATTAGTAATAAAATTTTGCTATTATAGGTTCAGAAGTATTATGCAACCCTTGTTTCCAACATCATATAAAGTTCATGCAAAAGATTAAATATTATTAGATGTTACAGATATTGATCACAGCCGGTTAAAAAAAAAATCTCCAGACGAGCATGTAGAGTCCAAGCTTATAAAGAAAAATCATTTTAAGTAAATCTAATTTTCAAAAGCAATGTGCCAATCCTGACAGCATAGTTTTATACAGATATTAAATTCTGATTTTAAGTGCAAGGCATATAAACTTTCCTACTTAGGTTAAGAGTTATAATCCGATTTTTTTAAACTTCATTTCATAAACTTCATTTCATATTTTATTTCCATTTTGAGTGTTTTCCCCTTTCCCTTTTTCATGTCCAGAAACCACTAAGCCATTTAAGTACTGTGGAATGCTTACAATTCTCCACAGCTCATGGAGGTAGATTATTTTCAATGGAACTATTGCTTTCTCTGTAAAATTAATCAAGGATGAAACTTTAAGGACATGGATACATTTCTTTTCCATCCACAGTGAACTCAGGTCTGGAAATAAATCAAATACTAACCACAGCACCTCTCGTTCCTCTGGCACCCTTAGGACCACTTTCCCCAATTTGTCCAGGAGCACCTCTGCTTCCCATTTCTCCGGCGGGCCCTATTTGTCCTTTATCACCCTGTAGATGTCATTAGTAAGAGAGAAAAGGGAGAAAAAACAAATTTTTATCTAGATGAATTAACTGTATCATATACCCGAATGATACCAGAGGATAGTCTGCAAGCAAAATTCCATAAATAGTAATTTTGGTTTACCTTGATGGTAGTAGAGACTGCCACTGACAATAATAACATACCATCACCACCTAGGTTATCTTAAAGATATAACTAAAAGTGATTTAGAAGAAAGAACATTAAAAAAATAATTTTGGCCAAACAAGCAGGGGAGATCTGGTGTTCATGTTGAATTACAAATAACTGAGTTTTTTTTTTATTTTGAAATTTGTTATGTATGTCTGAATGCATGCATGCAGGCATTTCTTGTTATCATGAGAAAACATAGACTCTATGAGAAACCTGCTTCTATACACAATTTCAATGCCACAAAGATCTATTTAATGTATACAGTTTCCAGTGTACAGTTCTGTATATTCAGAATCATCACTCACTGGTTTGGTATCTGCCTTTAAAAATCTGTAACATTTTTATATCATTTAACATCCTTCAGAAAACTAGTTACCTTCTGTTTTCCATCAAGCTGACTGATCACTCGCTACCACCAAAATACAGTTGCCTTTAAACAACTTTAAGTGCTATAATTCATTTTCTGAAAGTGGGAACCAATCTGTTCTATTGTAGATAGTAAAGTAGACACAAAGAAAAACTAGACTGTGATCACAGTCAGGAAGGAAGTTTTTGATATTCATAATAATTCCCACAGATGCAGGCTGTTGTAAGGACTTATACTGTCCCACTTCTAATGGTGATTTTAGATATAACATCAACTATGATGAACAGAGAGTATTCAGTATTAATAGAGGTTATTTTCATGGGCAAGAATGGCTACTAAAATTCACCTTGTTCATTTTTCTTTACCTCTTATTCTAACTAATATTGTCTCTACATTATGACAAAGATAGGCTGGGCATACATTAGTAGAAATGAAAAAATTAGACTTTGGGAACTAGATATGGTGTGATTTGAAGCTAATTATAGTAATATATTCAGAACTGCTGCATTCAAATAAGAAAATCCATACTTGAACAAATTATTGGCCCCATACAGAGATGAATTTTTCATTATAATGTTCTAGAATTTTATACATATCATTTTAGTAAAATATAAAGGAAGCAAATAAATCATATTCTTGATTTATGTTTCTAAGTCAATATATGGGATAGGTAAAATCAATAATTAACCTTTTCAATTTAGATAAACATAGTAATAATAAACCCAGAAACAATCCTAATGATAATCCTTTCCCCTAACCATTTTACTAAAGTTGTTACTAATAGCACAAATGGTATAGTATTTTCCTTTTCTCTCTTTTCCTGCCCATAGTCTACTGAAGAATTTTTGACAAACAGGAGAAGGAAAGGCAAATATCTTCACAGAAACTACAGAGTGAGATATTTGCCTTCAAGTAATTAAGGTGATAAATTCTCCTAAGTAGAGTTAATTATTAATTTATATAAATGTGCCTTTTAAAACCAAACTGATAGTTCTTTACTATCATATATCTCATGCAAATAACAATATCAGCATTCTATGAGCTCGGGGAACATCAGAAGAAAGAAAGCCATAAAAAGATGTAAAAACAAATTACCTTTTTCCCTGGGCGACCTCTTTGCCCTGGAATTCCTGCAATTCCTTCAGGTCCCTGAATATTCAATATAAAAAAGGAAATAAATTGTTAAAGAAAGGACTAGATGGAATATTTAAATACTTACATCACATAAACACTGAATTGAACTCTATGTAAAAATGAGGGTTACCTTTCAACAATACTGCGTTTGAATAATTACTTAAAAATGGGTCATTTAGCGGTCTAGCTGTTACTAGTGAGCAATGTTTACATATACAAACTGGCCAAACTAGATGAAGTTAAACTGTTCTTTGTTATAGGAAGAAAATTATTTGGTTTCAGTATAACCATTTTAAGTAGTGAGACTGTAATCACACTAAACCCAATGCATCCATTTTAGCAGTTCTATGAGTTATCACTGTGGGTTCAACATCTTATTGAATGTATAGGATTATAAAATATGTATATAAATAAAACATGGTCAAGAATAATCTCAAAATCTTATTGGAGTAGTAGATTAAGGAGGTTTTCTTTGGTCTGTGGAAAAAAGGAGAGAGGGAAAGAGGTGGAGAAAAAAGAGGTAGTCATATTCAACCTTAAAACAGTATTTTTATTTCAGTCTGTATTTTATTTAGACAAAGTAGGCTGAAAGTTTCCAATACATACTTTTTTTAGTAAAAATTGGCTAAAATATTTTAGATGTCATGTGAATTTTCAGGTCAACAATAATTAGGCTTAAATGAGATCCACGGTAAGCCAGGATGCAAGTTCTGAAATGGCCAACAATTAATCACGGTGCTCCTTGCATTCGTTTGGAAATGAAAATGGAAATCTCAAATTTGTGTCCCAAAGCTTGGCAAACTGCAAAAATGATGTAGACAAGAAATAAATTGTGGTTTACCACTGTGCTATGGAGGTTCTTGATAAATATTTGTTGAACGAATAAACAGATACCTAAGGAAGTGACTCATGCGCTATGGTCCTCACCAAATGCTCTTCTAGCCTCAGATAGTCACTGAATTTAGAAGCCAAAATGGTTACGTTCTATTGCTGTAGTTCTAGCTGCATCCAGAGGTGGAAATGATAGTTGCACTAATTTGAGATTTCTTTGTGGTTAATGTGGATTTTTAAAAAGAGGCAGATTAACTTTCATTAGAGGTTACTGGTCATCAGCTTTGAAAAGTCACACTGCTAGTTTCATACTCTGGCTCTGTTACCTTATAGCAATATGACCATAGGTATATTGTTTAACTTCTAAAGTCTTCAATTTCCTGTTATGTAAAAGAAGTATTAACAAAACCTCTTCAAAGGGTTATTAAGATTAAATGAGATAATGCATATAAAGTTAAAAAGAACTGGACTTAAACTGAAGAATTCAGCTCAGTGTTAGCTCTCACTAATGTCTGCTGCCTTTTTCAGGTTATTATGTAACATTTAAATTGTAAATGTATGTATGTACAAATTTAATGTATTACATTAAATTTATTATGTAAATTTAAAATATATAAAGATATTAGAAGGTACAATAAATACCCATGTACCCACCATCCACTTTAAGAAAGAGAAGTAACATACATATGTAATTGAAGTCCCGTATGCACACATACCTTTCCAAACACATTACCCTCTTTCCTCACTCAGATGCAACCATTGCCCTCAATTTATCATTCCCAAGCATTTTTTATACTGTTACTCCATTTGTATATATCTCCAAGCACTATATGGTAATGTTGCATCTCTTAAAACTTTAAATAAGCATACTTTATGTATTCATTGGAAACATTTTTAACACACATTTTGTGTTTGAAATTAATCAGTATCTTTAATCCATTCACTTTCTGTTTTTAATCCTATGGGATTCTATTTTCTAATCAAACCACAACTAATTTAACCACTTTTTTACTGATGAATTTTTGGTGTGTGTGTGTGTGTGTGTGTGTGTGTGTTTTCTGTTACAGATAATGCTTGTGCATTCCTCTATGTGCCATGTCAAAAGTTGTTTTTCTGTTTTTATTTTTTGGGTTTGTTTGTTTTTTTATGAGATGGTCCCTGAAGTTAAATTGCTGGGTTGTAGAATATATACATCTTTAAGTATACAAGATATTGTGAAATTATTCTCCAAAGTAGTTTTTCAATTTCCATTCCCACAGCAATGTTTCAGAGTCCAATTACTTCAAATCTTCTGTATAGCTTGGTACTATCAGACTTACAATATGTCCATTTCATTGCAGTAAATGATATATTATTTGTGTTTTCAATTTGCATATTTATGATTATTAAGGAGGAATGATTATCTATTCATACAGTTATTTCACATCTCTGTGTGAATCTCTGGCTCTTATATTCTGCTCAGTATTCTCCTGAGCTGTCCTTACTGAGTTATACATAACAGTTTTTATACATATTCCTGATACTTATACTTTGCTCATTCTATATAACACAGATCTCTTCTCTTGGCCTGCAGCCTAGTTTTTCACTTTGTTTAATGGAACTTCTGATTAACATGTTTGCAATTTTAACATAGTCATATTCATCAGTATCTTCTTCTTGTCTTATTTCTTTTTAGTGTTTAGGAGATCCTGACTGCTTCCCCTCCCTCCATGAGGTCATAAAATGTTCTCATAAATGTTCTCATGTTCAACATTTTGATTTTCACAATTAGGCCTTTAATTGGAGTTTCATTCGTGTGTGTGTGTGTGTGTGTGTGTGTGCGCGCGCGCACGCATGCACACACTGGTGTGAAGGAGTTGCTTTATTTTATTTTGTTTACCATTTGGATAACCAATTGTGCCAGTACCATTTATTGAATATTTCATCCTTTCTTTAATGATCTACAATCTGTGATCAATTTATCAAACTTCAAGTTTCAAAATATACTAATCTCTGAGTCAAGTTTACCTTCTATTTCTATTGGTCTCTTTGTCTTCTGTGAATGAGCATGACACTGATTAACTTACTCCAACTTCAGTCATAAATTATGATATCAGGTAGGGCAAGTTCTACCTTCCACACACCACTCCACCCCCACCCCTCATAACTTGTTCTTGAAAACTGTCTTGATATTAGTGCTTTGTTCTTCCACATAAATTTTAAAATTACTTTTCATCAGTCAGGTCCTATAAAAAAATCTTATAGGTATTTTGACTAAAATTGTACTGAATTTATGGACTAATTTAGAGGATAATTGATAATTTTTTGATATTGAGTCCTCCTATCCATGAATATAAAATATCTCTCCATTTATTTAGGTCTTTGTTAATAAACATAATTTTTTCAATAAAAATTTGCAAATATTTTGATAGATTTATTCCTAGTTGTTTAATTTTGTTGCTGATTCTATTGTAAATAGTATTTTTTAAAGTTTATTTATGTATTGAGAGAGAGGGAGAGAACAAGCAGGGGAGGGGCAGAGAGAGAAGGAGAGAGAGAATCCCAAACAGGCTCCGTGCTGCCAGCACAGAGCCCGACATAGGGCTCAATCCCACGAACTGTGAGATCATGACCTGAGTTGAAATCAAGAGTCGGATGCTCGACTGACTGAGCCACCCAGGCGCCCCAGTAAATAGTATTATTTAAGGTTTTCTAAACTGCTTGTTGCTGGTGAAGAAGAATGGAATCTATTTTTATATACTCATATTTAGCATCTTGCTAAAATCTCATTAATTCTAATAATTTGTGTGTAGATTATTTCTCTTATACTGAACTGACTAGGTTTCTGAGTAAATATTGAATAGAAATAGGGAATAGTGGTGATCTCCTCTGCTCATTCTTTGAAGTTCCACCATTAAGTATGATAGTCAATGTGGATATTATATTTTACTAAATGCTTTTTGTTTCATCTATTGAGATTATATTTTTCTTTCTTTAATTTTTAAATGTGTGACTTAAATGTATAATTTTAAAAAATATTAGGCCTTTGCTGCAAAACTTGTATAAGAGGGAATTCATAAAGCCCTTTATTATATCAGCACTTCACAAGCCCAATGAATTCAACTATTCAGGTGTCAGCTGACACTACTGCATGGCAATGCTATCTGCCAACCAACAATGTAGTTTAGGCATCACTGTGTTTATATATTTAAATACCAATAAAATTTGTGGAGAATGTAAAAATAAAAGTGATAAGCATCTCACAAATGTGTATAATTGAGAAATTTGTTATTAGTCTGCAAGATGATTTGCACATTCTTCAAACTTTGATTCTCGCCTCAGTGTCAAGTTAATAACCTCGCCTTACACTGCACTGTGATACAGTAGCAATCAAACAAGAGCCATCTCCTCCTTCCCACACCCTCTCTCCCGACATACCGCCTTATGTACACACATATTCTGCCTTCTCTTACAAAGGAAGAAGTTTCCCTGTTTCTTGTCTGAAGCCAGCTCCTCACTTGTGTCTAAAACCATGGCCTTCTCTTAACACTTGCACTATCCGCTTTTTTTTTCTCTTGACTGAATCATTTCCAACAGCAATTAAATAAGTTAGATAGCACTCATTAAAAAATAAAAACAAAACCCTTCCTTGACCTCATGCCCCTCCCTCCCTTCCTTTGTATTCACTCATTCAATTTCTCATGTACTTTTCTAGTTCAATCTTTGCTTCCCCATCACAGCACAACGTTTTGAAAGACTTATTTATGCTGTCACTATTTTCTTACTTCTCATCCTCTCTGCATTTGGGCTTTTGTTCTTACCACAGCTCTGAAATTGCTTTCTTTTCAGGTCACCAGGTAACCTTCATATAGCCAAATCAAATAATCCAATGGCTCATTTTATCTCAAATTTTTTTTATTCTTGAAAAATTTTAAGCTTTTGTTTATATGGAGGCATGCTTCCCAAATTTTCTACTTCCTGTATAACATCTCCTTACATTCTCATGATTCCTAAAATTATGTCACCTGTCCTGATTATACCACTGACCTTCTGGTTATCCCAGCTACTGACATCTTTTTGAATTTCTAATAGGCATTTCAAACTTTATGTGCCCCAAACTGAACTCTTGAATTACCCCCTCAAACCCCTAAAACTTGTCTTTCCTTGCCTTCTCCATCTCTGCTATAATGTGGCAGTATTTTGAAAATTATCAAAATTGCTTTTCAATTTTGCCTTTTTGAATGTATGGACTTTACCCTATTCACAGCTTGAGGGGATCATATGCCCAAGGGTTATATGTATTAAGAGAAGATTTTTCTGTTTTCTTTGCTTCCAACTTCAATAATTCACAAGTTGACCCGGGAGCACCCAGCACACAGTCCTATATTATAGAGAAGACACACTTTCCATCTATTGCAATAGAACTCTAAGGCTTTTACTAGATGATAAAAGGATCAGAATATGACATAGGGAAATAGAGAGAAAGCCAGGGTATTTTTTTTCTCTTTTGGATCCAGGAGAATGCAGGAGGGTAAAGAGGGAGGGTGAAACCTAGATGTTCAGATTTTCCTCTTTCTGAGTTTTGGCACAGTGAGACTCTTGTTCCCCATTACCTCTTCAGGAGGCAGAAAAGCTACCTTCTCTATAGATAGCACTTGGTTTATGGCCATATCAGTTTGGATGCTCAGGAAAATCAAAAACATTTGTTAAATTTTCCTGAGAGACTCCCTTGATCCCTATATGATGTAGATGGCAACTTAGAAATACCTGGGGAGCTTGTCTGTGCATAGAGTGGTCATTCCTCTAGAAAGACGTGGCTCTGTCATAATGGAGGATGAGCAGATTCCTGGGCTAGAGCTGAATGAGAATCCGGAAGACCTGAGAGGGATCTGCAGATTAGTGGAAGCTGACGGGGAACCCCTCCATAAAAAGGAAATGAAAATCACTAGCTGCAGACATCACCATCAGAGGTCAACAGGGTAGGCAGTAAGCAAACTGACAAGGAACATTACCATGTCCCTACCTTAAACACCTGCACCTAGATACAAGGCCTCTTCATCCTTACCATCACCAGACACTCAGACTCTCTAATGGAAAGGATTAAAACAGGGAGGTCAAGAGCTGATAGGGTTGAGAAGCAACATCGTAGGAGTCTTACCATTACCTACAGAGACTACTAATTTATAGGAATAGATTGTTTAAGCTTTCAACTGAGTTGGGTTTAAAATTTTCTCTTGCCCCAATCCTCCAACCACTCCTCACTAATCAGTAAGTTAGAGCTTGTGAGGAAAACCAAATAAACCAAAAATAATGAAATCACACATAGTCACATATGTAAATACCAATTCCTAGCTCTGTAATATATTTAATGATGTGATTACGAATTCAGTTGTTCCAGCTAAAGCCCAGAATTTATTCTTAATTATTTGTTCCCTCCTCTCAACATCCAAACAATGAGCAAATATAGTCAGCTATATCTCCAAAATATGTCTTACATGGGATCACTATCCCCTATCTCTACTGTCCCCTTACATTCTAAACCACCATATCGCTTTTCATCTACACTACTGCCACAGCCTTCTAAGTCCACTTTTACCCTCATAGTCTATTTCTTCAGAATTCCCCAAATGATTACTAAATTAACATTTAGTGAAATTAACATTTCAACCCCCTCGACCTGTTTAAAACCTTCCAAATGGCTGCCCATTGAAATCAAAATCATCTCCAAATGTCTTATCATGGTCTGTAATCCTCTATATGATCTGGCTCCTTTTATTTCTCTGATGTTATGTTTTCAAGTTACTCACTACATTCCAGCTACTTGGCCATTCTTCCCCCCCCCCCAACCCCTTTCTAATAGTGCATCTAATAAATGCCCTTTCTACTGTAGGGCATTTGCATTCGATGTTCTCTCTACCTAGAAAGTTTTACTTATTCACGTGACTGGCTGCTTCTTATCCTTGGACATCTGGTTCAGTGTAACCCTAGGTAGTCCTTCTGTGACCACTATTACCTGGTCACTCTATTTCATTACCATATTTTCTTTTCCTCAAAGCACTTACCACTGTCAGAAATTATCATTCTTGTTCACATTGCCTTTCCATTCTGCAGTGTTAAGTTCCAAGACAGCAGGGACCTTATCCTGTTTTGTTTGTTGCTGTAACATTAGTACCCAGAACTGTGCCTGGCATATAACTGATGATTAATAAATATTTAATAAATAAATTATAGAATGCATGCCCAAAGTAGAAAATATTTAGCCTTAATCAGACAGTAACCTAGGCTACTTGGTATTCATTTGTAAAGAAATAATATCTTAAGAAATGTACTAAAGTTGGTAGTAAAACCAAAGTTTATGAATGAAAGGCGAAGAGTAGCGAGACATTTTTATACTACCTTTTAGTTTCTAAGAAATGTAACCTGTGGATCTACTAGGAACATTTTGCACAGTAAACCTTTGTACATTTGAAGAACACATTATATGTGAAAAAGGGGATTGCTATTCCATTTTCTTCTGTCATTATAATCAGAAAGATTTCTCCTGGTTCCTTTGTCCACATCTTTTTTTCTCTTCAAAGACAGTTTGCTTTTCCTTTTTGCGGGATTGGAGGGGAGCATGTTGATAGGATGGTGGTGTGTGGGGGGGTGGTAAACTTCCACTGATATTAGGCTGGTTTATTTTAGTGCTTGTTCTAAAATGCATAAGACATATCTTGCTCCAAAATGTTTGCTTTTAAAAGGCAATCCTACCACAACCCATTTGTGTATTTAGAGGCTTGCAAGGCAGACTAGAAAAATAGCAACACTTTCTAAATGTGCATGTTTTAGTAAATTTCTTCAATAATTACTAAAATAAGAATGCTTTTATACACTGACAAGAGAATAGTTGGCTTTATGTTGAGCCTACTCATTAAATAGAAGGAGTTGGGATTCCAGTCTATTACTTTAAATATGTGAGAGTAGCTGTATTGTCTTGAAAGCAATGTATCACATCTATTTTTAAACAACTTTGAGATATAATTCATATACCATATTATAAACCTGTTTAAAGTGTACAATTCAATGAGTTGTGCAACTATCACCACAATCAATTTTAGAACATTTTCATCACCCCCAAAAGAAACCCTGTACCCATGCAGTCACTTCCCATTTCCCCCCAACCACCACCCCTCTAGCCCTAGGCAACCACTAACCTACTTTTGGTCTATACAGAAATGCCTTACTTGGGACATGTCATATATTATGTGGTCTTTTTTGACTGGCTGCTTTCATTAAGTATAATGTTTTCTTTTCTTTTCTTTTAAATGTTTATTTATTTAGAGAGAAGATGAGTATAAACAGGGGAGGGGCAGAGAAAGAAGAATAGAGAGAATCCCAAGCAGGCTCCATGCTGTAAGCATGGATATAGGGCTTGACCTCATGAACTGTGAGATCATGACCTCAGCTGAAATCAAGAGCCTGACACTTAACCGACTGAGCTGCCCAGGCACCCCTAAGCATAATGTTTTCAAGGTCCGTCAGTGTTGTAGCATGTATGAGTTCATCATTTCTTTTCATTGCTAAGTAATAGTCCATTGCATAGACATACTAAATTTATTAATATACATTTACAAATCATCTGTTGATGATCATTTGGGTTATTTTGGCTATCATAAAGAATGCTTCTATAAACATTCCGGTACAAATTTTTGTTTGAACCCTGCTTTCAATTCTATTGGGTATATACCTAGGGATAAAATTAGTGGATCACATAGTAACTCCATGTTTAACATTTTGAGAAACTGCCAAATTGATTTACAAAGTGGCAGCACCATTTTACATCCCATCGGCAAGTATATTTACATCTTCATCAACACTTGATATTTTGGGGTTTTTTTATTTTTATTTTTTTTATTATATCCATCCTAGTCAAGTGAAGTGGTATCTCATTGTGGTTTTATTTGAATTTTCCTAATTGCTAATGATGTTGATCATCTTTTCAGTTGCTTATTGGCTAACTGTATATCTTCTTTGGAGAAGCATCTGTTTAAATGTTTTGCTCATTTTTTCAATTGATTTATCTTTTTACTACTGGGTTGGAACAGTTCTTTGTATATTCTGGATACAAGTCCTTTATCATATATGATTTGCAAATATTTTCTCCCTTTCTATGGGTGTCTTTTCACTGCCTTAATGGTGTTTTTTGAAGCACAAAATTTTTTTTCTTTCTCTTTCTTTCTTTCTTTCTTTCTTTCTTTCTTTCTTTCTTTCTCCTTCCCTCCCTCCTTCCTTCCTTCCTTCTTTCCTTCCTTCCTTCCCTCCCTTCCTCTTTCCTTCTTTTATTTATTTATTTATTTATTTATTTGGTAGGCTTTACATCCAGTATGGAGCCCAACATGGGGCCTGAACTTAAAACCTTGAGATCAAGACCTGAGCTGAGATCAAGAATTGAATGCAACCAGCTGAGCCACCCAGGCACCCCAAAACACAAAACTTTTAATTTTAATGAAGTCCAATCTATTTTTCTTTTGTCACTTGTACTTTTGGTGTTATCTAAGAAAACTTTGCATAAATCAAGGTCATGAAGATTTACTCCTATGTTTTCTTCTAGGATATTTACAGTTTTAGCTCTTAAGTTTTGATACATTTTGAGTTAATTTTTGTGTGTAGTATAAGGATCCAACTTTATTGTTTTGCATGAAGGTATCCACTTGTTTTAGCACCATTTGTTGGAAAGATTATTCTCTCTTTGAATTTTCTTGGCACATAACATGCTCTTGCAATTAAAATTTATTTTGTTCTATTTTTGTCCCCTGGGATTTATTTTATCCATTGAGATAGCCAGTAATGTGAGATATAGTAAACAAAGTCTGGGAGTTATAAACTGATTCCTATCACAGGGTATGTTTCTCTTCTGTTTGAAACCTTTCAATGCCTTTTTACTACACTTTGAATAAAAACCCAAACTTTGTACCATGACTTAAATAATCCTTCATAATCTGCTTCCTATTTATTTTTTCAAGCTCATCTCAAACAAGTGTTCACTATTTACTGTGCTACAACTATAATTAGCTTCCAAAAGTACCTAGACCATTCCCACTTCCAGATCTTGGCCCTTACTAATCCATCTACCTTGAATGGTCTTTAAAAGTTCTTTGCATGACTGGTTCTTTTTCATTCTTCAGGTGTCATCTGAATCCTTCCCTATCCAGAGAATCCTTCCTTCAATGCCCTATTGGAAGCAGGCTTCTCCTTCCTTAACAGAGCTACTCTTTTTCAAACCCTATTTGTTTCTACCATTGCATTTATTGCTATCTGCAATGATCTAGTCTATTGTCTGTTCACAACATCATAAAATCTGAGATCAGGAATCTTGCTCATTTTGTTCCCCTTGGTATTCCCATTGCTTACCAGAGTTCTTGATTCATAGAAGGTACTCAAAAGTTTCACTGAATTAATGAATGTACAAATACATTTTATAGAGTCACAATCTGTGAGGCTAATAAAATTTTGGAACACCCAAGCTAATGATTTTTTTTAAACTATAGAACCCTTTCTTCCAAAGACAACCTATACAGAATCTCATGTTAGATATACATACAAAGATTTTTTGCTGACTCAAGTAGTAATAGAAGAACCACTCTTGCCCATTCAGCATCCCTCCATGACACAGTCATCTTGGGAGGCTCTGCACAGCTCCAATCCCTTTATTATGTGTAATGTGCAAACTGAGAAACCAAAGAATGACTCACCCAACAATGTACAGCTCTTTAGTGGTAGAGCAGGGACAGTGGTAGAGCAATTCTTGCATAATGGTCAGTGCAGAGGTCTTTCTATTTCTGGGTTGCTTTATGACACAACAGTTCAGAACAAACAAGCCTAAGACCAGAGTCATAAAAATCATTCAGAAGATAAAGATTTAAATAAGTCCTTTACTCCTTAGTGTCATTGACTCAAATTTCCAAACATTATTTTTTTAGGGTTTCCAAGTAAATTATCTCAGAAATAAGAGTCATGTATACCTTAACATTCTTTTCTAACTAGTAAGTCCTTTCATCTTTCTGACTTTGCTTTGTAAGATCCTATTGAAAAAGCTTCTTAGCTTTATTTTGCTTCATTTTTTCTTAAGATATTCCCCTATTTCCAATTATCACACCACTTTATCTATACAGATGGGAAAAAAGCACACTTTAATAAATCCAACCAAGTTTTGTCCTAACAGTATAAAACAAGACAATTTCATTTTTGTAAATTCAACTTTTAACTTCCATAGCTTCACATCTGTTTAGATGTTAGATTGTACAGAGAGAGATTTTTAAAGAAATGGATGACAGACCATAAGTCAGGCAGATGTTACTTCTCAGATGCTTCCAAATTGTTTTCTCATGCAGAGTTATGCATTTAGGCAACTGAACACTTTAGCATAGAATTCAAGCATAAAATATAAATTTTAAAATTCTTTCAAAGTAGTCTAAATCTTAGATTTGGGAATCTGTTACTGATGCTTCCCTTGGCTTATTTTTCAACCTAGTTTTCATTTTCCAATCTTCTAGAAAGCAAAAAGAGCATTTCTTCCCTTGAAAAATAAATTTTATTTTTCTCACTGTCTTTCTTGTTTATTTTTTAAGAATAGGTAGCATCTTTGTGACATTGCCTAAGGAAGACTTTTTTTTAAAGTGAAAAATAAATCCAACATCAGGCTGTCAGATTAAGCAATAGTTCCTTGGATCATAAAATTCTTCTGAAAAAAATGTGCCATGGTATTTTTATTAGGTTTATGAGCTGAAAGGCATTTAAAATTCCAAGGAGAACAACAAAAAGAATAAAAAAGAAACACACATGTGTTGTTACTAAAAAAGGCACCAAAGATGTGTACAAGGCAAGATTGTTCCTGGGAAAAATTATGAAGCAGATGAAATCTGTGTTTATCATTTTTCCATGTCTTGTTTTGAGCCCCTTTTTTCATCTATGTTCTGCCCATCACCAGCTGTCAGGCAGCATATCCCCATCTGGGGTTCCTGTCTGGTATCCTATTGCATGGTGAGACCTTTTACTTAGTTCTGTGTTCTCTCCACCAAGATTTAGGACTCTGCTGGGGAAGTAGGCTAGGTGATTGAAAAAACCCATGCTAAAGTATTAATAATTGTTAATCACTTTCTTATATAAAAATGAATTTGATAAGAATTCTCAGAACGATAATCACACTTTTTCAGCATTTGTTATATGACTTCTCTGTGAGTCCAGCCCTGATGAGTCCTCTAAAAAAAAATGAAAATGTCAAGTACCCCAAAAAGGCAAAACATAACCCCAAGGCTGGTCACCTCATGGAGTAGTGTGGCTTAGAGGCGTAGAAGTCAGACAATAAAGGAACTAAAGCCAGCTCTGCCATCTGTGATATTCTTATCTTTCTCTGAGCCTATTTTTTTTTCAGTTGTCAAGTGGGGAAAATGAAGCACCACTAGATTATTGGACAGATTCTGTCAGAAAATGTAAGTGAAATTCTGTTGTTCAGTGTCTGGACCAATAGTTTGAAGATAATTTGGGGGTTGATTCCCCAGTGCTTTATATTTACTGGAGTGAAACACCTATCAGAGTTTTCCAGGACTGAGAGGGCAGGATGGAGGAGAAATGGGCACTTTCCCACTTAAATAAAACCAGAGGGAAAGAAGACTCGATTTGCCAATTGCTAAAAACAGGAGACATTTCTGATTCATCCTCAAACTTCAAATGTCACTTTGAAATACACTCGTACAATTATCTATTATTTTGGAGAAGAGATGAGATAGCATTATTTTAATTGATGCTAAAAGGAATTATAATTATGGGTAAATGATATGAATGGAAAGATAGCCAGTTTGTGCTTCATTTATGGTATTTGTTGTATTCTTCCAGATAGAGCTTCTTCTTAGTTCTTGGAGATGTAATTGAGATTAGTAGGGGCAGGAACTATCTTTAAAAGGCTGTATAAGACCCCTGGGTATGGCAAAAAGAGAAATCATTTTCTGGTAGGGTCATAAGTAATGACTCCCAAGATATGAGAATATCTTCAAAGGCAAGAACACTTGGAAAAGTAAAGAAAGAATAATCTTGGAGGAGAACTCATGTTTAAACATGTGAGATAAGGAAGAGGAAACAGTAAAATAAAAAGGCAAACTGTCCAGAGAGGCCCTATCTAGACGAATGTAACAAATATCATAAATTAAGGATTTAAGCAAGAGAAAAGCTGTTCTCATAATTTATTTACATCTTCTATTGGCTCTGTGGTGAGAGAATCTATCCAATATAATATTTAGAATTTCCTTTGAAGTAATACTACAATTTGAGATCAGATCTTGATAGCTTAAATTATGCCTACAAAGGACTTCTTACGGCATTCTAGAGTTAGGGTCTTACTCTACAGGAATAATGTCAGCTCTACGAATAAAAATCAGTAATAGTCAATCAAAGTAAGTTTGAGATAACACAAAATGTTCCCCTTCAAATGTTTTATGACAGAATTTCCATAGCTGAGGTAACATCATCAGGATAAGTCATTCCTGAATTCAAACACCCTCAGAAGACAAAGTAGCCAGTATCCATATAAAAGACCTCCACTGTGAAAATCCCAGAACCTGAGGGTGAGTCTGAGGCACTCCCCTAGATCAGAGACATACAGAAGAACCAAGCAGAAAGGTAAGAGTAAAGATTTCACTTTGATTGCATTGTCCTTTCCCCAGACCAGCAGAGTACTGCATCAAGTGGCTCCCTTTGCTTATAGTTTCTCCAGTGAGGAAAAGAAAATCCAAAATGCACATTCAGCTCCCCCATTGTTGTGGAGTGCTTCTAATGTAGCCCAGTAAGGTCTCATCTCATGAGGATCACTGGGGGAGACAGGAGGCTTGACACTAAGGATCAGATAGAGACAGAGAAGAGAGGCAAGGATTACAGCATCCTGCAACAGATCTTGGTGTAATACATTCTTGATTGCAGTAGCACCTGAGCAGAGATCCCAGTCAGTGATTCTGCACATCTGCAGAGCTGAGTTGGTGGCTCAGTTGGTTGAAGTGTTATGCATTATTTGGGTCCCCAGCCAAAGGGTCATAATTACTGTGGAGCCATTATACATCCCCGAGTAGTCAGGGAAGCAAACCTGCTACCTTGCCCAACAGCTAAGGATATACTCCGATCCCACTCAACCAGGATTGTCTGGCTATAGAATATGGGTGGTTGTGGAGTCCATACTATAGCCCTACTCAGACAGGCAGCCAAACCAGTAGCCCTGCCAAAATTGGCATGACCAGAGAATCTGAACAGCGGCCCCAAACAATCTTGGAACTCAGCTTAAAGTATTGCCCAGCTGTGAAGTCCAGCCAACAGCTCTACCCAGAGCAAAATCTAGCTTATGGCCCTGTCCAGTTACTAAACACAGCTTGCAACCTTGCATAGGCAAGAAGCCCAGTAAGTGGCCCTGCACAATTACAAAGCATAGACTTCAGCCCCACCCAACAAAAGAGCTCAATGGTAATGTCACCCATGCAGCATATAGTCTCCAGGCTAACCAACACTGAGATATGGCTGGAGGCCCCACTTGACCAGAAAACCTAGCAAGTGACCTTACACAACACAGAGGCACAGCCAGTGGCTGAGGTAATCATGAAGCACAGCCTGTGACTCTGAACAAAATTGGGGCAGAGCCTGTGGGTCTGTCCAACTGTGAAGCCATGCTTGTTGTCTCATGAACATGGAGTTCAGTCAATAGTACTGTCCAGTTAGGATGAACAAGATGAGACCTTACCCAAATACAGAGTCCAATCAGAGGTATTGCCTTGCCAGGCAATACAGCCTAAGATCTCACCTTACCAGCATTCCCTGCCTAACTAGGGTGCCTATTCACTTGCCTCACTTAAACATGAAGCCTAGATAGCAGGCTGACCTAGCTGCAGAGAACAGCCAGTGACAACCCTCCCCCAACTTCATACATGGGTAGGGACCTCGCACAACCGGAGACCCCAATAGCAAGCTGTGCCTACCCACAAATGCTACCAGTAAACCAGTCTAATATCCCAAGCTAAGCAGACTGGTGAAAGACTTTCCCTGCCAAAATGAACCTCTAATGTCTGGAAGAGGGACTACTTACTCAGATGTGCAGGTGCCAGTTCAAGGATACTAGGATCATAAAGAACCAAGTAAACATGACAATACCAAAGGAAACTAATAAAACTTTGATAACTGATATGAAAGTAATTGAATTCTATGGATTTCTGACAAATAATTCAGAATAATCCTCCTAAAGAAGTACAGTGAACTATAAGAACACATAAGCAGACAATTAAGTAAAATTAGAAAAGCAATTCATGAACAAAATGAGAAATTCAACAAAAAATAAAGAAAACAAAAATCCTAGAGATGAACAATACAATGACTGAACCAAAGAATTCAATAGAGAGTAGTAGGAGACTGAACCAAGCAGTAGAATCAGTGACCTCAATGATAAGTTATTTGAAGTTATCCAGAGGAGTAAAATGAAAAAAACAAAACAAAACAAAACAAACAAAAGAACAAAATAAAGTGAAGAAAGTCTATGGTACTTATGAGACAGCATCAAGTAAAATAATATGTGCATTGTGATAATACCAGGAGAAGAAAAAGGAGCAAGAAGTCTATTTGAAAATATAATGGCTGAAAATGTCCCAAACGTGGGACATCCAGATTTTTGAGGCCCAAAGGATCCCAAATAAATTGAGTCTAAAAATAATTACTTTGAGATACATCATAATTAAATTATAAAAAGTCAAAGACAAAGAGAGAATTGGGGGAGCAGCAAAAGAAAAGTGACTTGTCATACATAGAGCCTCCATATAAGTACATCTTTCAGCAAACACTGCAGGTTGGTAGAAAGCCAAATAATGTCTTCAAAATAGTGAAAGGAAAAAAAAAGTTAACCAACAATACTATACCCAGCAAAGCTGTCTTTCAGAAATGAAGATGTGATAAGGACTTTCCCCAAAAAACAAAAGCTGGAGTTCATCACCGCTAAGACTGTCTTACAAGAAATACTTAAGGACGCTTTTCAAGCTCAAATAAAAGAATGTAATTAATATCATAAAAACATGAATGTGTAAAACTCACCAACAGGTGTAAATATATATATATTCAAAACCGGAGTCTCTAATATCATAATGATGGTGCATAAATCACTTATAACTCTAGTTAAAAAGTTCAAAAACAAACCTATTAGACTAACAATAACTAAAAGAATTTGTTACTGTATACATAATACAAAAAGATGTAAATTGAAACATTATGAACCTGAAATGTCAGGAGGGAAGAAATAAAAATATAAAGTTTCTGTATGGTATTGAACTTGTTATCTGCTTAAAATAGGATGCTATGAGATATTTTACGTGAGTCACAAAGGAAGAACATACTAGATACATAAATTTTAATAAAAGATTAAGTCATACTGCTATAAAAAGTCATAAAATCACAAATTAAGACAATAAGGGAGAAAATAAGGAAGAAATGATCTATAAAACAATCAGCAAACAAATCAGCAAACAAATTCAATGTCCATAGGAAGACTTTATCAATTACTTTAATCGTAAATGTATTAAATTCTCTAATCAAAAGATTAGCCAGAATGTCTGCAGAATGGCTGCATGGATAAAAAGACAAGACCCACCTATACACTGCCTACAAGAAGTACTTAAGCTTTAAGGACACACAAAGACTGAGAGTGAAGAAATGGAAAAAGATATTTCAAACAAAAGAAGAGTAACCAAAAGAAAGCCGGGATAGTTATACTAACATTAGACAAAACAGACTGTAAGCTAAATATAGTCCTAGGAGACAAAGAAGGTCATTACATAATGATAATAATATATAATTATAAATATTTGTGCACCAAACATTGGAGCTTTTAAATATATAAAGCAAATACTACCAGAAATAAAGGAAGAAATACATAGCAACATAATAATCAGTGGGAGACTTTAATACCCTACTCTTTAAAATGGTTATATCATTCAGGCAGAGAATCAGTAAGACAACAATGGATTTAAATAACACTATAAACCAAATATACCTAACAGACATATATAGAATGTTTCATCCAACAGCAGCAGAATATACATTGTTTTTTGGCCTACGTGAAATATTTTTAAGGACTGGTCATATATAAGGCCACAATATAAATCTCAACAAACTTAGGAAGATAGAAATTATATCAAATATCTTTTCTAACCACAATGGAATCAAACTAGAAATCAATAACAGGAGAAGACCTGGAAAATTTACAAATATGTAGAAATTAAGAAGCACATTCCTCAACAAACAAATGGATCAAAGAAGAAAGCAAAAGGAAAATAAAAAAAATTGTTAGACAAAATAGAAACACAACATAGCAAAATTTAAGGAATGCAGCAAAAGCAGTTCTCAATGGGGAGTTTGCAGTGATAAGAGCACACATCAAAACAGGAGAAAGATCTCAAATAAGTAACTTTACACCTCAAAGAAGTAGGAAGAAAAGAGCAAATGAAAGCCAAAGTTAGCAGAAGAAATGATGAAAATTAGAGCAAAAAATAAGTGAAATAGAAAACAGAAAATTTATAGAAACAATTAATAAAACTAATACTTTAAAACCTTGGATTGCTTCATATAGTGTAACTTATTCTGTGAGTGTTCCGCAAGATGAGCAACATGGCTATTAAGTTTTAACTTGAGAAATGAGTAATCCTTTGTAATACAAGTAGCATGTGACACTGAATGTCACATGATAACAACTGAGCCAATAGTTCTTTCTCTCTCTCACTGAGGGAATGTGAGTGATCATCTCCCATGCTCGGATGCTCAGTCACAGGCCATGTGGTGTTTGGCAGAAATCAATGATTTTTCAGAAAGTTGGAAAGTGCCCACAAATGGCACTAGTGTATTGTCACTTCAAGGCACCTATGGACAGTCCTTTGCTTTTCCATACAAGAGTAAGCTTAGGAATGCTCTGCTTCATTCTAGGTCATTGGATAGGTTACTTGTTAAAGTTTCATGGAAAGAAAAAGATTCCATTGAACCAATAGACAGCAGTGATTCTGTTAGTGATAGTGAAAGTCATCCTACACAATAATCCTCCTCTCTCTTGTCTTCCGCACACCAGCCACAAAGGTTTTCAAAGGTAAGTGCAGGTTAATTTGCTTATTTTTCTTAATATTTTGTATTTTCTTTATTATTTTGTATGTATTACAGTATTGTAATCATTTTTATATGAATAAATTTGGGTCGTGGAACAAATCATCCAAGTTTCCATTATTTCTTAGGGGAAATTTGCTTTGATATACACGTGCTTTGGATTACAAGCATGTTTCCAGAACAAATTATGCTTGAAAACCAAGGTTTTACTGTAGTTGGTTTCTTAAAATGATAAACAAAATTGACAAACTTTTAGCTAGACTCACCAAGACAGAAAGGCCTCAAACACAGTTAGAAATGAAAGAGAAGACATTATAAATGAGACTACAGAAAAACAAAAGATCATAAGAGTCTACTCAGATACAATTATTTGTCAACAAATTGGACAACTTAGAAGAAATGGATTAATTCCTAGAAACAGTACTTACCAAGACTGAATCATGAAGAAAGAGAAAATCTGAATAGACCAATAATGAATAAAGAGATTGAATCAGTAATGAAAAACCTCTCAACAAAGAAAAACCGCTTTTGCTGATGAATTCCACCAAATGTTTAAAGAAGAATTAATGATAATATTTCTCAAATTCTTCCAAAATTTTGAAGAGGAGAAAATACACCCAATTCATGTCTGTATTACCCTGATATAAAAGCCAGATAAGGATATTATAAGAAAATAAAACTATAGGCCAATATCCCTAATGAAAATAGATGCAAAAGTTCTCAACAAAATACTAGCAAATTAAATTCAGCACATTGAAAGGGTCATACACCATGATCCAGTGGGATTTAGTCCAGGGATGCAAGGGTTGTTTGTCTGCAAAACAATCAATGTGGTAAACCCCATTCATCTATGAAATTAAAGAAAACCATATGATTAACTCAAAAGATGCAGAAAGAGTATTTGAGAAAATTCAATAACCTTTCATGATAAAAACTTTCAACAGAGCAGGAATAGAGGGAACAAACCTCAACATAATAAAAAGGCCATATAGACAAACCCACTGCAAATATCATATTCACCAGTGAAAGGTTGAAAACTTTTTCTCTAAGGTCAGCAACAAGAAACCAAGGTGCCCACTCTCATCATTTCTATTCAACATAGCACTGGAAATCTTACCTAGAGCCATTAGGCAAGAAAAAGAAATAAAAGGCATCCAAATTAGAAAAGAGGAGTAAAACTGTCCCTGAAGATATACATTATCTTCATATATAGAAAACACTAAAAATTCCAAAGAGAACTGTTAAAATTAATAAATGACTTTAGTAAAACAGCACTATACAAAATCACCTACAAAACCCAGTTATGTTTCTATACACTAACTATATATATATATAAAAGAAATAAAAAATTCCTATTTATAAGAGCATCAAAACCAATAAATAGATATAACCAAGGAAGTGAAATATCTATACAGTGAAAAGTATAAGACATTGATGAAAGAAACTGAAGACATATAAATGGAGAGATATATCATGTTCATAAGTAGGAATAATTATTGTTATTTAATATTAATTATTTAAATATTTAAATATTGTTAAAATATCCATATTACCCAAAACCATCTACAGATTCAGTGTAATTCCTTTCCAGACAACAGTTACATGTTTTACAGGAACAGAAAAAATCCTAAAATTTGCCTGGAACCACAAAATACCCCAAATAACCAAAATAATATTGAGAAAGAAAAATAAACCTGGAGGTATCACACCTATTAATTTCAAACTGTATTACTAAAACAAAACTATACTAATCAAAACAGTATGGTACTGCCATTAAAACCAACATATAGACTAATGAAAATGAATTGAAAGCCCAGAAATAAATGCATGTGTATATGGTCCACTTACATTTGAAAAAAAATGGTGTGTGTATGTATACACATATACACCATATATATCATATACCATATATATATATGGTTTATATATACAATGGAATATTGTTTAGCCACAAAAGGAAGGAAATTCTCAAATTTGCAACAATGTGAATGGACCTGGAAGGCATTGTTATGTTAACTAAGCCAGGGGGGAAAAATACTGCATGATCTTACACATGTATATTATCTAAAAAAACCTGAAATCATTGAAACAGAGTAGACTGATGGTTGTTGCCAGTAGAGGACAGATGGGGAAGTGATCAATGGGTACAAACTTCCAGTTATAAAATAAATAACTCATAGAGATCTAATGTACAATATGGTGACTGTACTTGACAATACTGTATTATATACTTGAAAGTTGTAATCATATATATGATTACATAATCATATATATATGATTACATATACATATATGTATGATACATATATATGATACATACTATATGTCTATATACATATATATGTATATCAAATCATCACATTGTACAGCTTGAATTTACTCAATGTTACTTGTTGATTATATCTCAAAGTGGGAGAAAAAAACTTCAAGGACTGTGTGACACATGGAAAAAGTGTCTTTCTTCCTTGGATGTTAAGTAGGCTGATAATCAGTCCCCAGTATGGCCCTCTCTCAAGCCACAGTTCCACACTTTCAATTACCCAATGGACATATAAGGGGATCAGAACGTATGTGTGTTTGTGTCTCTGTGTGTGTTTGTATGTGTGTGTGTACATGTAGGGGACTGAGTTCACTGAGTACTCAAAAATGAACCCAGCACTACTCACCGGAGGACCCATCAGACCTGGTCCACCCAAGGGTCCTGGAGCCCCTGGTAAGCCTGTCTCTCCTTTTTCTCCATCCTCTCCAGGCAGACCCCTTCCTCCTGGGTTCCCCTGTAACCCAGTAAAAATTGTTAAGAAAGGGAGAGCAATAAAACAGTTATATCACACAATAAGCAGATTTTTGTTTGGAACATAAAAGTAGTTATGTAATATTTTAATGATTTCATAAAAAATCTACTTATACATAATGAGAAAGTATAATTTACCTTTAATCCATCTTTTCCTTGGAGACCTTCTTCTCCAGGTGCTCCTGGTTCACCCTAATTTGTACCAAAAACAGTAAGATTTATTGTTTTGTTAAATCATTCACCATAACTTATTTTTTTTCCTGATATCTATAGAAGGTAGCAGGGTTTTCTACATTTATTCCTACTTCTACTTTATTTATAAGGAATATTGGTCAGTGTAATAAGCTTGATATAATTTGCTTGGAATAGCTCTGAAGATGATTTAAAGAGTCAGTATTACAAATTCAAATACAAGATGGTTCCAGAATATTAACTTTTAAATAATTAAGAGAAATATGTATTCAGTTGGTATCTCTGAAAATTTATATAGTTAGACCTGTGTTTCTAAGTTCAACGACTGTAAATACTACATCTTTTAAAGTTGTAGTACCTTGCTGTACTGTACTGAATTAAATGGATTAATAAGACTTAATTTAGTTAAAATCGGTGTACCAGATTTTTTAAAATGTTTTTTTAATTTATTTTTGAGAGAGAGAGACAGACAGACAGACAGACAGTGTGAGCAGGGGAGGGTCAGAGAGAGAGGGAGACACCGAATTGGAAGACAGGCTCCAGGCTCTGAGCTGTCAGCACAGAACCCGACGCAGGGCTCGAACCCACGAACTGCGAGATCATGACCTGAGCCAAAGTTGGATGCTTAACCAACTGAGCCACCCAGGCGCCCCCCAGATTTTTACGGTCTGTATTTTCTCTTCTACAGAGGTGAGGCAACAATAAAGGCCGTGGTACATCAAGAAGCTGTCTTCTTAGATACAGAACTTAACAGAATGTATAGCCATACTCTATGAAGCTATTAAAGTACGACTGGCTCTCTTGCTACCTGAAATATTTGAAAAGTAAGTTAATTAGTGCATCTTCACAGTTGCCCCATTGCTCCCACCACTGACACTTCCGTTACCCAGCCCTCTGCATATAGAGTGAAAATGAAAAAGAAACTGGATGTAAAATATATCCCCCTACTTTGTCTTTTAGTATGCAAGTGTCTCTTAAAATTATCTTGGGAAAAACTTTCCACAGCTTAAAGGCTGTCTATATTAGAATAACTTCTGTAAGCTATCTAATTATACTTATTTATAATTTTTTCCTTGAATCTTGATAACTTCGTGTGACTCTAGAAAATTTTTTTTAATGTAAATTAGATTGTGCTCATTTGTTTGCCTTGTTAGGTCAGGAAATATCCTGAGAGTTGATTACTATTATTTGTGAATTTCTTCTTTTTTTTAAAGTGTATTTTTTAAATGTTTATTTATTTATTTTGAGGGGCGCCTGAGTGGCTCAGTCGGTTAAGCCTGCGACTTCAGCTCAGGTCATGATCTCACGTTCGTGGATTCCAGCCCTGTGTTGGGCTCTGTGCTGACAGCTCAGAGCCTGAAGCCTGCTTTGGATTCTGTATCTCCCTGTCTCTCTGCCCCTCCTCCGCTCATGCTCTGTCTCTCTCTGTCTCAAAAATAAATAAAACATTAAAAAATATATTTATTTATTTATTTTGATAGGCAGAGAAGCAGAGAGTGAATCTCAAGTAGGCTCCATGCTCAGCACAGAGCCCCATGAAGGGCTCGATCTCATAAACCAGGAGATTATGATCTGAGCTGAGATCAAGAGTTTGATGCTCAACCGACTGAGCCACCCACGTGCCCCTGTGAATTTCTTCTTAATGCTAACATCAGTGACAATCACAGTTGACTCTGCATATGTGTAAAGCATTCCGCAGAGTATAACCAATACCAAGAAAAGAATGTATAAGGTTAGGATTCCAAATACTACTAATACAATGTGAACAGGGTTTCACATGCAGCTTTGAAAATAGGAAATAAAGACAAATGTTTTCTTTTATGCACCAGAAAGGTTTATTATGCACTTTTAAAGCTTTATTTATGCTAAGTTTTGAGTCTCTGAACTACATAGGCCAGCGCATTAAAATGGTTCCCAGCATTTACCCGTAACCCTGGTTCTCCAGCAATTCCAACATTGCCTGTAGGTCCAACATTTCCCTGAAGAAACAAAGGGAAAAATTAACTAAACAACTACTAAAACAACATATCTAATAATTATGGAAGGCATATCATGAGGATAGGAGTTTCAAAACACTTCCCATTTTTTTCTTTTTCCCAGATTAATTTATTGATAATATTTTGCCCCATTAGCTTTATCATTTGTATTTCTTCTCTCTCTCTCTCTCTCTCTCTCTCCCTCCCTCCCTCCCTCCCTCTCTCTCTCTCTCACACACACACACACACACACACACGCGTGCTAGATAAATAGATAGATATTTTTTCTGACTTATTTGAGAATACTTCCCATTTTTATCTGCTATCCTTCACTTGCTTTCAGAATGATGGATATTTCCCAAAATGTGGCAAACATAGGAGATTCAGTGGTGAAAGTTTAGAGACCATTCCTTTTCCTATTTAGGAAGGTTACCTTTGCACCTGGTTCGCCTTGCAGACCTGATTCTCCCTCAATACCTGAAGGGCCCTAGAAGAGAAGATTTGACACATTGTATACATTCCTTCACCGACTGTAAAGACAATAACAGCCTTGTAAGATGACAGTAGTAGTTTTTAGCCCAAGGGTGAGATATCTATGTTCAGGAAAGTAGTTTTGCTCCCACTTTATAAACATCATCACATAAGACCCAGTAATTCTGGGACCTTTTAACAGTTCAAGTGCTAAAACAACATCATCTAAGTTAGGACTTTTAAGACCAGTTTCTTCAAATTCTTCCTCTCATCTTTTAATCCTTGGTCAAAGAGAAATCACTTCCCATTTCCTCTTCTAATTTTATACCCTCATATTCTTACATAATATTCTGTTTTTTTGTTTCAGAGATGCTTCAGGGATATTTATCTTGTTTTGAGCATATTAAAGATACCCTCCCCACGCTCCTTCCTCAGTCCACCTTCTTCTCTCTCTTTTATGTTTGTGTATGTACGTATGTGTGTGTATTTATAATTATAAACACATTTAAATGTATTCTGTAATTCCCATGGTTTTGGAGTAGATAGGTAGTTTAAAGCATTAATTCACAGTACTATCTTGACCAAAAGCTTCCTGTTTCTTTTCTTTCAGTGATTCCTCAGTAGTTCTGATCCATACTCTTCCATAGAACTAGTAGAGCTTAAAGTATCTTCTATCTCATAGGGTATTATGAAAATCCATTAATACAGCAAAGCGCACAAGTACTACTAGGCACATAGAAAGTGCTCCAGAATTGTGGGCTATTATCATAATTATCATTAATATAATGCAAATTCACAGTCTCCTACTACAAGCTTGACTTTTAGTACGGTATATCTGCGTTTTCGCTTGCCTATACTCATTTCCCTCTCCCATTATCCTCAAACACTATCTAAACCAGCAAACTTTCCTCAACTGACCTACCCAACCCCTACTTCCTATCACAACAGAAAATTTGTCTCCTACTTTGTTGCAAAAACTTCAAGTTATTAGGTATGACTCTTCTCAGCTTTCTTTAGGCTCAGAGGATGTGGCATGGTATAGGTTATCAGCATTAGCTTTTGAGTCATGTGTGTATTCAAAGCCAGGCTCAACTACTCCTTAACCATCTACCTTGGGCAGATTAGTAGATGATGACCCCAGTCTCCCTAATAATCTTCTCTGATCTCAGGATAGGTATTCCATCCATCCTGTTGCAGAGCCTAGAAATCTGGGAATAATTTTTCACTTCTCTTTCCCCTTTACTTCCCATATTCTACAAATATGAAGGTTCTGCAGAATTTCTCAAATCCATCCACTTCTTTCCCTTTCTCTTCTTACTACTTTAGTTCAGAAGTCCATCATTTCTTGCCTATTTGAATGCAAAGGCCCTTTAGTAGGTATACAGAGCTTCACTCTTGTCTTCTCAAATATATCCTCTAAGTGGCTGCTAGAATTATCTTCCAAAGATATAAATCTGACTTTATCAGTGCCCTGCTTATCCCTTACAATGATTTAACGTAGCCCATAAGATAAAACAAAACAAAAAGATAATCTACTGAATTGGAGAAGACATTTGCAAATGATATATTTGATAAGGTGGTAATATCCAAAATCTGTAAAGAACTTATACAACGCAATACCAAAAACAAAAACAAAAACAAAAACAAAAACTCAATAATCCAATTAAAAATGGGCAGAAGAACTGAATAGACATTTTCCCAAAGAAGACATACAGTTTGCCAACAGGCAAATGAAATGATGCCCAACATCACTCATCATCAGGCAAATACAAAACAAAACTACAATGAGATGTCACCTCACACCAGTTATAATGGCTAAAATTAATTAAACAAGAAAAAACAGGTGTTGGTGAGGATGCAGAGAAAGGGGAGCCCTCTTACACTATTGACGGGAATGCAAACTGGTGCAGTCACTGTGGTGGAGGTTCCTCAAAAAGTTAAAAATAGAATTACCCCATCATCCAACAATTGCACTACTAGGTATTTACCCAAAGAATACAAAAACACTAATTCAAAGGGATATATGCACCCTGATGCTTATAGCAGCATTATCAATAATAGCCAAATTTTAGAAAGAGCCCAAATGTCCATCTACTGAGGAATGGATAAGGAAGATGTGGTGTGTGTGTATGTGTGTGTATGTGTGTGTGTGTGTGTGTATACACCCACACATACGTACCATGAAATATTACTCAGTCATCAAAAATAGAAAGACAAATACCGTGTGATTTCACTCATATGTGTAATTTAAGAAACAAAACAAATGTTCAGAGGGGAAAAAAAGAGAGAGGGAAACCAAGAAACAGACTCTTAACTATAGAGAAAAACCTGAAGGTTACCAGAGGGGAGGTGGGTGGGGATATGGGTTAAACAGGTGACGGGGATTGAGGAGTATGCCTGTTATGATGAGCACCAGGTGTTATCAGTTGAATCACTATACTTGATACTAATATTACACTGTATGTTAACTAACTGGAATTTAAATAAAAATGTTAAAAAAGAGGGAAGTTTATGTGTATAAAATTAAGTTCACACAACAGTCATCCCTAGTTTTAATGGAATTTTAGGCTTTGTTTTCTGAATATGAAACACAACACTACAGAATTATTCTTTAAATGCATAGCCAATGTATCAACTTTACCTTGAGGAGTCTTATAAAAAGTACTGGGTATTGATGAAATAACAAGAAAGAGGCACAAAAAAATTACCTCAGCACCCATTTCTCCAGGAGGTCCAGCATCACCTGGCAATCCTCGTGGTCCCTATAATAAAATAAAATTTAAGATCTGAGATTCAAAGTTACTCTATATTTCAATTAATGTATGCATCTAAATACATAATTTATAATGTATCATATATAGTAGAATACATAATTCATTTAATAACGTATTACTTTACTTTTGTATAAACAAAATTATAACTTTATAGTTGATTCATTTGTTGTGTGTGTGTGTGTGTGTGCACGTGTGTGTGTGTGTGTTTATGTGAATAGTATTAGGCTATGCTTACATTCAAAAGAAAAAGAAAGAAAGGACAGTAGCTTTCATTCCCTAATTCACTCATCCCTTCAATAAACATTTTATCAAGCACCTGATAAATATGAAATATCATGCTAAGGGTTTCCAAAGTTATCTTATTTAATGGATATGACAATGATATTTTTACTGAATAATCCTGGCAAATATGTGAGCAAAAAATAGCATTTTTAAAGAAGCAAATATATGGCCTCTAATGAAATAAAAATATGTTGGAGTTTGACTTTACTTGATCATGGTAGTGAGTGCGTCCAGTTCAACAATGTCTCTGTTTCACATGAACAGATGTAACATTGTTTACCCATATGAGATAATCACTAAGGTGCAATAAATGTATGTTGGGGCTTCAGGGGAATCTTGGTCACTGTAATACTGAATAGTAAATATCAAGTAAACAAATATTGAATAATTAGTTTACTGCATAAACATTAGATTGATTAACTCAAAGGATCTTCTTAGTGTGTGGAAGCCATTTCACTGGCTAGAATTATTTTAGATAGATTAATACTGATTTAGCATTGTAATGCTATCTCTCCAGCCATCCAAGGAAGCTACTTGCACTTTTTGACCTTTTTAGAAAGACAGCACAAAGAAGCTGTTTTCTTAGATTCAGAAATTAACAAGACAGTTAAAATCTTCTATGAGATTATACTCCCTAACAATTCTGTGAACACCCCACTTAAAAAAGTGTAGTAATGGGAAGAAAAAAATGTGCTATCGTTGGTTATCTTCAACTGTTTTCTGAATTGTTACCGTCAGGAGTGCTCATCTTAATATTTGAAAAGTATGGAAAGTACCAAAAAAAACCAGATTCAGTATATACTTATATCTACCATTCAGAGGTAACATTTAAATATTGCATATTTCCTTCTAGTTCTGTTGTGGGAGCGTACTTATAAATAACTTTATATCTCTCTGTTTTATGCTTAAGATTCTATTCTGAATATAAATATTTTACCATGTTATTATAAATGTTTCATAACAATTTGTTCAACAGGTACATAGTATCCATTCATCTCATATTCTATAGTACAGTAATTTAGTCATTTTTTAAATATCAGACATTTATGTTATTTCTATATCTTCTTTACAGTAAATATTACTTTACTAGATTTATTATACACATCTGAGACTCTTTATCAGTGAATGTTAAGACCTGTAACATCAGGTGATACTGTCAAATAGCTGAGATGAATATTTGAATGATAGGATTGTAAGGTTGGGGCTCAGGTGTCACAGATATTGTCTTCTACTCAGTAGCATAAGCCATTAAAGGTATTAAGTGGTCACTGATGCTTTTCATTTATGGCTCATTAAATATTATGTATCATATTTTAAAATTTATTATTTCTCCTCAGAATGTGTTTCTACACTATTATAAAGACACTGAGAGAAACATGTCTGTGCAAAAGTCTTTGTTTGTATTCTGAATTTTCTCCCTTAGAAGAGAGTCTGAGGAGACCAGAGGCCGAACTCAGGATCTGACAAGATGGCCGGGCTGCCCCGCAGGGTTATCAAGGAAACCCAGCGTTTGCTGGCAGAACCAGTTCCTGGCATGAAAGCAGAACCAGATGAGAGCAACGCCCTTTATTTTCATGTGGTCATTGCTGGCCCCCAGGATTCCCCCTTTGAGGGAGGGACTTTTAAACTTGAACTATTCCTTCCAGAAAAGAATACCCGATGGCAGCCCCTGAAGTATGTTTCATGACAAAATTTATCATCCTAATGTAGAAAAGTTGTTTAATGTAGACAAAAATATGTTTAGATATCATGAAAGATAAATGGTTCCCAGCACTGCAGATCTGCACAGTTCTGCTATCGATCCAGGCTGTTGCGAAGTGCTCCCAATCCGAACGACCCATTAGCAAACCATGTAGCAGAGCAGTGGAAGACCAACGAAGCCCAAGCCATAGAAACAGCTAGAGCATGGACTAGGCTATATGCCATGAATAATATTTAAATCGATCTGATCATCAAGTGTGCATCACTTCTCCTGTTCTGCCAAGACTTCTTCCTTTTTTGTTTGCATTTAATAGACACAGTCTTAGAAACATTACAGAATAAAAGCCCAGACATCTTCAGTCCTTTGGTGATTAAATGCACATTAGCAAATCTATGTCTTGTCCTGATTCACTGTTGTAAAGCATGAGCAGAGGCTAGAAGAACCATGAGGATTGTTGTGAAACGTGTAAAAGCAGTGGCGCCTCTCTGCTTTTATTCATTTCCCCCATGATGGGTAAGGTATAAAGTACTGTGAATGAAGGTAGTTGTCAGGGTTAGCTGCAGGGGTGTGGGTGTTTTCTCTTCATTATTTTTTTGAGGGGGAAGAGGTAGTTTTATTTTAATTTTGTGGGCTCCTTTCCCCCTTTTTTATGGTGATCTAATTGCATTGGGTAAAGCAGCTAACCAGTTCTTTAGAATATGCTCTCTAGTCAAGTCTAATTTTATTTAGATGCTGGAGATGGGCAAGCTTGATTGTTTGAACCAAAATGGGAACATTAAACAAACATCACAGCCCTCACTAATAACATTGTGACTTTGCTGTCAAGTGTAGAACCCTTCCTTCAAGAAAAGCTTGTGACCATTTTGTATGGCTTGTCTGGAAACTTCTGTAAACCTTATGTTTTAGTAAAATATTTTTTGTTATTCTAAAAAAAAAGAGAGTCTGAAATGTACCACTATTTGGACACAAAGTCAAGTACATTTCCGGAAAGGTTGCAATAACTAACTTTTCACAAGCAGTACATAAAAGTAAAATCTATTTCATTGAATTCATGCCAACACAGAATATTATTTTTTAAATTCTTCATTAATTTGATGGACAATCTCTTATCTTAAAATGTGTATATATTTAACTATAAGCAAGGCTGAATACTGTTTTTTGTTATTTATCAGCTATCTATAATATTCTATGAGTTGCTTAATCATGTCTTTTGCCCAGGTATTTTGGGAGTCATTTAAAAAGTTTGTATGATTTTTTTTTATGTGTTGTGGACACAGACTTTTAGACATCCTATTTTACTGTTAACATCTGCCCAGTATGTAGTTTATCATTTTATTTTAAAAATATATTATCGGGGTGCCTGGATGGCTCATTTGGTTAAGCATTCTGACTCTTGAGTTTGGCTCAGGTCATGATCTCACAGTTCTTGGCTTCAAACCCCATGTCGGTCTGATTCTCTCTCCCTCTCTCTTTGCCCCTCCCCTGCTCGTGCACATACTCTCTCTCTCTCAAAATAAATAAGCTATACAAAATATACTGTTAAATCTAACTTTTCCTCCTAAATATGATCACTGTTAAATATGTTAATTTTTAAGACTCTTTCCATCACATTTAAGATTAAAACACTTATTTTCATTAATTATTCAATATTATTTCTTTTATACTTTTTTAAAATTAAAGTTTAATTATTTATTCTGAGAGAGAAAGGCTTAAATGACTGAGCTACCCAGGCATCCCTAATACATTAATTTTAAAAAGTATCAATCTTTTAGTTAGGTAATATTTGATTTTCTAATTGTCTGTTTCTACTTGTCTTCATATGTGTCCCATCCAATTCTCATTGTTTATCCTTATTTATTATGTTTTGTTTCTATCTAGAGTGGGATATTTTTTTTCTATTATATTTTATTACTTATATACAGAAAACTGATTTTTAAAAATATCTTATTTATGTCTTGCCATTATATTACTCTATCTCAGAAATTGAAAAATACAGAATTAAGTCTTTAGGTTTCATAAGTTTTTGGGCGGTTTATTTTAAAATTTCACTAAATAACAATGCTTTCCTTTCCTTATATGATCATTTCTGTGTCATATACCACCACACTAGCTAAAACTTTGTGAATAGTGTTAGAAAATACAGCGACAGCGATCTCATCTTGTGGCTCCTATGCTGCTAGTATTTCAGCATTTCTTAGTAGGTTGGGTGCAGATATAAGATAAGCTACTTTACCTTATTACAGAGCTATGCTTATGTTACTAGAATATTTTGTTTTAATTAATAAACTTTATTTCTTAAAGAAGTTTTAGATTCATAGAAAAATTAAACATAGGGGCGCCTGGGTGGCTCAGTCGGTTAAGCGTCCAACTTCGGCTCAGGTCATGATCTCACGGTCTGTGGGTTCGAGCCCCGCGTTGGCCTCTGTGCTGCCAGCTCAGAGCCTGGAGCCTGCTTCAGATTCTGTGTCTCCCTCTCTCTCTGACCCTCTTCCCACTCACACCCCGTGTCTCTCTCTCTCTCTCTCAAAAATGAATAAACATTAAAAAAAAAAAAGAAAAATTAAACATAAAGTACAGAGAGTCCCCACATACCACCTCGGCCCAGTTTTCCCTATTATTAATATCTTACATTTGTTACAATTGATTAACCAATATCGATACACTATTACTAACTAAAGTCCACAGCTTACATGAGGGGTGTACAGTTCTAGGAGTTTCGAGAAATGTATAATATCATGTATTCATTGTGACAGCGTGATATGAAATAGTTTCACTGCTCCTAAATTGCCCCATTTTCCCCCTGTTCATCCCTGGTCCTCTTCTCCCAACACCTGGCAACCAGTGGTCTTTTTAGTGTCTCTGTAGTTTTGCCTTTTCCAGAGTGTCATATAGTTGGAATCATTCAGTATTTAGACTTTTCAGCCTGGCTTCTTTTACTGACCAGGAAGCACTTAAAGTTTCCTCTGTCTTTTTATGGCTTAATAGCTCTTTTCTTTTTATTGATGAATAATATTTCATTATATGGATGTACCACAGTTTGTTTATCCATTTACCTTTTGAGGACATATCAGTTGCTTCTTCTACTTTGGGCAACTATGAATAAAGCTGCTAAAATATTCATGTGCAGGTTCTTGTGTGGACATTAAGTTTTCCACTTGTTTTGGTAAATACTCAGGAGCATGATTGCTGGATCATAATGGTAAGAATATGTTCAGCTCTGTAATAACCTGTCAAATTGTGTTCCAAAGTTGCTGTCCCATTCTGTATTACCGTCAACAATGAATGAGAACTCCATTATTCCACATCTTTGCTAACATTTGGTATCGTCAGTGTTTTGGGTTTTAGCCATTCATATAGGTATATACTAGTATGCCACTGTTGTTTAATTTGTAGTGTAATTTGTAGCATATTTTCATACGCTTCTTTGCCATCTATATGTCTTTGGTGTAGTGTCTGTTCAGATCTTTTGCCTACTTTTTAAATGGATTGTTTGTTTTCTTATTGTTAACTTTAAATATATTTTTTTAACGTTTATTTATTTTTGAGAGAGAGACAGAGCACAAAGGGGGGAGAGGCGGAGAAGACAGAGAGACACACAGAATCGGAAGCAGCATCCAGGCTCTGAGCTATCAGCACAGAGCCCAACGTGGGACTCAAACTCACAAACTGTGAGATCGTGACCTGAGCTGAAGTCGGACGCTTAGCTGAGCCACCAAGGTGCCCCTCTTACTGTTAACTTTTAAGAGTTTTTCTGTACTGTGTATATGAGTTCCTTATCAGATATGCATTTTACAAATGTTTTCTCCCAGTATGTTGCATGTCTTTCATTCTCTTAACATGTCTTTCACAGAGAAGTTTTTAATTTTAATGAAATCCAACTTATCAATTTTTCCATTCACAAAGAATGCTTTTGGTGTTATATATAAAAAATCATTGCTAAATCCAAGATCAGTGAGATTTTCTTCTTATGTTATCTTATAGAAGTTTCACAGTTATACATTTTAAATTTAGGTCTATAATCCATTTTGAGTTAATTTTTTTGAAAGGTGTAGGATCTTTGTCTAGATCCTTTTGTTTTTGTTTTTGTTTTTATTTGGATACCTAGTTGTTCTAGCACTATTTATTTTTATTTTTTTTTACAGTTTATTGTCAAGTTGGTTTCCATATAACACCCAGTGCTCTTCCTCACAAGTGCCCCCAACCATGACCATCGCCCCCCTTCCCCTTTCCCCCTCCCTCTTCAGCCCTCACTTTGTTTTCAGTATTCAAGAGTCTCTCATGATTTG
>CM053570.1:32557720-32633451 GCA_028646485.1 Cryptoprocta ferox | reverse complement strand
GCAGTGCTATTGCTGGTTCATGGGGGAGTTCTACTGATAGTTTTTTGAGGAACCTCCACACAGTTTTCCAGAGCGGCTGTACCAGTTTACATTCCCACCAACAGTGTAGGAGGGTGCCCGTTTCTCCACATCCTCGCCAGCATCTATAGTCTCTTGAGTTGTTCATTTTAGCCACTCTGGCATGAGGTGGTATCTCAGTGTGGTTTTGATTTGTATTTCCCTGATGATGAGTGACGCTGAGCATCATTTCATGTGCCTGTTGGCCATCTGGATGTCCTCTTTGGAGAAGTGTCTATTCATGTCCTCTGCCCATTTCTTCACTGGATTATTTGTTTTTCAGGTGTGGAGTTTGGTGAGTTCCTTATAGATTTTGGATACTAGCCCTTTATCCGATATGTCATTTGCAACTATCTTTTCCTATTCTGTTGGTTGCTTATTAGTTTTCTTGATTGTTTCCTTGGCAGTGCATAAGCTTTTTATCTTGATGAGGTCCCAATAGTTCATTTTGGTTCTTGATTCCCTTGCCTTTGGAGATGTGTCAAGTAGGAAATTGCTGTGGTTGAGGTCAAGGAGGCTGTTTCCTGCTTTCTCCTCTAGGGCTTTGATGGTTTCCTGTCTCACATTCAGGTCGTTCATCCATTTTGATTTTATTTTTGTGTATGGTGTGAGAAAGTGGTCTAGTTTCATTCTTCTGCTTGTTGCTGTCCAGTTCTCCCAACACCATCTGTTAAAGAGGCTGTCTTTTTTCCATTGGATACTCTTTCCTGCTTTGTCAAAGGTTAATTGGCCATACATGTGTGGGTCCAGTTCTGGGTTCTCTATTCTATTACATTGGTCTATGTGTCTTTTTTTTGTAGTACAATTTATTGAAAAGACTATCCACTGAAATGCCTTTGCAACTTTGTCAAAATCAGTTGACTATATTTGTGGACTTCCATTTCTGGGTTCATCATTCTGTTCAAATTATCTATTTGCTTTTTCCTACTATACTGTCTTGAATACTGTAGTTTATATTAAGTCTTTCAGTTGGGTAATGTCAGTATTCTTACTTTGTTCTTCAATATTATGTTGGCTCTGCTGGGTCTTTTGTCTTTCCATATGAACTTTAGAATTTCTTTATCAATACCTACAGAGTAAATTGTCAGTATTTTGACTGGAATTGCACTGAATCTATAGATCAAGTGGTGACATCCTAACAATATTAAGTTCCTATCCATGAACATGGAATATCTCTCCATTTATTTAGATCTTCTTTTATTTCTATCATCAGTTTTTTAGTCTTCCTTAAATATATACTATATATATTTTGTCAGATTTATTTGTATTTATTTTGGTCCATCAACTGATGAATGGATAAAGAAGTTGTGATATATATCACACACATGCATATATTGAAGTCTTACCATTTGCAATGACATGAATGGAGCTAGAATGTATTATGCTAAACAAAATTAGTCACTCAGAGAAAGAAAAATACCATATGATTTCACTCATGTAGAATTTAAGAAACAAAACAGATGAACAAAGGGGGGTAAGGGGGGTAAGGGGGGGAGGAAGAGGAGAGAGGGAAACAAACCACAAGAGACTCTTATGCCTATTTCTTTTTTATTCTTGATGCTAATAGAAATGGTGTTGTGTTTTAAATTTTAAATTCCATTTGCTTAATGTGGTACAGAGGAAAGCAACTGATTTTTGTTTATTAATCTTGTATCCTGATATCCTGAAATCTTGTTATTTTATTAAAGTTTTATTTATTTATTTTGAGAGAGAGAGAGAGAGAGAGAAAGAGAGATAGCAGGGAGGATCAGAGAGAGAGATTAGGGGAGGGGCAGAGAGAGAGAGAGAGAGAGAACCCCAAGCAAGTTCCATACTGTTAGCGCAGTCCCAACTGTGAGATTATGATCTGAGCCAAAATCAAGAGTTGGATGCTTAACCAACTGACCCACCCAGGTGCCCCACCTTCAACCTTGTTATAATTGCTTATATGTTCCAAGAGTGTTTTCGTTTGTTTGTTTTTTTGTTGTTTTGTTTTTTGTCAATTGTTTGGGGTTTTCCACATAGTTGAGTTCATACCTACTTTGTTACTGTTTTCTATTTGTTACTCTTGTTCTTTGTTTTGTCTTCCACTCTTTTTTTAGCCCACTGTGAATTTCAATTAATTCCATTTTCTCTCTTATTTTATCATAACAATTATACTTCTTTAAAAAATTTTAGTGGTTTCTCTGGAGTTTGCAATGTATATTTATCATTAATGCAAGCCTATTTTCAAATAACACTGTATCACTACCCTTATCCATAAAATATGAGACTAAATACACTGTTGAAATTATTATTTTATACAAATTACTTGTTCTATTAACTAAGAATAAGAAAAATAAATGATTTGATCTTACTTTTATATATTCCTTCTAAAGCTTTTCCTTTCTTCTACTATAGATTTTCATCTATATCATTTTCCTTCTCTATGAAGAGCTTCTTTTAACGTTTCTTATAAGGCTGGTCTACTAGTGATAAATTCCAACAGTTTTTGCCTGTCTGAGAAAATCTATTTCTACTTCACTTTTGAATTCCCCCTCTGAAAATTTCAAAATCTCTGCCATATCTGAGTCTGTTCCTGATGCTTGCTTTGTCTCTTCAGACTGTTTCCCCCTTTTTTCATACCCTGTAATTTTGTTGTTGTTGTTGTTGAAAGTCAAATAAGATGTATCAGGCAAAAGGACCTGAGGTAAATAGGTCTTTAGTGCAAGGTTTTATGTTGTCTGGCTGTGAATTAGGCTGTGTTTACTGTTTGCTGCACTATGGTGACAGAGGATAAATTTCCTCCTACTGTCATTGTATTTGTCTTGTCCATTGTCTTCAGGCTTTCCCAGAGACACCTTTAATAGAGTTTGTGTCTGTAGTTCTTTTAGTTGTAACCCTCAGCTATTATATAGGGGCCCTATTTATGTGGTGCCAAGTTAAGGGGGTTGGGGAAAAGCATTGTATAGCTTTGTGATTAGGTCTCAGTCCTTTAGTGAGCCTGAGTTGGGATATTTCCTTTCCCCATGTCCAAGACTGGAAGTGGCTAGGGTTGGGAACTGTTCTCCCCAGTTCAGTAGGCTTCGGCAAAACCCCAATCAGTTAGCTCTGACAAAACAGTTTCCCTTGAGGAGAAGCCTTGTTAAGGAGAACAGAGAATTCTGGATATATTTCAAAATGGTTACTTTTCCCATCCCACTGTTAGACACAGAAATAGATATTCTCTGAACTTTATAGTGAGAACCTAGCACGTCTCCTGGTGGTAAAACTCAGGAGGAACATGTGGGGCCTTGCCCCAGAAGGGGCCTCTCTTAGTTTTTTAACACTTAAGACAGTCTAAATTGTGTCTTCAGCAATTTGTCAATTATAGTTTAAAGTTCTCCTACCATCCAACTACAGGCTTCTGCTTCTGGTAAGCTCTAATTCTTTGTATCCTCCTGTCTGTCTCTCCAGTTTTCAGGCAACAGTTTGTCTTTGGGCCTCAATGATCTAAAAAGAGTTGTCAATTTTCAGTTTGCTTGGCTTTTTCCTTATTGTAAGAAGAATGACAGCTTCCAAGTTCCTTACAATTCAGACCAGAAACTGTTTTATTATGAATTTTAACAAAACAAGAGTAGTTGTTGAATTTTAATGTGCACTTGTTTTTAGCATTTTCCCAGTATATCTATAATATGTTATATTATGGATTTCTTAATATTAAGTAATTTCCCCTTTTTTGTAATTCTTCTTTTGCTTCATTCATCTTTCACTTCATTCATTTAATTCTTTTCATGTAGTTGACTTTACTTGATATTTTTGGTATTTAACTGAAATTCACCTCTAGCTTTTCATTTTTTCTTTTTTTGTATGACTTCAGTATTGTCAAAATTTTACTGAGACAATGATATAGGATCTTCTTTCATCGTTTGTTTCCAGAACAGTTGCCATTTTTAATATCATCATAAGTAATTTAACCTTAGGTTTTATCATATACTTTTAATTAACCTGAGAATCTTATTAATTATCTTTTAAGGTAAGTGGAAGTAACTTCTGATACTCAACTAAGGAAGTATATGCAGAAAATAATATTTTTTTAAATTGGAGAGCATATTCTAAAGCAAGCTTATTAAGAATTGATTTTTTTTAAACTATAGCATTCTCCTCATCTTCCTTTTTAAAGGCAGTTTTCAATGTTTAAAGATATCAAGATTATTTAGGTCAGCCAGACACTTAGGAATTATACTTAACATATGGAAGATCTATCTCCTAAAGATTTTATATCTCCTTTTGAATCTTTTATATCTATACACTTCTTTTCTCTGCTAATCAAAAGGGTTCTACCATCTCTTATGTGGATTATTGCAACATAAAGCAGTTCTTGTCCATTCCTAGTCCCTTTCAATTTGTTTGAATTATCTTTACAAAACAATAATATGATCAAAAACTAGCCCTATCTCTTCAATGAAATCACTTTCTTCTTATGATAAAAATACAAATCCTTGGGAATAACGCTCATAAAGCTATATGTTTTGTTCTCTGCCTCTTTTTCTATTCTTATCTTACACTTACTTCCCACCTGACTCTGTGCCCCCACCATGCTAGTCTTCTTTAAGATCTTCAAATACATATGTAGAGCTTCCTCTCAGCTCATGTTCTCTCTAAAATGACTTCTCCCCAATCTTTGCCTAAGTAACAACTATTCATTCTTCAGATCCCAGCTCATATGTTCCTCTTCTGGAAGCCTTCCCTAAGGATAGTTTATCTGTTATACATCATCTTAGAATTGAATTCCTGTACTTCACAGCATTTATCTCAGTTTGCAATTTTCCATTTATCTTTGTGATATTCTAATTAGTACATATTTATATAATTAGACTGAAACCTCCATACTTACCACCGCACTCCCAGTGCAGGCACTTAATAAATATTTGTTGACTGAATGAATGAATGATCAACTATCCAAACCCCAATATTTGCATTGCAATGAGCAAACTAGTTTGAATCTCATCTGGGAAAAAAGACAACTCTAAGAGGTGTTGACTATAGAAAAGATGTAGTCCTCTCTATTTTATTATTCTCAAAATATAAATCTCCAAATATCTTCTGTGTCTCTCATTTTACCAATTTACTTCCTTTCTTTTCTATAATTTAACTAGGCAGCTCAAATATATGAAACAAAGCCTATCATATCCATTATAAACTTATTTGTATTTTATTTACCAGCCCCACCGACCCAGTGACCTGAATGTCAACTTTTAGGTGCTCTTAAACTATTTAATTGTTTACACTTATAGCAACAAATATTTTCTTGTATAAAGCCTAAGATATTGTCTCTGCTGTTGCCATAGCTCTTTTGACATAATTTACTTAAATATGTTCCCTATTAAGTTAGTTTCCATTGCATTTCACTTCATCTAATATTACTAGGTAACTGATCATGCTTTTGGGTATAAGGCCTTTTGTTAATTCAGTTTGACAAACATACACTAAATAGATCTAATATGCCAGGCATTATACCAGACAGAATTACAGACGTGAGAAAAATGGACTCTATCTTCAAAGAGCTGTATACTTTTTAGAAGAAAGATATATTTAAGTAAGTACTGTTAAAGAGAATTTCATTATTTTTGGTCAAATAAAGATTAGGATTTGAACAATAAGAAATATAAAACAGGGAGAAAACCAAGAAGAGTTCGTTTGATAAAATAAACACCATTTTTAAAATTCTTTTTTGGAGAGATTTATATATACAGTTAAATCTTTACTTATTGCCTGGAGAGCTTACACCAGAAGTTAAATATGTAAAGGAGGAAATGAACCAATTTGGTAAGAATAGCTCTTTGACTGTTAAATTTTCCACTTGCTACTAGCTAAATGAATTATGAAAAGGCCACCTGTAAACCTTTGGGTCAACTAATAGATAAGATCAACCCAGTAGTATTTGTAAGACTATACTGTATTATAAATCTTATAAGCATGTTATAGCATATTACATCTGATACTATTAACCAGAAGAATGACTTCATAGGAAATAAAGAATAAGTTGTGAGACAGTAGGTGTGACAAAGTCTTTCCTTTTCACAATCATTTTCCATGTAAATTTTATAATTGAATCACATTTATGAAATTGTGTTGTAAGATTTTGCATTACTGGTATACCAGAGTTTCTGTCATGTTTGTACATTTGGGCCCATCAGATGTAGAGTTTGGCTTCTTTATATGGTATTTCATTACAGAGTTGGCCACCAAAACATGATTGTGTGTGTGTGGCAGTGTAATAATCATTATAAGAGCAGCTAGTCATTCACAAAGAAAATTTCTGTGAGTCAACAAAACAGAGCTGTCTTTGTTGAAAATAGAAATATGTGAAGTTTTAGCAGTTCCAGAAAGATAGGAACATTTGACTATATAAGACCAGAAAGTTAATAAAAACTATATTCACAGCAAAATATTTTCTATATAATTAAGTGTCCATGATAAATGCTGCTTTCAAAAATGTACCACCACAGCACAGGAGGGCAATAACAGAAAAGTAAATGTATATTATGAGGAAAACACAATTAGAAAAATATAAAGGTAAACTTACTGGTTCTCCTTCAAGTCCCCTGTCTCCTGTACTCCCAGGGGGTCCTTGTAAACCCTGAATAAACAAAAGAAAACTTTGAAGAAAAAGTGATGCTTGAAAATGTTTTAGTTTCCTTATCTCACCTTTCCTTTACAATCCTCCCATCTAACTTCTGTCTACCTCTATTCTCTCTTTTCTTTTTGTGGTAAAATATACATAACATAAAGTTTGCCATTTTAACACTTTTTAAGTGTGCAGTTTTGTGGCATGAAGTGCCTTCACATTGTTGCACTACTATCATCACTATTTATTTTCAGAAATTTTTATCTTCCCAGACTGAAATTCTATACCCATTAAAAAACACTCTTTCTCCCTCTGCAGTTCCCCTGGAAACCATCATTCTTGTGTTCTGCCTCTAATTTGATTTCTCTAGGTGCCTTATATAAGTAGAATTATACCACATTTGTTCTTTTGTCTCTGAATCATTTCATGTGGCATAATGTCTTCAAGTTTCACCAATGTATCAAAACTTGTATTTTTGGAAAGGAGGAGATGGTAGTGGAGTACAAAGACCCTAGGCTCACCTTGTCCCACAAATAACAAGGTAACCATAAAATCATCCTAAATACCCCCAGAAATCAACCTGAAGACTGACAGAACAAACTCCACTACTAAAAGGAGAAGAGAGGTCATACTGAAGAAGGCCGGAAGTACAGAGACATGGTTTAGGGGAGAAATGGATCCTGGCTGCTGTGGAGGGGAGGGAGTAATGGTTTTGGACAAGGTTGAGAGAGAGAGATAGGAGCACACAGGGGAATGCACAAGGAAAATGTTTCCCATAGCTATTGGTTTGGAAAATGAGAAAGGCTGAATTTTGTGAGTTTTTGCACACACTGGGGCTTAAAGCCTAAAGTTTTAAAGGTCAGTAGTCTTGGCAGGGATAAAGCCTGAAGAGCACTACACCGCTCTTGGATAGCAGGCAGGCAAACAACCTAGGGGCATACAGTCTGGTGACAATAATCTGAAGAACTCCTGAGGCACAGTGGAGAGATTATTCACTCTACTTGGAGTAGGTTTCTAAAAGGTAGCTTTCAAGGAGATGCCTCTCCACTTCTCTGGGAACAAAGTTGCTGCCAGCACCATTTCTCTTCCCCATCCCTCAGCATTAACACAGAGCCACCTGCAGGAAGCATTGCAGTGCTGGCACTGTCTGCCTACCATGCTTACACTAAGCACTATATCCCTGCACTCTGGTGGAACTGCCTTTCTCAGTCATGCCTGCCTCAGTCCTAGTGTGGCAAGCTCCTCTGCAAGAAGACCAACACAAATCCTTGACCACACCACATCTCCCTACCAGAGAGTTTTGCAGGGCCTCAATGCTGGTGGAGGTGGTGACAGGTCTCATTTCACAAGCAGACTAGAGCACACCTAGTTACATCTCACCACATTCAGGCCAAGGACCAATAATTGCCCACAGCAGGCAAGAGGAACCTCTGCAGATGACTGGCCTGAGGATAGAGCAGCTGGAACAAAATAGCAGGGCATATGCAGCACACACTGGAGACACTCCCTGAAGTGCCAGGCCCTGGATACTAACTTACTTCTTCTTCATAAGGCCATTACTTTCAGGAACAGGAGACATAACTGGTTTTTCTAACACACAGAAGTAAGCAGAGAGACAAAATGAGAAGGCAGAGGAATTTATCCCAAATGAAAGAACAAGATAAGGTTATGGCCAGAGATCTAAGCAAAAGATATATGAGTAACATGTCTGCTGGAGAATTCAAAACAATGATCATAAGGATACTCACCACAGTTGAGAAAAGAATGGAAGACATCAGCAAGACCCTTATCACAGAGATAAAAGAGTTAAAAAAAAGAATTAATCAGAGGTGAAGAGTGCAATAAATGATATTAGAAACATACTTGATGTAATGAATATCAGGTTGGAAGAAGCAGAGGAATGAATTAATGACCTAGAAGACAAAATAATGGAAAGCAATGAAACTGAACAGAAGAGAGAAAAAAGAATTATGCAAAATGAGAATAGACTTAGGGAATTTAGTGACTCCATCAAACATAATAACATTTGTTTTACAGAAGTCCCAGAAGAAGAAGACAGGAAAAAAAAGGGGCAGAAAATATACTTGAAGGAATAATAGCTGAAAACTTCCCTAATCTGGGGAAGGGAATAGACAAATTTCAACAGGCACAGAGAATTCCCATGAAAATCAACAAAAGTAGGCCCACACCAAGACACATTGTAATTAAATTTGCAAAATTTGATAATAAAGAAGAAATATTAAAATCAAGACAAAAGAAGTGCTTAACTTACAAGGGAAAATCCACAAGGATAGCAGGAGGTTTCTCAACAGAAACTTGGTAAGCCAGAAGGGAGTGGCATGATATAGTCAAAGTCCTGAATGGGAAAAATCTGAAGCCAAGAACACTCTATCCAGCAAGGCTATCATTCAGCAGAAAAGGAGAGATAAAGAGTTTCCTTGACAAACAAAAACAGAAGGAATTCATGACCACTAACCCACTAATCTCCCTTTTAAGGAGATTCTTTAAGTGGAAAGGAAAGACAAAAAGTGACAACAAAAAGGCAGGAAAAACACAAAATCAGTAAATCAGTAAAGGATACAAAATATAATAATATATACCTAAAACATGGACAGGAGAGAAGAAAAGAATGGGTTCAAACTTAATTGACCACCAACTTCATATAGACTGCTATATGCAGAGAAGGTTATTGACAAATCTAATGGTAACCATACATCAAAAACCACTAATAAACATGCAAAGAATAAAAAGAAATAAATCCAAATATATCACTAAGAAAATCGGAAAACTAGGAAAGAGAAAAAGGTGAGAAAAATCTCCAGAAACAACCACAAGAAAAGTAACAAAATGGAAATAAATACATATCTATCAATAATTACTTTGATAGTAAATGAGCTAAACACTCCAATCAAAGGACATAGAGTGTCAGAATGGATATAAAAACAAGACCCATCCATGTGCTGCCTACGAAGACTCATTTTTGATCTAAAGACACCTGCAGATTGAAAATGAGGGAATGGAGAAATATTTATCAGGCAAATGGATGTCAAGAGAAAGCCAGAGTAACAATACTTATATTAGATAAAGTTGACTTTACTTATTTTAAATGTTTATTTAATTTTGAGAGAGAGAGTGCGCAAAATTTGACAAAATTAAAGAGAGAAACAGAATTACAAAATCATAGTTGAAGATGTAACAGCCCTAACAGTTGAAGATTTAACAGCACATCAACTAAAAGAATATCTAAACTAAAAAATATTAAAAACAGTTATGTTTTTTAATGTTTATTTTTGAAAGAGAGAGAGTGCACAAAATTTGACAAAATTAAAGAGAGAAACAGAATTATAAAATCATAGTTGAAGATGTAACAGCCCTAACAGTTGAAGATTTAACAGCCCATCAACTAAAAGAATATCTAAACTAAAAAATATTAAAAATAGTTATGTTTTTTTAATGTTTATTTTTGAAAGAGAGAGAGAAGGAGAGAGAGAGAGAGAGAGAGATAGAGATAGAGAGAGAGAGAGAGAGAGAATGAGCAGGGAAGGGGCAGAGAGAGAAGGAGACACAGAATCTGAAGCAGGCTCCAGGCTCTGAGCTGTCAGCACAGAGCCCAATGCAGGGCTTGAACCTACAAACCGTGAGATCATGGCCTGAGCCGAAGTCAGACACTCAACCGACTGAACCACACAGGGCCCCCAAGAGTTACAGATTTTTTTAAGACTTAGAAATCTAAAAACAGTTATTCAGGTTTTACCACCTCAATAACACAATGGATCATGGCCCTTATTCTTGATTCTCCCTTTGAGTCAGAACTACACACGGATGGAAGGCAAGTACAGGAAATAGTGTTGGCCCATAAACATATGTACTTTTCCTGGTTATCTCAACAAACAGAATACTATATGTATTACCATTTTTCATTTATTATCTGGCTCTAGAATTATAATAATTTAATCAAACTATACAGCTATTAGGAGCATGTACTGGAACAAAGGTCAGTCTGACCTTCAATATATCTTTCTATTATACAGCACTGCCTGCTTGTGACAGTTGCACAAATGACTAGAGACATTGAGATTACTCTGCAGGATCAAATAAATCTTTGAGGCCATCTGGATTTCTTGGATTGATTCATCCTAGCTTCCCTAAGATCTCAAAAATCTGTTTCTGTTCAGTCAAGAAGACAATATAGGTGTAGAGATACATAAACCTCAACAACTACAATAAACTCATGGTTTAATGTCCAATCCGTGTCATCCCCTAAAGTAATTTTACTCTTCCAGTAGTCTATGAATTGCCTGACTTACGATATGGTTACAAAATGTCTATAATGTCTTTTATTTGATTGAGGAAGTCAAACATCACCTTTCATATTTATCTAGGCATATCTGATAGGCTGCAAATGAAAATAAACTTCTAAGGAATATCAACAATATATAAAATGGGTAAGTAATTTTATTTCTCTAGGCCTCATTTCTTTATGAAAAGTGAAATCAATGGGTTCTAAATTTCTCTATTTGTTGTTGCTACATATTAGCTTTGTATACAGTGTAGCAAAATGTAAAGAATCTATGGAAATAACATTTGCATTGATACAACAGAAACCAAGATGATGAATATTAATACTCAAAGAATATTCTTTGGGGATAACTTCAACACTGTCACACACAAGCTCTTTCCCTGAGCACAGTCATTTTTCCCTTTTAGGTTTCTGATGTTTTAGATTTGAGCACTGTCAAATATAATGCCATTACAGGAAACAACAGGCAGGGGGCAGCAGATTTCAATGAGGAACACAGAAATGCAATGACATCCGTGACAATTGCTATAGAAGAAAAAAAACATTTTTCTCTTATCCTTTTCTGGCTCTTCAGTTGCCATCCATTTAAATTATTATCTAATTTCAGAATTTTAAATTGAGTATATATGTACATGACAAAGCAAAATGTTATTAAAATTATAATTACCATAAAAATTACGATTCTAAATAAAACCAGAAATGTGTGAAATGCATGAAAGCTCATATAATTAAGCTTATGTGCTCAAAAATTTATATAAATGTGCTATCACATATATGTGCGTGTACATATGCATATTTATACGTCTTTATGTTGTTGCTTTTGTTTTTAACATTTCTCCCATTAAGTTAGTGAATGAAGACCCTGTGATCTTCTTCAGTTGACAAACCTGCTTGTTTCGGTTCTATGACCATAAAAAAAGAACTTGTTGCCACTCAGGAAAAAACTGTATACTTCTGAAAAGATTTTTTGATGGCAGGAAAATATTTAGCATTTGATAATATTAAAAACTCTTCGAGCAGGGTCCTAGCAAAGCATAATGACACCCAGAACTCCACATTCCAAGGGTCTGAAGAACACTCGACTTAAAGTGAAAGTAGGTAAGAAGGCTCAGAGAAGTTTCTTGTTATGGTAGCTTTATCAATATTCCATTAATTTATACAATATCACACCACTTTATTTTAAAATGGATTTTATAGAAAAATTAATCACACCTAAGGTGAAGTAAAAGTAACAATTATCACCACCAGTTTATAGACGGGTAGAGAAAAGGCCTACAATGAGTATGCAACTTGCTCAAGTACAACACCACCCTAAGGACTGAAGGAGGAAAAGAGCTGGTATTCTCTTAGTCTAACATGTGGAATAGTAACAATAGTTGTGTCAGAGAATAAAATGAACAAAATTTATTCATTGCTTAATTATTCTTTATTACTTACTGATTTCCCTTGAACACCTCTCTCTCCAGGGTTTCCAGTCTTACCCTATATGAGAAAGAAAATGCTTGGGTCAAGTATCTCCCTCACCAAATATTAATCGCACACCAAGAAAATGGGGAGGGTTTTACACCTTCATCTTTAATGTGACATGTTTTACTACTTACAGTAAGACCATAAGGCCCTCTTTTTCCTTGATCTCCTTTTTCACCCTAACAAAGTATCAATATCAGAGGAATTAATATGAATGTGAATTATGGTCTTACACATGCTAGCATACACTCACATACAAGAAAATAAGACATCAAGTGTATAGTTCAATATTTAAAAGAAAACATTTCTCTGTGTGTAGTAAAAATTCTATGTACATTTCATATTTATACCAAGAGAAAATTCAGAACCATACTTTTGTAAGGAAATACAACGTTTTAAGTCAGGTAGAACACATATAGGCTCAAAAAAAACTTAACTGCATATGAAATGAGAAAATTAGTGTTTACCTTGGCACCTTGTATACCTTGTTCTCCTAAGAGACCATCTGGTCCTCTTGGTCCCTAGGGATGGAAAAAAAAATCCTCTTGTTAATTTAAAATGTTCTTTTTTTTTTTAATGTTACACATTCTTACAAGTGAACACACCGTGTTCTTCTTGACAAACTCCTTCTATTTATTTCTATGCCATGAACACAGAAAAGAATACCACTAGGTATACGGATGAAGCTCTTTGTATGGGACAATCAAGCGAGTATTTTCAAGATTTAATGACAAATAATACATCATATGACCATGAAAATAGCTGATTCAGTTGTGGAGGTGGTTATAACACATGATTGTTATTTCGCTATTTTGTTCATCTTGTTCACTCAGGAGCTAGCCATAATAAATTCTAAGAACAACTCTACATTAACTTAAAAGTGGCTGGCTTGTTTGTCCAGCAGTCCACTTGAGTTTTACATCTTGGGAATGGCATTCTTCTCTTTGTTAGAAAACGAGGGCTGACTGCATTGTGCCTGCTACACACCTGCTTGACAGTAGTTACTGGAGATGGTGAGGGCATAGAAAAGGGACAGAAAATACAGCTGGGAATATTCATGTAAATTTAAAATCTTCTCAGGTAACTTCCTATCAATATTCTGTCATTAGCTGTGAAGAACCATTAGTTGTAAAAGTCACTCTCTAATTAAATGACAGTATATGTCTCCATGCCTAAACTATAACTCTCCTTAGAAGATCTCAAAGTCCCTTTCAAAGGAAATAACTCAGTTGTGTAACACTGACAACACCGTAATATCTACTGTGGAAAAGGCATGGCATTAAGTGTCATTGGGATACACAACTGTAAGAAAATTCCTCCTGCATGAAGCTTATAGAATGGTAAGGTAAATTATACACCTGATTATAATATAGGGAGAGAGAAGGCATTTTAAGGGTTAAAAGGATTCAAAGGAGGGTGAGAACTTTCACATTTTTGTTTAGGGCATAATGATATCATTTTGACAGTTGTAGATCATGCTCTAGAAGGAACTCTGGACAGAGGGATAGTATGATAAAAGGGTACAGAGGTAGGAAAGAAGATATCCAAGAATGAAAGAGTAGTTTGTTTAGCTGGTCTATTGATTACATGTAGTATTTCTTAGTATTTCTATACTAAGTATTTTCTATACTAAGAAATAATTACTAAGAAATAATTTTGGAAAGACTGGGACTTAAAAGGTGAAAGATTGAAATTTATTTTTAAGTCAATGATAAAGTACAGAATGAATAGTGATTCAATGAGAAGGTACAGAATGAATAGTGATTCAATGAGAAGGTACAGAATGAACAGTGATTCAAATTACCCAATACAACACGCTGATACGAGGAAACATCTTAGGTCAGCTTGGTTTAGCTTTCTGTTTGTAAAAAACTGCTTACTGTAATAGGACTCTCTCTCTTCCTGGGTACTCTTAGGGTACTGCATTCCCTGATCCTCTTAGGCACATTCATGAGATTAGAGAGAAAGCTCACACTCCATGAGGATCTATAGATCCACTGGTCATACTAAAGTTAAAGCCATAGCTCTTCAATACCTCTTCAGTCTCAATCTGTATTTAAGGTACTCCACAATTTGTCCCTAATTTCCTTTTCTCCCCTATTTTCCCATAAAAGACTGGAAACCTAAATTACAGTCTTATTGTATAGAACCCTGAATGTCAAGTTGAGGAATATGGACTCAACTGAATAGATAAGAGACTTAGAAAGTCTGTTACTCATTTAGCAAACATTTGCTGAGTGTCTATTATAAGCCAGGCACTGTTTCAGGCACAGAAGATATGGTAGGGAGAAGAGACACATTCCTAAATTCATAAACAACCAAATAAATATATAAAATTAAACTGTAAAATGACAATAAGTAGTCAAGCATAATGAAGTAAATAAAAGAACTCAAGGGACTAGAGAGAAATCAAAATGGAAGCCCTATTTTAGAAAGGTGGTCTGAAAAGTCTCTCTAAAATGACATATGGGTAGACACCCAAAGGAGGTGAGATTGCAAGCTTTGCAAAGAACTTGGGGAAGATTCTGGCAGAAGAAATAGAAACTACAAAGGTCCTGTGGTGAGGACATGCTTGGAATGTTTAACAGTTAAGTAAAATTAAAAAAAAAAAGGCAATTGTTAAAGGATGACTCTGAAGTTTTAAGGGCAAAGATTCCTCAGGACCTTATTCTAATCATCATCTTCACCTTAAAAATTCAGCAGCCTGTATTGATTCTCTTTCTGCCCTGTAAGCAAACACTTGGCAAAATTTTTTGGAGTCATAACAGAAGGTGGTTGAGGGAGTATGAAAAGGAATGAGTGTGTCTGGTGACAGATGGTGGTTATGTTGTGGTGAGCATAGGATAACCTACAGAGTTGTTAAATCACTATGTCATATACCAGGAACTAATGTAACAATGTGTGTCAACTACAGTTGAATTAAAAAAAAGAACAAGTTGTCAATATTCAAAAACACACAGAAAACAAAATCTACAGTGAAAATGTATTCACTGTTATTTAGGCACTTAACTCTTTTGCAACCTGAAATCTCTTTCTTGGATATTTTGTTAGTAAATAATTAGTAGAGTGAAGACAGCATTAATAGCAAAGAGACTGGAAGTGTAGGTTTGCTTGGGTGGAGAGGGAGAATGAGGCTTGGATAGAGAGGGGGTAGTTAATTTTTTTAAATGTTTATTTATTTTTGAGAGACACAGAGAGAAACAGAGTGTGAACAGGGGAGGGGCAGAGAGAGAGGGAGACACAGAATCCGAAGCAGACTCCAGGCTCTGAGCTGTCAGCACAGAGCCCAATGCAGGGCCCCAACACACGAACTGTGAGATCATGACCTGGGCCATAGTCAGATGCTTAACTGACTGAGCCACCCAGGCGCCCCAAGTTATTTTCTTTAATACCTGCTTTAAAATATCTGATTATATATAAACCTCTTGGAGAATGTATGCTGGCTAAACAAAATATCTGATCTTTTCTTTATTATTTTTAAGAAAAGTTAAAGTTGGCTACAATAAGTGGCTATTATTAGGTTCTAAAAACTGGAATAAATTCTGATATCTCAGTACATAAATTAAACATGTTTCATAAAATAGCAAGTACTTGAATTGTAGGCAATAATCTTAAACAATTAATAAAATTCCCAAATAATCAATATAAACCTAGAAGTATTACATGATAGGAGACAAAACTACTACTTCATATAAATGCTACAATAAAAAAACTGATTAACTAAAAACGCTGATATAAACAGCACACTTATTATGTAGGAAGCTTTTACGAGAATTACAAGACCATCTCTACAACACTTGTAATCAATTTTAATATGCTTAAGTATCTATGAATGAAAGAAACAACCTTTCTTTGACAGAACAAATGTCTTTCTAACTTGGATTTAGTATGTTTATATTTCCTTTTAACCATATCCATCTGCTTTTGCTTGACCCCCTCTATTAATTTTAAATTACTCAGATGCCTAACTAATTATGCCTAGCAGTCTTTTCTGGCTCTTGATTAATACAGCTGGGACAAAACATTCCCTAAACAAAAACTATTATTATCTATGACTTCGTGGGAAAAAAATCACTTCATTCATTTCTTGTTATGAACTGTTCCAGGAGAAGAAACCACACAGGAATTTCTTCATCACTTGGTGTACTCCAGGTAGCACCAGCATCAAGCCTAATTACAAATGCTGATGGCCGGTTTCCCAACATGGTATGTGTTTCCATGAAGAAGCCACAATTCAGAATTTTTATAGTCATATACATTCTACATCTTGTATAGCAAATCTTAAAACACATTTCTAATACAGTCATTTCAATCTTTTTTCTCCCTATTTAAATCCTAAGTAGCATAGAATACAAATTTTTTTAGTTGTATGCCTTTCTACCACCCCTCAAGACAAAGGGTACAAAATATGAAGTTGCCTAATGATTAAAGACTCAATCCATGGGCAAGAAAAGAGAGGATAACTTTGCTTGCTATGTCATCTCTTCTGTCAAGGCAGCTGGACATAGGACACGGAAGTATGTATTGGGGAGACATTATCGGATCAGTTACTTAGCCCCAGTGAGTTCCATGTGTGCATGAGGGACAACAACTAAAGTTGTGCTAATTCCTAGTGACCCAAAAAGGCTAATCCACCATCTTTCTGGTACTGCAGTAGAGAGAATCTGATAGCCTATATTGTCTATATGGGGGATATGATTGTATGTTATTTATTAGCTTTGGCATATTAAGTTATTTTATTATTCTTAAGTAACTATTCTTTAGCCAAACTTGGCAGGTGAGAAAAATATAGAGTATGTAGGATAAATAATAATACTTTACATTTCTGCCAAATCTCCCACCTAAGAATCTCAAACCATAAGAATGATACTTTCAGCCAATCCTGCTTTTTTTTCCAGCTATATAAGAAGCAGGATTATACAACCTTCACAAAGCAGGTTAGAAAAATTTTCATTATTCTAAATTGTTTAGGTTGTTTTTTGGGATGGCAGATATTGTTGCTTGTCTGAACTTTTCTTATCCTCTGGAAAAGTACCAGTATTGTACATTTCAAAAGCCAAGTAGGCTGTAACTAATTAAATAGTAAAACTCATGTGGTCCAGATCTAAAAGATAGTTAACATTGGATCCTCCATGGTATAAGGAGAATGCTCGACAAATTGTAAGAAATCAGGAAATGTTAGATAGTTGAATGGCAGATGGATGGGCAGGCAGACCCCTAAGAGAGTGTCCTATGATTCATGATGTTCACAAGGCCATATGATAACATGTAAATCACAGGCAAAACAGTAAGGGCATATAAGCACTAGTTCCATAATAATAATTCTCTGTGTGATCTTAGTGTCATTGTGCCTGGGCACAGCTTCCTCTCCAGTGTACTGTGACACAGTTGTGTGCCACAAAGGGGTTACAAATGTGCTGGGAAGATCAATCCCCTCAGCCGTTGGCATGGCAGAGAACAGCTGGGCACAGGGACTTTAAGTCAGGTACTTTTTTCATTTATCTCAGTGGGTTAGACATAAATTGTCATTTTCTTCCTTCCTTCCTTCTTTCCTTCCTTCCTTCCTCCCTTCCTTCCTTCTTTCCTTTCATTCCTTCCTTCCTCCCTTCCTTCCTTCTTTCCTTCTTCCTTCCCTCCCTCCCTCCTTCCTCCCTTCCTTCTTTCCTTTTCTTTCTTCTTTCCTTCTTTTTTCCTTTCCTTTTCATTCATTCATTCATTCATTCATTTTTGCAAGTGAAAAACATTGGGAAGGATGGACCTTGAGTATTGAGATCATATCCATAGTGGAGAAGAGGTTGATAAGAAGACAGTAGAAACAAGAAGATACTAGGTTACACCTAGAACAGAACTTTCTAATAATACATTCTTTCTCAAATATTCTGGTCTTCAGTTTTTTTTTGTATTCTCAACGTTCATGAATTGCCTGAAATATTCTCCTGCAAAGGAAGTGTTTTTATTCTAAACTAAGCATTCATTTCTAAATAAGATTTCCTTGTTTAGTAAGTACTGAATCAACTTTAAATAATTGTGAGAAGCCATTTTGAGAGAGAATCAATAAAACATATTTGGAGGATAAGAGGAAAATAGACTGTTGAGGAGGTAAGAGTTGAGGACAAAGTGGCAAATCAGAAAGGGTAACAATCTACTCAGGGGTCATGGGGAGGTCAGAAAACCACAGAACTTTCCATATGAATTAGCAGATAACACAAGTGGTTCAGAGGAGCTCTTGCTCAGGTACGTGGCTTCTACTTGGATAATCAATAAGATCGCAATTACTTTATTAACAAAAGGCAAAACACAGCAAAGTATTCTGCTTTGTTTCAACTATCACAAAACTGGTTGAACGTTCTCACTCTGACTAACACAAAGTTGAATAAACACAGTGGACCTGACCAAGTACTGAATGCTGGCAGGGTGCAGGCCACTAAATGACAGTATGGGTACAGATCATCTGCTGTCATTTTTTATTTTATGATTTTAAATATCATTTGGACTAAAGTAGACGGGGCCATCAAGATTATTTATAGATTGTAAATCTATAACCCAATAAGAAAAATAGTTTTTCAGAAAAGAAATAATAATAAAGACAAATTTGCTCTATTTCATCAATCTTACCTAAAACATAGGACATGAAAGTAAAGCTATTCCAACTGGGCATTTGTAATACTTTTCTCTCATTTGCCAACTGGAAAATGCAATTTTTGTTTTGTTTTTAACTTTTGTTAGTTGGACACCTTGTTTTTAGAATTTGTAAATATTTTCTTCACTAGCTCTGAAAGTCAAGGTAAAGTCAAAGGAGAAAGAGAATTGTTAAAGCCACATATTCAAATTTATCCAGGGAAAAAAACTCCTTAATAAGCATAGGCTTGGGAGTTAAACACACTAAAATTTCAATCCTGGTTTTGTCATTTCTCTCTGTGCCCTTACAGGCCATATACTTAAAGTCTCTGAGCTCTGTTTTCTGCAGCTAGAATATCTGAGACTGTATGTCTTCTTTGGGTAGTTTTGCATAGTAATTATATATATATCATTACATATATGTAACCTGGCATATGACAAGCATGCAATAAATTGTGGTACTAATTTCTTTTAAAAAAAGGATTTAATGTTTAAAAGACACAAAGATTGAAAGATTTCTAATCCTTACGCATAATTACTAAACAATGATGATTCTATCACTTCTGATTTACAATGAATAAACTCTTAGCCATCCTGTGTGTGTCTTCATTCCATTTTGTATTGTTCTTATTTTGTCAGGATGTTACTATGTAAGTCTCTTGTGAGTAGAAAAATAATTTATTTAAACATCTTCACATTTATAATTCTCCCAAAGAATGGAGCTGGAAATTGAGAATAAGAAAGAAGAATTCTATATGAATTAGTAAAATGTGTAAAATATAAAATGGAAAAGTATGATTTTATCAGTACCGATGATTATGAGTCATACTTCAATTAATGTAGGTAGTTCATCTAATATAACAAAAATAAGGAAAAAAACACCAACAATATCTAAGCACAATCTAGAAGATATGGAGATATTTTTGCTGAACACATCGTAATTACGAAGCCATTTTCTTGAGGTTAATGTACTTCCTGCATTAGAGAACTTACTCTTTGTCCTTTAGGACCTTGACTCCCAGGTGGTCCTCTTGCCCCCACATGACCCTACATGTTGAAAATTTAAAAATCAGTTATAGAATTCACAGGAATGTTATCAAAATAGTAGTTATGACCTTGGGAATTCTTAAAATAAAATTGGTTATTCTCCTTAAAAACAGGCTTTATTTATGAAATAAATGCCATACCTTCCTCCCCCAATATTCTGCTATTCTCCCCTCGGTAAATCGAAGTAGTTTTCAAGAGGAACACATACAGAGTGACAGTGGAACGAGACACTCATTTAGCCAGTCAAACCAGCTGGTACATCAAAAAAGCAATGACTATTGTTGCAGGATTTTTGTCTCATTATTCTAGATATTTATGATAATCCTATCACATAAAAATAGATTTTTTTCTCCTGTTCCCATGAAAAGGTCATAAATGCACCAAATTAATACGCCACAAATAGACTGTAATGAAGATTAAGTTGTTATTTATTACTAAGTCAATTACAATGATTTTTTAATAGTCTTCAATAAAGACTCAGAGAACATAATGTATTTATTTATATAACATTAGGTCGATAAAAACAGTGGTCTTTTATAGAATCTTAGGTTTCTTTATTATCTTGTGTGACTAAAAAGATTGGCAAACGTATCAATCACCATCAGTCTTCCTAATTTTAGAAGTCAATAACATGTCTATCAATATACTGGAAAATCAGGCCTCTCTTCAAAACAGGAGCTTCACAAAACCGCATAAATCATTTCTGATAATAGCTCTGTTTAAGGTAATTATTAAGGCTTATCTTTGTCATATTTAAGTTGAAAATAATCATCAAATTTTGATAAGCCAAACTTTATTTCTTTACAGACATGATTTTATTACCTTTCTCTATATCACAAGTGGAATATTTTCAAAACTCAATTTTTGGTCAATAAAGGCTTATTTTCTATGACTTTTATCTCATCATTTGAGAATATGTGCAAATTTCTAAGACAAATATGTTGGAACTTGTTTGTGATTTCTTTATTCAAGCTCACTTCTGAGCTTGATAACTGACTCTGTCTTCTTATATGTGGTTATTCAAAAGAAAGTTTAAATTTCTTTTTGTTTTAGACTACAGAATTGTTCTAATTATTAAAAGTGAGCAATAAATAATATAGCAAGTAGAGGTGAGGGATTTTAAGATACCATGACATATTCTGGAGTGTTTTGCATAGACTGGGGAGAGAAGTAGCCTCCATCAATTTATACATTACTTATTTTTCATCAAAAAATATAGTATAACTAAAATCATACAGTTACATTTAAATAGATATTCTGGAAGGGGATATAAAGTCTTTTCTCTACTTACAGGTAATCCCAGTGCACCAATGGGTCCTGGATCCCCAGGAGGACCCGGATATCCCTACAATTTGAGTAAAAATATGAAAGACATAAAGTCTCTGTTATATCTGATTATTTTCTTTGAAGACAAACCAGTAAATTATAAACAGTAATAAAAGGTATTAATGTAATAGAATCTCTCTTTCCTATCCAAGATATAAAAGGCCATAGGAAATATTCCACAGTTAGATATTGGAAATAAAAAATGTTGGGGTCCTCATTTGGTTAAGTGGGCCGACTTCAGCTCAAGTCATGATCTTGCAGCTAGTGGGTTCAAGCCCAGGATCAGGCTCTGTGCTGACAGCTCAGAGCCTGGAGACTGCTTCGGATACTGTGACTCTCTCTCTACCCCTCCCCTGCTCGTGCTCTGTCACTCTCTCTCAAAAATAAATAAAAATTAAAAAAAAAGAAATAAAAAATGTTTACAGGGAAGCTGTGTATTCTTTTATTAGTAACATTGGCTAGGAAAGAAATTTTCTAACCAGAATCACATATTATGACCTACTAAGAATAGGTCTTGTCTTCTGTAGGTTTTGTTATGCTATGAATAGATATATGTTATGTTATATATAGATTATGAAACCATTTCATTGTCAGACATCAGGGAATTCTATAATTAAGGAATGTGAATGTGTAAAATGCTGTAGCCTGTCAAATTTTAGAAGTACCATACCCTTTATGATATTAATACTAATTCAACGAATGTATTAGTAAGCAATATATTCTGAAATTGATTAACCTAATGGGTATATTAAATATTTTACTTGACAGCAATTGGACACAGGCAAAATAATCTTATACTGTTTTGCTGACAATACAGAACTTAAAACTAAAGAATAACTTAGGTAAAATAACTTTGTATACAGTATTATGTACCACCAGATCTATTATGATATATTTTGGGAAAGCAAGATTCTTTTATTGATCTTTTTTGTTCTAGTTCCTATCATATTTAGAAATTGTTTAATAAACTAAAAAAATGCAATCTATATATAACATTTGTCATCTATTATTACCTTAAAGGTTCAAGAAAGTAAGATGAATTTGGATTCTGATCTTTTACATAGGAAAGAATTACATCAGGGCCACAAACTTATAGAAGAGTGGCAGTGATGATATGTGTCATATAAACTATAAGTTAGAAAAGTAGGATCCTAATTGAATTTTCTTCTTCATCTATTTCAGCTAATTTATGGCAGTTTAATTTTTCTTTTAAACTATGGGCTCATTTGATCAAGCCATCTGATTTGCATGCTGGTTAGTGCCAATCAGTATTTGAAAGGTAAACTGTTTAAGGGGAAAAAATCTAATGGAAATATACTAAAAAATAGAAATTTTCACTTACTTAAATTTCCATTCAAGGCAATTCCACCTCTGGAATTACTATGTTCTTTGGAAACATATATTTCAAATCACTAAGCTCTTACCATAACACCCTTTTCCCCCTGGGGACCTAGTGGACCTGGACTTCCACGTTCTCCCTTTTAAAACAAAGAAAAAAGAAAAACATTGAGGCAAGCTAATCAGTCATCATTGAGCTAAGAGAAATTGTCAGAATCATGCCTTACATGCATATACCACCTTAATTGCCAATACTTTTTAATTTATAAAATTTGCATTTTACCTTCCAGTTGCTAGACTTTTAAAATCCCCATAAAGATATATTTCATAGGATAAAATACTAAAAGTATTGTTGCTTTGTAAGTAGAAATGCTTGCCATTTTGAGACATAAAATAATAGTAAAAGTATCAAAAATATTGCCATATTAACTAATCTCTATAACCATTGAACAAAATTTTATTTCTATAGTCTGTCCACTGCAATTAAGTAAGATTAGGATAATCAAATATGCCACAACAGATAAAAGTAATTAAACTGATTCACATTAAAATTCCCAAGATTGTCATAATCTTAGTGCAGAAGATTTGACTTTGCACAGAAGAAATGGAGTCAGAGTGAAAATATTACAAATATTTATTTTTGAAATTAGCTCATGTTGTACTTATATCATTAATAAAAAAATCAATAAACATATATTAAGCACTTTCAATGTACGAGAGTTGGAGAGTTAAACAGAAATTTGACTTAGAGTCAATTCTCAAGTATTTGGAGACATGACATTAATAAAGATGAATCAGTTAGAGGACAATTAAATTGTAAATTGTGTGGTGCTTATTCTACGTCCAGGGGAAGAAATCAGGAAGGATTAGAGGAATCTGGGAAGACTTTATGGAGGAGATAAGAATTTCAGTCCTATAGTTTGGCTTTGAATACATAGAGGGAAGGAGAGAGGATACTCTAAAGCAACAAAATAGTAAGAATAGGAATAGGAACAAGTATGTAATATATGAGACAGGAGAGAGAAAGGTTTATATGGGAGAATATTAGAAACTTTGTTGGATGAACTGATTAAGCCAAAATTATGTAGTACCTTGACAGTAAAGCAGAGGGGTTAATAGGATCAACAATAGGGGGCCAAAGATGGTTTTTAAAAACATTTCATCATGAGCCATCAAAATTAGTCCTCTTATTAGTACCTGGGATGGATTAGGGGATTTAAGGGAAGGGTGGGGTATATATGACAGGAGGTAAATTTAAGATAAACTGGTAAGAGTATGTCTGAGGGGGTAACTTTGAAATGACTGTTAGAAAAGATGACATATAGAAAAAATTTTTAGTCCTGGTAAAATATTAGGTATAGAGAATGAAGGAAAAGGGAGTGTAAATATGGATTTCACCCTATTTATTCCAGAAGACTGGAAGAATTGAGATAGGTATAAGGCACACTACTAGAAATGAGATTATTGGGAAGAAGCCAGTTTGAATGTGGGGGCGGGGGCTGATAAATTTTAGATATGTTGACTTCCACTTAATCTTAGCCTTAGCAATCAGACAACAAAAGAGGCATCCAATTCAGCAAAGAAGAAGTCAAACTTTCACTATTTGTAGACAACATGACACTCTTGTAGAAAACCCAAAAGACTCTACCAAAAAATTGCTAGAACTAATACATAAATTCAGCAAAGTCACAGGATCTAAAATCAACGTACAGAAATCTCTTGCATTTCCTGGGGTGCCTGGGTGGCTCAGTTAAGCATGTGACTCTTGATTTCAGCTCAGGTCTTGATTTCATGGTTTTTGAGATCGAGCCCCATGTCAGGCTCAGTACTGACAATACAGAGCCTGCTTGGGATTCTCCTTCTCCCCCTCTCTCTGTCCCTCCCCAACTTGCATGCATGCATGCATTCTCTGTCTACATAATAAAATTAAAAATTAAAAGAGAACTCTGTTGCATTTCTGTACACCGATAATAAAGTAGCAGAAAAAGAAATCAAGGAATTGATCCCATTTACAATTACACCAAAAAACCATAAGATACCTACAAATAAACCTAACCAAAGGGGTACAAGATCTGTACTATGAAAATTATAGAACACTTATGAAAGAAATTGAAGATGACACAAAGATATGGAAAGACATTCCATGCTCATGGACTGGAAGAACAAACATTGTTAAAATGTCTATAATACCCAAAGCAATCTACACATTTAATGCAATCCTTATCAAAACACCAACAGCATTTTTCACAGAACTAGAACAAACAATCCTAAAATTTGTATGGAACCACAAAAGACCTCAAATAGCTAAAGTAATCCTGAAAAAGGAAAGCAAAGCTGGGAGCATCATAATTCCAGAATTCAAGCTGTATAACAAAGCTGTAGTGATCAGGACAGTATGGTACGAGCACAAAAACAGACACATAGATCAATAGAACAGAATAGAAAACCCAGAAATGGACCCACAACTATATAAGCAACTAATCTTTGACAAAACAGGAATGAATATTCAATGGAAAAAAGACAGTCTCTTCAACAAATGGTGTTGGGAAAACTGGACAGCAACATGCAGAAGAATAAAACTGGACCACTTTTTCACACCTTACACAAAAATAAACTCCAAATGGATGAAAGACCTAAACGAGATTGCAAACAATCAAAATCCTAGAGGAGAACACAGGCAGAAACCTCTTTGACCTCAGCCATAGCATCCTTTTAGTAGACATATCATTGGAGGCAAGAGAAACAAAAGCAAACATGAACTACTGGGACTTCATCAAGATAAAAGCTTCTGCATAATGAAGAAAACAGTCAAAAAAAGTATAAGGCAGCCTACGGAATGGGAGAAGATATCTGCAAATGACATATCTAATAAAGGATTAGTATCCAAAATCTATAAAGAACCAATCAAACTCAACACCTGAAAAACAAATAATCCAGTGAAGAAATGGGCAAAAGACATGACTAGACACTTTTACAAAGAAGACATCCAGATAGCAAATAGACACATGAAAAGATGCTCAACATCGCTCATCGTCAGGGAAATACAAATCAAAACCACGATGAGATACCACCTCACACCTATCAGAATGGCTAAAATTAACAAGAAACAACAGATGTTGGCACGGATGTAGAGAAAGGGGAACACTCTTGCACAGTTGGTGGAATGCAAATTGGTGCATCCACTCTGGAGAACAGTATAGAAATTCCTCAAAAAACTAAAAATAGAATTACCCAATGACTCAGTAATTGCACGATTAGGTATTTGCCCAAAGGATACAAAAATACAGATTTGAAGGGGTACATGCACCTCGATGTTTATAGCAGCATTATCAATGATAGTCAAACTGTGGAAAAAGCCCAAATGTCTATTGACCCATTGACTGATGAATAGATAAAGAACACAGACAATGGAAATTTACTCAGCCATCAAAAAGAATGAAATCTTTCCATTTGCAACAATGTGGTTGGAGCTACAGAGTATTATGTTAAATGAAATAAGTCAGAGAAAGACAAATGCCATATGATTTCACTTAAATGTGGTATTTAAGAAATAAAAGTGATGAACATATGGGAAGGGAAAATAAAAGAGAGAGGGAAACAAACTATAAGAGACTCAACAAAAGAGAACAAACTGAGGGTTGATGGACGGAGATAAGTGGAAGATGAGCTAGATGGGTGATGGTTATTAAGGAGGGCACTTGTTGTGATGAGCATTGGGTGTTGTATGTAAGTGATGAATCACTGAATTCTATTCTTGAAACCAATACTGCATTGTATGTTAACCAACTAGAATGTAAATAAAACTTTGAAAAAAAAAAAAAAAGGAAGGAGTAGCCACTGGTTTCAAATACTTCTAAGAAAGGAAAGCTAAATAACTGCTGTTGTTTCTGTATCTGTGATACTGTCCCTCTAATAAATGTTGTGCCAGATAAACTACTCACTTACTTGTAAGTTAATATATAAAAAATATCCAATGGATATAGTGAAAATATATTCTTTGTCAAACTTGAAAAATTCAGATGGAAATAACTGGACTATTATTTAATTTACTTCTAGTCCTGGTTCCACTTAATTATTCACAGAGTGCACTAGACCATCACGTTTACAAATTATATTCAGCAAGTTTGGTTTTAGTCAAAGAGCCAAAGTTTTTGGTTTATTATCTACTAGTCCATTATAAGATTCCATAAAGAAATTTTAAATGCCCTTGGAGGTTTAAAGTAAAGAATTACTTTTTATTAAAAAAAACTTTCCTAAATTTGAAACTCAACATGGAAAATCACTCCCAAGGTAATGATTTCTAGGTAATCTTTAAGCAAATTACAATTTCCATTATAATAAGCCAGGAATATCCATGAATAAATGCATACTGGATTCCAAGTGGAAAGCGAGAGATTGTGACTGAGACTTGGATCAGGTAGTTATAACTTATTCTCTTTCAAAACTGCTTCCTTTAGGGGGCTTGCTCTGATAAAGTAGATTTAAATACGGTCTAATCATAAATCTAGACCACCAGTTTCATCTCTTCAGAGCACAGTTTCACAACCTAAAGAGTACTCTGACCTTTAAAAATTAGAAACATACATGCTATTAGCTATATTCAATGTATTTAAGATATTCAGGACAAGTGATATATTTTAAGTTATGAGTGATTTCTAATTAACATAAAATACCAAGTAAATGTCTCTTCTTTTAGTTTAGCCTGGGATTAAGAAAAATGAATGAAATTACCTTTTCACCAAGGCTTCCAGTAATCCCAACTTCTCCAGGTAAACCAACAGGTCCCTTTTAGGAAAAAAATACAACAGAAAATACACAATTTATTGCATTGCTATTATAGCATCTTGGTTTTAAATCACCTGTAATCAATATGTTTCCTTCTAACTCATCCTAAAATTTTATATTAGAATGAAGTTTTTCCTAGTATAGATATCCAACCTATGACTTCACATCAAAAATTTATATATTCACTCAGTCAACAAATATATATGAATGTCTAAGTGGTGGCAGACCCTGTGCTGGGAGGCACTTCATTTCAAATGCAAACACAGTCCCTGCTTTTGCAGAATTTATAATCCAATGGATGTTACAAAAAATTGCAGTTTTTCCATAGCTTCTTGATGTGGGTATATCAGCTTAAGAAATCATTTCTGTGACTTCTTTGAAAGTCTCTAATACCAGCACGTGCCCATTCATTAATTCATTGTCACTCAAGAAATATTTTGTGCCCGCTCTGTGCCAGGTACTACGTTGCTTCACTGAAATTTCATTAGCAGACTTGGCCCTGAACTCATAAGGCAAAATAGTCTTATACAGAGACAAAAACAATTCAATTAAAAAGTGAATAATTACAAATCATCATATTGGCTCATAAAGGAAATGACTATGATAACCAGGCAGAGAGTCAAAGAGAAGACCTGTGGAAAGATGATCAGGGTAAACCTCAAGTGTCACATCTAACCTGAAAGCTGAAGACTAAGAGGTCAGTAGGCAAGAGAAGAAAGGTGGAAGACTATTCTAGACAGAGTAAATTGCTTCTGTAAAGAATGAATTAATGTGCTGAAATAAATGAAAGAAGGCAATCATAATACTGTTTCAGAGTGAACAAGGTTCAGTGTTCATTCACCTTGTCTTTATAGATTCTACTTGAAGCAGTATAGAAAACACAAACTATTGTTTGTGGATAAGCTTTACAACAACAGCATAATACTTCTGTCATCGGTTATGAAGTTATTTTGTACTATTATTTAAAGATGTATGAAGCATTTTCTTTTCAATAGCTACCAAGCAAAGACCCTGTTTAAATAGACTAATGTGCAATAATATGCGTTAGCATCTAGAAGGCACTTAATCATGAAAAAACAATCTGCTGTGTTGAAGCTAACTGAAGTTAATGGATGAGGCAAAATTTTATCCACATATATTTACATCATTATCCATATCAATCTCTCTACCTACCTACCTACTTACCTACTTACTTACCTATACCTACCTTCCTACCTACCTGTCAATCTATCTAGTGATCATGGATATACTAACATATGTTAAGCACTTCTTATGTGCCTGATTTAATCCTCACAACAATCATATTTGGTAGAATTATCCTGATGCCCCTACAGAAAAGGCAATGAGTTAAGTAGCTTGCTGAGATCAATGAGTTTAAATAGTATAAATGGGTTTAAGTGGCTATTGAGCACTTAAAGTGTAGCTGGTCAAAACTGACATGTGCTGTAAATGTAAAAGATAATCAGATTTTGAAGACTTACTACAAAACGAAAGAAAAAATCAAATCATTGTTTAAGTTGATTTCATATTGAAATGATAATGCTTTGGAGATATTTGTTTAAATAAAATATTACTAAAATAAATTTCATCTGCTTCTTTTTACCTTTTTAAATATGGCTACTGAAAAATGCTACATGACGTTTGTGACTGGCATATACCTATTGGACAGTACAGATCTACATTCTTAAATACTATGCTAATATTAGTGGTTATATCCAGTTGGAAGTGATCTAATAATTTATTTCCATGGTTATTAATTTTTAAGAGCATTAACACTTCTACTCTGAGACAATCAGTGACCAATGGTCAGTTAATCACATCTGAGCACATCAATGAAATTTAACTATTAGCGAGAGAGTAAACAAAATAGCAGAACCCGAACACAGACTAGTATTGTTCCGGGAAAAGAAAACCCTTTACCTAACACATATAATCCAGATGAGTCAATGGAGTAGGCCCATTTGACTTATCCCAATATTGACTATGTATACTAGAACAATATCACCTACAGAACTATTCTGTTTAGCTTATAGCACTTACTTATTAATTTGACAGAAACTGAATTAGGTGCTAAGATTTAAAAATCCAGATATTTACATAAAAAGATGTTATATATAAAGACTTATAAGATTCCTAGTTTCAGATGTCCTAGCAAGTATAGGCAAGCATTTTCAAAGGCAAATACCAGATAAATCTAAGCAGAAGTTGCTACTTAGATATTCTCTTTAGTTTACCACAGTCCATACCAATTGCTTTTATATCTTATACCTGATCTATTTTACTTATTTATACTACCTGCCCGGTCCCAATAGGGCATTTGAGATTGTCATTCCTGATTTAAGTATTATAAGGTGCAGTCCATCAAAAGGGCATACTTGGAAAAGATAGGTTCTCACTGGAAAATAGACAATTCCAAGTCTTACTTCCTTGTCCACAGGGAATCTTTAATGAAACTTAAATTAGGAGAACATAAATAATTTATTAAGACTTTGATTCTTGAGGTGCCTGGTGACTCAGTCAGTTAAGCATCTAATTCTTGATCTCAGCTCAGGTCATGATCTTGCATTTCATGGGTTTGAGCCCGTACCAGGCTCTGTGCTGACAGTGTGAAGCCTGCTTGGGAGTCTCTCTCTCCCTTCTCTCTGCCCCTCGCCAGCTCTTTCTCTCTCTCTATCTTTCTCTCAAAATAAATAAATAAACTTTGAAAAAAAGAGTCTGATTCTTCCCACTAGTTTTCTTCAGTTTCTTTTTAAAATAAATGTTTATTTATTTTGAGAGTATGAGAGAGGAGAGAGAGAGAGAGAGAGAGAGAGAGAGAATGAGTGGGGTAGTGGCAGAGGGAGAAAGAGAGAGAGAATCTTAAGCAGGCTCCATGCCCGGCACGGAGTCCAACTCGGGGATCTTTCTCACAACCCTGAGATCATGACCTGAGCCAAAATCAAGAGTTGGATGCTTAACTGACTAAGCCATCCAGGAGCCCCTCTTTAGTTTCTTATATCCATTTTCTAACTATACATTTCTGGAGAAAAAAATCTAAATTAGTGTTGTTGGAATGATGTACATTTTCCCAAAGATGAAATGTATAAAATTTCATTCTTATTTCATTAGTTATTGATTATCTACCAGGTATAAGGTACTATACTAGTCAATTTAGAAATAACTAACTAAAATACAAGTATACAGTAAAAAATATCAAAAGAAGATATAGTACTATAGAATGTCAGCTAAGGTAGCAGTGAGCAAAGTATGACTCCAAAGACTGGCTACTAAGTTTTACTGGAACACAGCACACTCTATGGCTACATTTGCCCTACAAAGGCAAATGTAGTTGTGACAGTTGAGTAGTTGTGACAGAGACTGTATGGTCCACAGAGCCCAAATAATTTCTCTTGGGTATTTAAAGGAATTACAAACAAGTCATTGAAGCCATAGCCTTCATTTATAAGAATGAAGCTTATAATACCTTTTTGCAATTTATACCTTTTTGGCCAAGAATTTTCATTAAAAAGTTTTAAAACACTGATTCTACATCTTACACACATTAAGAAAATGACAAAGCCTAGAACCAAAACGTGCTGTGTGTTAAGAGCTATACAACTCTATAATAATTGAAAATACTTTATTTTTTATAAAATAGGATATGTAATAGTCTATTTAAAGATTTTGTTAACTAAAGTGGAAATTCCAAAGGCCAAAAAGCCTTATGTGTAATAAATCACTTGCTCAAACTGAAAAGAAGTATTGCTTTTTTCCAAAAGTCAGTAGAAACTCTAAAATACACCAGTTCCATTTTTTAAAGTAACCACATCCTACTTATTCACTAAAGACATATAAAATTATAGTATTTCCTAGCTGAAACTAAAATGCTAAAAAAATTTATATGAAGTTCTTAGACTTGATAATTGTGTCTTAACTGTGGTTTAGAACTTGTCTATATTGTTTCAAATTTTCAGTGTGGAAACAGCTGCATTTGCAAGATTAAAAAAAAATCTCAGACCCTAAAACTCTTTAAATTCACTTGAAAATATTATATATAAGGTAGTTCCCTAGGATAGCTGTGTTTTATCTTGGAAACATATTAGCTTCAATGTTTGCATTAGTGTGTACTCCCTGTTTAAAAATAAAAATTTTAGAAGTCATCTTACCTCAACAAAAATAGTACTCAGTTGTACTATATAAAATTGCTAATATTTTATTTTTACTTTAAAAATTGGTAATTTTACATGATGCAATCTAGTACAAAATTTCCAGGGTAGGAGAAACTGAAGATTGGTCAGACATGAGAAAATGACAACTTTAAGCACTATGTGGGAAAATGTACTTCTATATCTAATATTTATTTCTCCATTTTAAGTTCTCATACCTTCACATGCTTGATCAAGATGATGAAAATACAGACTGTTGTCAGCCTGGGCAGATATGGGGAATTTATAGAAAAGTGGAAATAAAGTGTGTGTAGTCTATAAGAAAGAGGAATTCCTTTTTAGATATGATAAATATGAGATATACTGGACATTCTGATAGGAATATTCACTGCACAATTAAGTACACAAGTCTAGAGCTAAGGATAAATTATTTGTGAATAATCAGCAAATAGACAGTAAAGACCTAGAGAGTAGATGAGTCACCAAAGTGAGTCCGTGGACTGAGAAAAGGAAAGGTCAAGAATAATAACATTTAGAAAGCAGGATGAAAAAAAGAAAACTTACAGAGTTGACTATACATAAAAACTATATGGTCAAAAGGAGGATATTGTCTACTTATTTTTTTTTCTCCAGAATGTTTCTTCACACTTTTTCACTTAGGGGTAATTTTATGACCTGACAAACATGAATGAACCTTTTCTGTTTATTTGAAAATACATCACTGTTTTAAAAAGCTAACCTTTGGATCACTTCACTCCTATTTTCATGAATTTTAGATTTCATGAAATCTAAAAGCTAAGGAGATAGTTGTTTGACAGTATGACTTGGAGTAAGCTACTTTAGCTCATTTGCCTCATCCTTTACTATTCAGGAAGCTATAACCTCATGTTCATTTGTCTACATGCTCTACAAGTTCATTAGTCTGCATTGCTGTACAAGGCAAGGATAATGTCTTATCTGATACTGTATCCCTTATACCTAGCTCACTCCCTGCCATATAGAAGATAATTAATAAATATGTGTTGAATGAATGAGCAAACAAATTAGATACAGCAGTAGTGGTGAAAACATAGATGAGCTGCTTACATAGTCCTTTAAGGAAGTTCTTGCTGCTGTAATCAACTTTTTCGAAGTCTAGGCCTCCGCAGGAAGCCCTACATCCAAAGACTAACTAAAGTGAGGCTTTAAAGGCATGTCCATTTTTGCCTAATATGGGATTACTCTGATGGGCCATATATGTCCCAGAGCTCCCTAAAGGGTTGTTTGGGCTCTCACTTCCTCCTGTTGAAGGACAGAGAAACTGAGTAAAAGCCCAGGATTTAATAGAATGATCAAACTCTAGGGAAAGTAAAATCTCTAACCAACACAAGCTTGTTAGAACAAGGTCATGGCCTTGGCTGGGGAAAAATAATGGGCCCTGACCCTTGTCATGGGGACACCTGGATAGAGGTTCCTGAATGTTTTGAACCACCAGACTCCTTTGAACTCTATGAGCTTACAGAAGTGTACTACTTCTCAATGCTAGGCTTACAGAAGTGGCCTACTTCTTAATGCTAGTAGTCTCTCCTATCAGAAAACGTGTGCCCCAATCAGGATTTGTCTATACATTCTCTTTTGGCCATTATGCCAATAACTAGGGGTCACAGCATAACCCATCTGGAGCTTGCCATGTCTGATATAGGAGGAACTGACTATACCCCAAAGGAATGAAAGATCCAACCAATGTATACTGGTAGGAGCTGGGAAAGTATGTGGGAACTCAATTTTAGAGGTACTTAATCAAGGGAACCATAACATAATATAAAAAACAAAAATATAGCATAAATTAGATATGAAAGAGTTTATTAATTTGGGAGCACTGTTCAAAGATATAGGATTTAATACCCTGGCAACGACCTCAAGAGATTGTACAAAGTCCTGCACTAAGCTTTGAGGTAAACAGCTTTGCCACTTGGGTCATACGACCGGGCAGACCCTATGGTTTTAGAAACATTAGAGGTGGGAAAATAAGCCATGTAGAGCTCACAGCAAGCCGTAATAAGAAGGACATAACAGGCTCCTTGGGTTTTGAAGCAAGGCCATGCCATTTGCGGCAGAGAATTAGTTGTGTTTTGAAAATCAAATTCTAGTGTGATACTAGGCTGGGGTAGAGACTGAGCACCAAACCATGAGACCAAATGACCATGCATCTGGATCTATCAGCCATAAGCTGAGTTGTATCAGACAGAAGACAAATGGTTCCAGCACAATGTGGGATGGAACACGAGCACAAAAGAGGTACAGGCAAACTGAATGAACAAGTAGTCTAGATCCCCAACCTCTTTTTCAGCAGACACCTTGGGCTATATAGGAGACCACTTATGTCCACCTGCTTGAGAAGGAAAAAGTCCAAACTTGATTTATGGATGGGTAGGCTTAATGCGATGGACTGAATGCTTGTGTCCCCTCAAAATTCATTTGTTAAAGCTCCATTGTGATGGTATTTGGAGGTAAGGCTCTTGGGAGGTAATTAAGTGATGAGAGTGGAGCTCCCATGATGGGATTAACGTCCTTATAAGAAGGGAACTAGCATTTTTTTTCTTGCCATGTGTGGATACGCTGAAAAGGCAGCCATCTACAAAACAGGAGGAGGGCCCTTACCAATCACTGGATTTGTCAGTGCCTTGATGTTGGACTTACAACCTCCAGAAGTGTGAGAAATACATGTTTGCTGTTTAAGCCACCCAGACTATGGTATTTTGTTATAGCAACCCGAACTAAGATACTATGTAGTTGAAAACTAGAAATGGATAGAAGCTGCACTATAGCTTCACTTGGAAGAGTCTTAAAAGGCAATGGCAAAGGAATATTTGTAATGAGCAGAATTTCTGGTAGTGCCCTCAGACCATCCACTTTGTGGGAAGAAGTGGCTTCAGGTTAGAATATATACAGACTAGTGGGTATTTGTGAGTGACCCCACTGGTTGGTTAGGCACTTGAAAGGAAGAAGACTAATACTGGGAACAAGATTTGAGAACAAGGTGTTTAGATGCGTACTTTAGACACAAAACATTTTTATCAAATGTTAATGTCTACTAGAGAAGGTCAAACATGGAAGAATTGCTGAAGGATACAGAATGATTTGGAAAGTTGACATTGGCATGTCTTAGTCATTAGTCATCTCGGTGCTGGATAATGGGCATATGAATGAAATGGGCATGGTGGGAGAGATGGAAAGTGTATGCATGAGCCTGACATCATGGGTTCCCATTTAACAAGGCTAAATTAATTACTGCTGCCACTGAATAATCACACTGCAAACAACAGAGAACAACACTGTGCCTATGAAATGATGCCATTCTTTGAGGAGAACAATCAGCTTCTTGGGGGGCAAGTTCACTCTGGAAAGGTCAAAGATTTATTCTAACAGAAATGACATACTCTGGGAGTAGGTTGTTTTCCTACCCTCAGGCCTCAATTAGCAGCGGTATCTGATATCTTACAAAGTATCTGCCTTACAAGATCCCCCCAAAATTGTGTCAGAGCATGACACCCATTTTATGGCAAATAAGTTGTGACAGTGGGCCTATGTTCATGAGATTTAATAGTTATATCACATGACTGTAAGAAGCTTCCAACCTGACAAAGCATTGGAATAGCCTCCTAAAGGGGCAGTTAAAGTGCCAGCTAGGAGATGACACTTTTTAAGGATAAAGTATCACTCAAAGGATGAAAAAGTATACACATTGAATCAAAGAGTGTTATGTGGTACTGGGTCTCTAACTGGGTCCAAGACTAATTCCTTGGTCTTGGAACCAAGGGGTGAAAGCAAAATTAATCTGACTTACTACCACCCCCAATATCTCTGCCTGTACTTTCCATCCCCACAAAATAAAAGTTCTGCTGGAATAGAAGTCCTGGTGTTCAAAGAGGACATATTTTTTATCAGATGATACAGTAAGAGTTCCATTGAACTGCAAGCTATGGCTGCCCCTTGACCACTTCAAGTCCTCTGTATCTGGGCACCAAAAAGCAAGGAAAAGTCACCATTGTGGCATAGTTAATTTACCCTGATCATTAGAAAGAGGGGGAAGATTAATATCATTTGTGGTCCTAAAACTAGATGCAGTAGGGGGTATCATTTGTACCTCTCACTCCTTTTCTGAGTTTTCCTCAGGAAGATAATCCAGCAGAATCCTAGAGGAGCATCTACCTGAAAAAATATGAAGTCAATCCAACTAACACAAGGAGTGCACTGTGGTGAACATCAAGATGGGCCACCTGGATACTCCATCAAGGAAAAGGGTATTGCCCAAGCTGTCATCAGCTTCAGAGGGCCTTCTTGACCAAAGGCACACCCTTCCCAGGGTGGCCCATATACTATGAGTTAGAGTACTTGAGTTAGAGTACAAAATCCCAGCCATTCAGCCCAACATGATAAGTTATGAAGAATTCAGAGCTTTCTGTAGGGATGGCTGAGATTAAAGTAGGATCCCATCAATTTGACTTCTCCATCTATTCAATCTTGCATCCTCTTTTTCATTCCTCAAGTGAAATACCCTGCAGCAAAATGCCATTGCAGCAGTCTGCTTCTGAAATATCCAACTTGTGCTCACAGATTTTCCCTAAATATAAGTCTCAATCCACTGAGGGCCATGGAATTCCTGCAAAGTATCAGTGAGTCCATACATAGGCACTGAAAGTATACTAAATACATGACTACTGTTGGTCTATAAAACTGATTCTTTATTCATGAAAAGATCAGAAATAACTAAGAGTATGTCTGAATTAGTAAAGGCAGATTTCCTTTTTAAGTCTTTCCTTTGACAAGATATCTGTCAATAGTGGAGCTACTAAGGTATACACCTTAAGCCTACTTTTATGTTTTTATGATTTTTACCTTTAAATTTTAGTTAATATACACTGCAATGTTGGTTTGAGTAGTAGAATTCAGTGATTTGTCACTTACATACAATACCCAGTTCTCATCAGAACAAGTGCCTTCCTTAATAACCGTCACCCATCTAGCCCATCTTCCTTCCACCCATTTCCTTTCCACACATGAGGGAAACTGTATGGTGTCTGTCTTTCTCTGACTTATAACACTTAGCGCAATACACTCTAGCTCCATTCACATCACTGCAAATGGCAAGATTTCATTCTTTTCGATGGCTGAGTAATAATATTCCATTGTATATATATATATCACATCTTCTTTACCCATTCATTAGTCAATGGACGTTTGGGTTCTCTCCATAGTTTGGCTATTGTTGATAATGCTGCTATAAACATCGAGGTGCATGTACCCCTTCAAGTCTCTATTTTTGTATTCTCTGGGTAAGTACCTAACAGTGCAACTGCTGAGTTACTGGGTAGTTCTATTTTAAGTTTTTTGAGGAACCTCCATACTGTTCTCCAGAGTGGCTGCACCAGTTTGCATTCCACCAACTGTGCAAGAGCGTTCTTCTTTCTCTACATCCTTGCCAATACCTGTTGTTTCTTGTGTTGTTAATTTTAGTCATTCTGACAGGTGTGAGATGATATTTCATCACGGTTTTGGTTTCTATTTCCCTATGATGAGTGATGAGTGATGTTGAGCCCACTTTTAATGCTTGGGTAATGACTTATTATCCTTAGGATAAACTGAATGCTTAGTGCTGTTTAAATAAAAGGGAGGAAATTATTCTTTACATATATATGGTTTCTGAGTGTTGGCTTGCAAGTCCAAAGAATAAGAAAATGACATTTGGAATGTATCCCAAATTAAACTGAGGGAGACACTCGGAGATACTATCTGGAGTGAGATGTTCATCCCTTCCCCATTTGTACTGATAAATCTTTTCTTGATAGATGGAGATGAAAGTTTTCAAGCTCACCAAAAACTGAGGCCATTTTTCCAGCAAAAAATTATAGCTTATTATAATTTGTTTTCCAGAGTATTTGACTCACTTTACAAAACATTCTTTAAGCATACTCCTCTTTCAAGTAAGGTACACTTATACTATATGCAGACACTATCACTACATCAATATCTAGTGCCCAAGAATTCAAATAAACCAAATGAAGAAGCCACATAGCATGGTGATTATGCTAAATCATACATGTTACTGAATATAGGAGATAGATAGCTCTCAATTGTTTTTCAGAATTATGTACAAGTAAATAAAAACAGTGATTACTCATCTGGGTTATCTATTGTCTTTGAAACTGGGAATGTGCCTAATTAGCCTTATTAATTTAAATTTTCTGAAAAGTGAAGATAAGCTATCTATAAACACTGGTGGCTTACTAATGAAAAGCCAATTATATAGAAAGCCTGCATTCATTAACACTTTAAAAGGATAGACATGCCCTAAAATAAATTCATTCATTTAGTCAACAAACATTATTTGAGAACAATAATATATGCCAGACATTAATAAATAACGTGGAATATTTCATATAGTTAGTTAAATTTAGAGTATAGACAAGCACTTCATTACTTTAGACGTTCCTGATTGGACAATAGTTTATTGTGACATCAGTTCCTCCATTTCAGACTATTGGCATTTGGATATACACGTTTTCTAAAATATGTAACTCAATGGTCTGCTCAGTATCCAAACAGGGATTTCAGTCTCTGACATTTCCCTAACAACTACTTGATTCTTGCTTCCTTGGATCATACATGGAGTCATGAAATAAAAGTCCAGAATGAAGTTCTGCCTCAGGACATTCTGGCAATAATTAAAAGAATATGCCTGGAATGTCTACTCAACAGATGCTTTTACTCACACTTATGTTATGAGAAGCTTGAGAATAGAAAGGCGAGTGATTTTTGTCCTCTGCACTAAATTGCCTGGCATCCGTTGTCTTTTGAATGAGTCTCATGACAATAAATCAAAGGTGATAAAGTGAGTATCAACATAGGGCTACCACCTAATCTTGAACTTCTTAAATTATTTATTAAAAAATAAGTTGGATGAGAAATGAGAGAAATTCTCCTGCTATGACACTTATGTTGCAAAACATTTGAACTGTAAGTTCTCCCTAAAACTCAAATAAACTAGCAAGATCATTCATAGAAAAGAGTATGTGCTTATAATCACAGCACATTTTCCCCACATATAAAGCATTAAATTAGTTTTGCATTCTTTCATGCAGATCTCATTTGTCTTGAGGTGTTTTTTTTTTTTTTTGGCATGGATTCTCTATGAAAACAAAATTAAAGTTATAAATTCTGTTGTCTGATGCCTCCCATCAAACCCTTCTTCCACAAAAATCTCTTTACCTAAAACTGAGGAAAATAACAGCGTGGTACTGGTGGATCACTAAAGATTTAAGTTCTAGTTTAGATCTTCATTCATGAAGCAAGTCATGGAACCAGTTTGGGACTCATCTTCCCAATTCTCAAAAACAGGATAGATTAGATATCTCATACATTCCAGTACTGAAATTCTATAATCTCTGTCAAAGTTTTCATCACTAAGATTCTATAAAGAAATTGAAAAGCACCCAGGTATTTAAAGATGTTTAAAATCTTTTGAGCAGGTGATAAAGAGATCTATTTTTTTTTTAATTGGAGTACTTTATTTCATAGGGAGAAATGTGTATCTGGCATTCTGGATCTTCAACATCACTAAAGAAACTATTTACTGACAACATTCTACAGAAGGAAGATTTTATGATCTCTCATAGATCTTTATTGTTTTCTTTAAACAATCACCATCATTATTATTCTTTAAACAATTATTATTATTATTATATTTTTAAATGTCTAAACTTTTATAAGCTCTTTGAGAATGGACTATGTTCTGCTCGTCTGAGGTTCATCTCAGCTAATCTCATTGCCTAGCACCTTACTTGGCACAGAGCAAGTAAATATCTATAGAACAAATCCATAGCATAAATTGGATGTTGGATTCTTTTTTTTTAAATTCAATTATAGCTAACATATAGTGTTATATTAGTTTCAGGTGTAAAATATAGTGATTCAACAATTCTATACATTACTCAGTGTTCATCATGACAAGTGTACATTTGATTCCCTTCACCTATTTCACCCATCTGCCCACCCATCCCCTCTCTGGTAAACATCAATTTGTTCCCTATAGTTAAAAATCTGTTCTTTAATTTCTCCAATTTTTCTTTGTGTGTTTCTTAAACCACATATGAGTGAAATCATATGGTATTTATCATTTACTGACCTTTCACTTAACATTATACCCTCTAGATACATTGATGTTAGAAATGGCAAGATTTCATTCTTTTTTATGGCTGACAAATATTCCATTGTGTGTGTGTGTGTGTGTGTGTGTGTGTATGTGTGTGTGTATACACCATGTCTTCTTTATCCATTTGTCTATTGATGGACATGTGGGAGGTTTCCATAATTTGGTTATGGTAAATAATGCTTTAATAAACATAAGGTATATATATCCTTTCAATTTTGTGTTTTTGTATTCTTTAGCTAAATACCCAGTAGTGTGATTACTGGATAATATGGTAATACTATTTTTAATTTTTTGAGGAACCCCCCATACTGTTTTCCACAGTGGCTGCATCAGATTGCATTACTACCAACAGTGAAAGAGGGTTCCTTTTTCTCCACATCCTCACCAACACTTGCTGTTTCTTGTATTTTTGATTTTAGCTATTCTGACAGGTGTGAGGTGGTATCTCATGGTCGTTTTAATTTAAATTTCCCTGATGATGAATGATGTTGAGGATCTTTTCATGTGTCTGTCCACCATCTGTATATCTTCTTTGGAGAAATGTTTGTTCATGTCTTCTGCCCATTTTTAAACTGGTTATTTGTTTTTTTGGTGTAGGGTTACATAAGTTCATTATATATTTTTGGTACTAACAGTTGATCAGATATGTCATTTGCAAATATATTCTCCCATTCTGTACACTGTCTTTTAACTTTGCTGATTATTTCCTTTGCTGTGCAGAAGGTTTTTATTTTGATGTACTCCCAATAGTTTTTGCTTTTGTTTCCCTTGCATCAGGAGACATATCTAGAAAGATGTTGTTATTTATGGCCAGTGTCAGAGAAATTACTGCCTATGCTTTTTTCTAGGATTTTTATGGTTTCAGGTCTCACATTTAGGTATTCAATCCAATCAAAATTTATTTTTGTGTATAGTGTAAGAAAGTTGTCCAGTTTCATTTTTTTGCAAGTAGCTGTCCAATTTGTAATTGACCATAAAATGGTGGGTTTATTTCTGGACTTGATTCTGTTCCATTAAACTATATGTCTGTTTTTGTACCAGTACCATACTGTTTTGACTACTACAGCTTTGTAGCATACTAGAAATCTGGGATTGTGACATCTCCAGTTTTGTTCTTTTCAGGGTTGCTTTGGCTATTTGATGTCTTTTGTGGTTCTATACAAAGTTTAGTCTTATTTGTTCTAGTTCTGTGAAAAATGCTGTTGGTATTTTGGTAGGGATTGCAATAAATCTGTAGACTGCTTTGGGTAATATGTACATTTTAATAATATTTGTTCTTCCAATCCATAAACATGGAATATTTTTCCATTTGTTGTGTTGTCTTCAATTTCTTCTATCAGTGTTTGATAATTTTGACAGAACAAGTCTTCCAACTCATTGGTTAAAAATTTAACTTTGGTTCTCCTATCAATTTTATTATTTTTGGAGCAATTTATTTTTGGAGCAATTATAAATGAGATTGTTTTCTTAATTTCTCTTTCTGCTATATCATTACTAGTATATAGCAGTGCAAAAGATTTTAGACATTGAGTTTGTATCCTGCAACTGTCTTGAATTCATTTGGAGGTTTTAGTAGTTTTTTGGTGGAGTCTTTAGAATTTTCTCTATGTTGTATTGTATCATCTGCAAATAGTGAAAGTTTGACTTCTTCTGTATTGATTTGGATGCATTTCTTTGTTATCTGATTGCTGTCGCTAGGACTTCAAAACTATGTTAAATAAAAGTGGTGAAAATAGACATCCTTGTCTTTTTCCTGAACTTAGGAAAAAAGCTCTCAGTTTTTTCTCATTAAATATGAGGTTTGCTGTGGGGTTTTCATATATGGCCTTTATTATGTTGAAGTATGTTCCCTCTAAACTTACTTCGTTGAGGTTTTTTTTTTTTTTCATGAATCAATATCGTACTTTGTAAAATTTTTTTTCTCCATTTACTGAAATGATCATATGGTTTTTATCCTTTCTCTTGAGGTGATGTATCACAATAATTATTATACAGATATGGAACCACCCTTGTATCCTGGGGGAAAAAATCCCGCTTGATTGTGCTAATTTTTTCTTAAGTTTATTTACTTATTTTGAGAGACAGAGAATGAGTGAGTGGGGGAAGGGGCAGAGAGGGGGAGAGACAGAATCCCAAGCAGGCTCCACACTGTCAGCACAGAACGCAATATAGGGCTTGAATTCACAAACTGTGAAATCATACCTTGAGCCAAAATCAAGAGTAAGACACTCAACCAACTGAGACACACAGATACCTCAATTGTGGTAATTTTTAATTTAATGTGGTAAATTTTGAATTAAATTTGCTAATATTTTTTTGAGGATTTTTGCATCTAAATTCATCAGAGATGGTTTGTGATTCTTTTTTTTTTTTTTTTTTTTTGTAGTGTCTTCTCTGGTTTTGATTATCAGGGTAATGCGGGTCTCCTAGAATGAATTTAGAAGCTTTCCTTACTTTTCTAATTTTTTGAAAAGTTTGAGAAAAATAGGTATTAACTCTTCTTTAAATGTTTGGTAGAATCTGCCTGTAAGGCCATTTGGTCCTGGACTTTTGTTTGTTTGGAGTTTTTTGATTACTGATTCAATTTCATTGCTGGTAATCAGTCTGCTCAAATTTACTATTTTTATAATATAGTTTATTGTCAAGTTGGTTTCCATAACAAATTTACTATTTTGCCATGCTTCAGTTTTGGTGGGTTATATATGTCTAAGAATTTATCCATTTCTTCTAGGTTGTTCAATTTTGTTGGCCTATAATTTTCATAATATTCTGTTATAACCCTTTTTTGTGGTGTTGGTTTTTACTTGTTCTCTTTCATTTATGATTTTGTTTATTTGATTCCATTTTTTTATGAGTCTAGTTAAAGGTCTATCAATTTTGTTGATCTTTTCAAAGAACAAGCTCCTTGGTTTCATTGACTTGTTCTATTTTTATTTTAGTTTCTATATAATTCATTTCTGCTTTAATTTTTATTATTTCCTTCCTTGTACTGTTTTTGGATTTTGTTTGTTCTTCTTCTAGCTACTTTAGGTTTAAGGTTAGTTATTTATTTCAGATTTTTCTTGCATATTTATGTAGGCCTATATTGCTATAAACTTCTCAGAGCAGCTTTTGCTGCATCTCAAAGATTTTAGACCACTGTATTTTCATTTTCATTTGTCTTCACATATTTTTTTAATTTCCATTTCCTCTTGATTAGTTGAAGACAAATCCAGCTCAGCCACAACAGTAGGGCACACATAGGAGACACCTCTGATGTGCCAGGTAGGTTCTGGTGAACAAGGAACATTGCATCACAGGGCACTACAGGACCCCTTCTTCATAAGCACACTACTTTCAAGAGCAGGAGACATAGCTGACTTTGCTAACATAGAAACAGACACAGAAAGTTAGAGAAAATGAGAAGACAGAAGAATATATCCCAAATAAAAGAACAGGGGAAAATCACAGCAAAAGAGCTAAACAAAATAAAGGTAAGTAATAGGCCTGAGAGAGAATTTAAAGTAATGGTCATAAAGATATTCACTGGACTTGAAAAAAGAGTAGAGGACCAGAGCGAGATCCTTAATTAACAAAGACAGAAAATATAAAAAAGAACCAACCAGAGATGAACTCAATAACTGAAATTAAAAATATACTAGATGAAATAAATAATAGACTAGAGGAAGAAGAATGGGTCAGTAATATAAAGGACAGTGTAATAGAAAGCAATCAATCAAGCTGAATGGGAGAGAGAAATAAATATAATAATAATAAAAGAAAACAGACTTAGGAAACTCAGAAACACCATCAAGTGTGATAACATTGGCACTATATGGATCTCAGAAGGAGAAGAGAGAGAAAAGGGAACAGAAAATTTATTTGAAGAAATAATAGCTGAAAACTAGGAAAGGAAACAGTAATACAGATCCAGAGGGTACAGAGAGTCCCCAACAAAATCAACCCAAGGAGGTCCACACCATGACATAACATAATTAAAATGGCCAAAAGTAGCAATAAAGAGAATTTTAAGGGCAGCAAAAGAAAAGTTATATACATGGGAAACCCCATAAGGCTACCACCTGATTTTTCAGTAGAAATTTTGCAGGCCAGAGGAAGTAGTATGATACAGAGCTGTGGAGAGTCTGCTCTGCCTGTTTCAGGTGATTTTCTGGGTTATTTATATGATGTGGGCATTATCTAGTTGTACCCATGGGGCGACGTGAGCTTAGGATCCTCCTACTCCACTCACTGTCTTCCCCAGAAATCTTGGATGCTGGCTTCTTAATTAAAATTGTAGAAGTTCGCACAGTTTAATTCTATATAAAAATGTGATGATCTTTACTTTCCTGTTTAAGTTATTAAAAATAATGAAGGAAAAGTGGAGTTCAGAGAGGAAGAAAATGTCATCAAGATACTGTCTTTCTTTTCTCTTTTGCAATGACGAATATTTTTGAACTTGTCTTCCAACTGTTTGGATGACGGTTCTTTGCAAGACCACTTGATTGATACATATGACATTTTTAGGGCTCAAGGTGTAGGAGAGCATACTTAAGATACACTACAAAAAAACCTAAAAATCTCTCCTGAAAGGTGAAGATATCATTTGCCAGAATGACATCATATTGAGTCACATTTGTCCTTTTGTTCTTGCATTTTGATCTCCTCTTGCATCAGTTATTCTTGCTAGTTTTGAATATCTACCCTACTTCCTTTTGACCATAGTAAGTGATTGGCTTATTCTTGGCTCATTTTGTATATGAACGTGTATGATGTATGCTCACTAATTCTCTAGTATTGACTTTTACCAAACTTGGTTTTGGTTTTGTTATATTGTAGAATATATTGGGTAAATCAGTAATCTCACTAGTATCTTACAGGTAGAAAACTCCCTCTAGGCAGAGAACAGATCCTTGAACATTTGCTGTGCTGATGATAAACATAATAGCACTGTGCTGAAAATACTAAAGCTTAATGATGCCTGTTTGAGAAGGTGAAGCAATTTCACAAAATCCCCATGTGAGTTCTTAGGTTCCTCATACTACTGAATTTCTCCAAAAAGGTTAGCAAGGTGGCCTTGCATACCACCATGCTGGTCATATCATTTTCCCCATTACTCAACTCAGGGCATGTAGAAATGTGGTGGGTCTGTATAAATATATACATATATATACATATATACAAATATATATATATACATTCTTCTTATTGAGTAACATGAAGATTTTATGCCAGAGCACTGGCATTCCTTTGGAGTCCTTAAAAATGTAAAAATGCCAATCAAACTATATGTCAGCCTAGCCAAGGACAACTTATAAACCCTCAATTTGTAAGGATATAAATATTCAGACTCCTTACTTAAAAAGTGAACAATGATGGGACAGTTCCACCAAAGAAAGCTAAATTCTAGAAGACTATCCAATAAGAGGACAAGACTTCAACTCAACTATCTCTTAGTTACCTGGGGTACCATGTCTGGCCAAATAGGCTTACCCCTTGTTATTATTCAAGATATAAGCCCTTAGAAGTTTTTAAGTTTTCTAAGGAAAAGCCTTGCATATGATTTTGTACGCTCCCTCTCTTGCTTTGGAGTCCTGCAATATACAGAGGTGGGTGGGGGGAAACAAGCAGCAGTGTTCTCATTCTCTAATGACTGGAATCTCAAGACTATCATCAACTGACTTGCTAACTATGCCACAGATGTTACACAGGTTGGTCTAATTTTGCAGCAACCAGTTACATACTAAGCTAGATAGTGCAGAGAGGGAGGGCAGAGTGCAGTTCCAATTTTAGGTGGTTCTGAACTTTAATAGTGAGATGAATGAACTGATTTTCACACTTCCTATAGACAGTTTGAGTGACTATCTGCAACTCTAAAATGTTCTCTAGAGGGGTGGTAATAGTTTTTCATGACTTATTTGTATTGATAAATCACCAGTTACTTGGAAAATATTACGGTATATTCCTCAAATACTGCCTCGTGTGAATACTGTATCTGCATGTCTGTACAGAAAAGACTTAACATAGCAGGCCTGAGATTACAATCCTTACAATGGCCTGCTTACCAGGATTGCTATCCTTACAAAGGCCCTTTACTGGCATCTGGGACCTTGGATTTGGGAATGATTCCCACCATTTCTGGAACTGATAAGAATGCTTCTTTTCAGGGGCGCCTGGGTGGCTCAGTCGGTTAAGCGTCCAACTTTGGCTCAGGCTATGATTTCGCGGCTCGTGAGTTTGAGCCCCGCATCAGGCTCTGTGCTGACAGCTCAGAGCCTGGAGCCTGCTTTGAATTCTGTGTCTCCCTCTCTCTCTCTGCTCCTCCCTGGCTCGTGCTCTCTCCTTCACAAAAGTAAACATTAAAACAAAAAAAAGAATGCTTCTTTACAGAGTGCCTAAACTGTGCAAACAGTTTAGTTTATGTTGAATACCTGCTTTTCTTCTGGGAGTCTGGAATTTTGGTATGTGCTAGGCCAAGGGTACCTGTATGAGCAGCACTCAATGAACACCTTGGGCACTGAGTCTCTAATGAGCTTTCCTGGTAGACTATATTTCACATACATTGTCACAACTCATGAGTTAGTCCTGTTTGAGCCTACTGAGAGAAGACTCTGGGAAGCTGCACTGGTTTCTTCTACTTCACTCCATGTGCTTTTTCCCTTTGCTGACTTTGCTCTGTATCCTTTCACTGTAATAAATCATAGTCATGAGTATAATTATATGCTGAGTTTGGTGAGTCCTTCTAATAAATCATCATATCTGGGAGTACACTTGGGGACCTTCTAACACAATGTCCTAGAGTACTTGTGTTAATACTATCTCCTTGAGAAACTTGAACAAAAAATAGAAGCAGAATTTTCTTGTTATTCTTTTCTTTATGCAAGAGCAGCAGCAGCAACAAATACAACCACTGACATTTATTATGCACCCTCTATGCACAGGCTGCATCTTAAGCAGTTCTTATTTTCTAATAAATATGTAAAAATACATATATAAAAGGATAAACATGCAAACAATAAACATGTAATAAAGATATACATGTAAATGTAAACATGTAAATATGTAGAAGATATTTTCACTATAAGTTTTACAAATGAGGAAGATGAATTTCAAGTTTAGAATTCAAATTTATATTACCCCAAAACTCATGCTTTTTCTAAAATATCACATCATTCCTTCTCCTTCAAATGTAACAATTATTTAACTAAGAGAACCACATTTTTATATGGTAGTTTCTTTTCACTTTTAAATATTCAAACTGAAATTTGAAATTCTTATTTTTCTCTGTGGTATATGAATACTGACTGGCCAAAATAGTAAAATAGGGACCACCGAAAGAAAGAAAAGCAGTTAGTGTGTATTTCATGCTCATCCCACAAAGAAAAAAGGATAATCTTGGGTTCTAAAACCTTAGGAATAAATAAGATATTAAATGTAAAATAGTGGAGTGCCTGAATGGTTAAATGTCTGACTTCAGCTCGGGTCATGATCTCATCAATTGTGGGTTCGACCCCTGCGTCAGTCTGTGTGCTTGGGATTCTCTCTCCCTCTTTCTCTTTGCCCCTTCCTTGCTCCAGAGCGCGCGCTCGCTCTCTCTCTCTCTCTCTCTCTCTCTCCCCCCTCAAAATATATAAAATAATAATAAAAAAGATACTGTGAGGGAGATAGTATTGTTATCCCCCTTCAAAAAATGTAAAATAATACATGGCATCAATAAATGTTTTAATAACTATTAGCCCCTATTTCCTCATAGGTAAGGAACTGCTTTGGTGTTTGGACCAATTCCTTAACACCCTTGTCCCTATTCCTATGTGGCACTAAAGTGTTTTAGAATTGTCTACCATAAGTAAATGAGCACACAGAGGTTGGCAAATACATGTGGAATGGAGCTGACTCTAGTTGTCATTAGGTTGGCAGGTATTTCGATCTAAAATATATTTACTGAATTTCTACCAAACACCAGGCATGTGCTAGATAATTAGGAAACCAAGATGAAACCTCCCGCTTACAATCTAGAGCCCCAATACAGGGGAATAAATGCAAGTTAGTATAGTTGGCATGGAGAGAGGAAACATTACCAGCAAAATTGCCTTATTCAAAACATATACAGTCTTTCAATTTTATCTAGGTTATATTAACTAAAAACTTAATGAAAATTAAATAAATGACCATTGGACAGGTTTTCATGCCAGGCATGTTATGTCTGTATGTCTATTGACACCAATGGAAAAAACACAACTGATTCTTTAACAATAAATAACCTCTGGTAATTCTTCTACAGAAAACAAAATCATTGTTATAGAGAGCTTACTTTGTTTTAAAATAAATGTAATTGATTGAATTTCAGTTGGTATGCCAGAGTGATATCTAATTAAAAAGACATTAAGCTACACTACTTTCTGAAACATAAAAACTCTATTTAAAAATATTTTTTAATGTTTATTATTTTTGAGAGAGAGAGAGAGAGAGAGAGAGAGAGCGAGCGCGCACAAGCAGGTGAGGGGCAGAGAGGAGAGACAAAATCCCAAGCAGGCTCTGTACTAATGGCGATTCAGGACTTGAACTCATGAGCCATGAGATCATGACCTGAGCAGAGATGAAGTTGGACACTTAACCAACAGAGCCACCCAGGCACCCTGTAATAATTAATCTTTGGACAAATATTTATTTAACACATATTATCCAGCAGGCATTGTATATAAGATATAGTCTACGAGTTTAGGGAGCTTTTACTCTATCTCCTAAATATCTTTCATAACTTGCCCTTTTGCCACTGTCCTATTTAAAGTACTTGGCTATCACCTCTCCCTAACACTACTGCAATTACTTCTTTACTAGTGTCCCTTTATTTTTTATCTTATGGCTACCATGACATTTCCAACTGGATAATCTGATTAGTTTACAACATTACTATAAATTCAGCACATCCTTACTGCCTACAGGATAAAACGTGAACCATGCACAGGATAAAATATGGATGGCATATTTACAGGGGTCTTCATTATTTGATCATTGTTAAATGATCTTTCTTTTACTCTCTTCCCTTCTCACAGTAGGAAACTTAAGAGCAATTAAGTATATGCTAGATTCTCTCATGATTATCATCGATTGTACAGGTCTGACCTACTGTCTAGAGTGCTGCCTAAGACTCTGCTCTATTTCTAGGAAAACTATTTGAAATTATTCAATGTCTTGCTCAAGCACTGATTCCCCTTCAGAGCCTTCTCTTGGTTCCCCCATATAGAATGCTGTGCTCTTTTCTTGCAGTTTTATGATTATTGTATTATAACTTTTCTACAGTTTCCTCACTAATGAATCAAAAGAACCATTTTTTTTACCTTTTATATGTAGCATCTGGTGGCATATTTAATAAATAATTGGTATACAATTAATATTTGTGAAATAGTGAGAGCCTCAAAAAGCCAATGGAGTAAGGTTGTAGAATAAACAATGAATACAGGATATAATGTAAATGTAGAACTTACAAGGTTAGTAATTTACTAAAAGTAAGTGTGAAAGAAGAGAGGGCATATAAACAAAATGCTGAGCTTTCAGCACTGGGTAACTGAAGGGTAGAGGTGCTGATTATGGAAAATGCTGAAAGAAATATAGTCAACCAAGATAGTAAGCTCCTGAACATACACCCTCCCACAGATATACCAAATGTATAGCTATACATATGGAGCAATTCCCTGTGAAAGAGATCCAGAAATTAGCTGAGTGACTCCTACATATGTGGCAAATGAAAAAAATTCCCACATCAAAACAGGGAGGAAAGGCTAAGACATACTCTCACCATAAACTCCACTCCTGGTACAGCACTATACAAACAGGGGGGTACTCCCAATCTCCCAGCTTATTCCTAAAGAGCAAAGGGTTTGAACCCCACATCTGGCACCCCAGTTTTTAAGACTTTTTCAAGAGGGATGGGCCCCCCAAAATCAACTCTGGAAATCAACAGGGCTTATGTCCACAAGACCCATTAGACTATAGTAAATGAAGGAGCAATTCTTGAGAGCTTGTTTGGAGGTTCTAGCAGGGGAATGCAGCTACTTGTATACCCTTGACTAAAGAACCGTCCTCCTCTATCAGGGAAGGTCATCCTCTTCTACCGAGTGCGCAGGTTCAGGAGGGACGCACATGGGGCAGTGAAGGAGGAAGGGGACACCGGCCTAGCCAGCCAGATCAGCTGAATCAACCCTAGTGATCAATGGGGTGACAGATATCGCCCTCACATCCACTGAGGAAGCAATTCTTAATGAATACATGAACACTTGCCATGGCTATTCCCCCAAATCTCAGTGTAGAAACAGCAGGCAAAATCATCTTTCTCTCAGTCTTTCCCTGACTTACTTCATACTTTAAAAGCTGCTACCTGAGGGCCAAGTTTCTAATCTAGCAGGCATCTAAGGGCTGGCTGTGATCTTCCCCAGAGATCGGTAAAGCTACTGGACACCTCTCCTGCCTTCTCCCTCCAGTCTGCTCCAGGTCACTAGTATCTCCATGAAAGGAGTTTGTATCTGTACTATACTCCAGTTTCTACAGCTGCCACCCAAGGGATGGGTCTCAAGATTGTATGGCTTGCAGAGCCAACAGGGATCACACTCACAAGTCCTATGACACTGCAGCAAGGAAAGATGCAGTTCTTTACCTGCTATACACCCAGGGCTCAGTTGGTTAGGAGCAGCCAAAAAAATGTACACATTTCATTCTTTCCCTGGAAGGGGTTTATCTGCATGTTTTAAAAGCTGCCACCTGCATGTCAGGCTTCCAATTTAACAGGCATTTAAGGGCTGGGTACAATCCTCCCCCAGAGACTGGGAAAGCCAACAGATACCTCTCCCACATTCTCCCTCCTGCCCACTACAATAATAAAACCAAATTGCCAGTATCTCCCTGGAAGGCATCTGGCACCCTGGCTTTTGAAGTTGTTGCCCAAGGGACAGGTCCCCAGATTGCCTTAACAGTCAACAGAGCTTGCATTTACAAGTTCCACAGGACTGGAGTAAACAAAGATATAGTTCTCAGCAAGTATAGGGTCACTCTCCTATGGCAATATACCCAGGTCATCACAAAGGAACAGGCAAAAACTCACATCTCCCAGTTTCTCCCTGGAAGGGGCTAAACTACATACATAGTTGCTATCCAAGGTCCAGCTTTGAATCAGCCTGCATATAGGTGCTGACTATGATCCTCTCCTGTGGAACACTGACAGGTCCCAGCATACCCTCAACTATTGGGAGCCACTAAGGAAAAAAGAAAGAGGCTTGGGGACTCACAAATTTGAGAGACATCTAGGTGCTCAGATCAGGTATGGCTCATGTCTTAGAGGAAATCACTCTCTCAAGACTGAGAGAGGTGGTAGTTCTATCTAATGCAAAAAAAACAATGTAGAGAGTCAAGTAAAATGAAAAAAAAAAAAAAACCCAAAGGATTGTGTTCCAAATAAAAGAACAAGATAAATCTCCAGAAAGAGATCTTAATTAAATAGAGATAAATGATTTACCTTATAGAGAGTTCAAAATAATGGCCATAAAGATGCTCAATGAGGTCAAAACAATGTATGAACAAAGTCAATTTCAAAAAAGAGATAGAAAATATTAAAAAGTACCAAACAGAAATCATAGAACTAGAGAATGCAACAATTTAATTGAAAAATTCATTAGAGGGGCTCAACAACAGACTAGATCATGTGGAAGAAAAAAAAATCAGTGAACTTAAAGACAGGTCCATTCAGAAGAACAAAAAGAAAAGGACTAAAAAACAGTGAAGATGTATTAACAGACTTATGGGACATCACTAAAGGAACCACGAGAGCCTCAGAAGGATAAGAAAGAATGAGGTAGACAGATTATTTAAAAAAAATGCCTGAAAATTTTCCTAACCCGGAGAAATAAACAGACAGCTAGATCCAGGAAGCCCAGAGAGTTGCAAATATGATTAATCTAAAGAGAACACAACAGGATATTTATAATCAAATTATCAAAAGGTAAAGATAAGGAGAGAATCTTAAAAGCAGCAAGAAAAAATTCAACTTGTTGTACATAAAAGGGAACCTCAAAAACACCATGAGAAGATTTTTCAGCAGAAACTTTGTAGGCCAGAAGGGAGTGTGGTGATATATTCAATGTGGTCAAAGAAGAAATTGGTAACAAAGAATACTCTACCCAGTAAAGTTTTCCTTCAGAACTGAAGAAGAGATAAAGTTTTCCAGACAAGTAAAAGCTAATGAAGTTCTTTACCACCAGACTAGATTTACATAAAATATTAAAGGCAGTTTTTCAAGCTGAAATGAAAGGATGCTATTTAGTAACTGGGAAACATAAAAAAGTATAAATTTCACTGGTTAAGGTAAATATATAGTGAAATTCAGAATACTTTAAGGTTTTGGTGGTGAATAAATTACTTATAATTCTAGTATGAAAATTTAAACATTATTAAATATAATTATGGCTACAATAATTTGCTAATAGCTACACAATGTAATGGGAAGTAAATTATGACATCAAAAACAAAATTTGGGGTGAAGGACTTCATATGTGTTCAAAATTAAGTTACCATCAGCTAAAAATAGACTGAAATAATATGTTTTATGTAAGCTTCATGGCAACTACAAGATAAAATGCTATAGTAGATATCCAAAGGATACAGAAAAAGAAATCAAATCATACCACTACAGAGAATCATCAAATCACAAATGAAGAGAGTAAGAGAGGAAAAAGGAACAAAGGAATTAAAAAACAATCAAGAAAGAATTAACAAAATGGCAACAGTAAGTTCATATGATCAATAATTACTCTAAATGTAAATGGAATAAATTCTCCAAACAAAAGACACAGAATAGTTGAATAGATAAAAAAAAAAAAAGATGCAACTACGCGCTGCCTATAAGAGACTGATCTCAGCTTTACGGACACATGTAGTAAAAGTGAAAGGATGGAAAAAGATATTTTGTGCAAATGGAAACTAACAGAAAAGAGAGGTAGCTACACTTATATCACATAAAATAGACTTTAAACCAAAGACTATAACAAAAGACAAAGAAGGTAATGTAATGTAATGATAAAGGAATTTGATCAAGAGAATATAATATTTGTAAATATTTATGCATTCAACATAAGCATATCTAAATATATCTAAATATATAATAATATAATATTAACAGATCTGAAGGCACAAATGTAATAATGGCAGAGGACTTCAATACTTCACCTTCAACAATGGATAAATCATCCAGACTGAGTATCAATAAAGAAATACTGCTATATGTTAGATCAGATGGACCTAACAGATGTATATAGAACATTCCATCCAGCAGCACCAGAACACACTTCTTTTCAAGTACACATGGACTATACAGGCTAGATCATGCATGTGGATCATTCTCTAGGATAGGTCATATACATGGACCAATTTCCAGGATAGATCATATGTTAGGACAAAAATAAGTTTTAATAAATTTAATAAGATTGAAATCATATCAAATATCTTTTCTACCACAGAAATCAATAACAAGAATAAAACTTGAAAATCCACAAATATGTGAAACAATGTCATATACCATAGCATCAAAATTAATAAGATACTTAGGAATAAATTGAAGCTAGAATGTAAAAGATCTGTATACTGAAAACTAAAGACATTGATGAAAGAAACTGAAGAAGATAAATAAAATATCCCATGTTGATGGGATAACATCAATTAATATTGATTTTAACAATTAATATTGTTAAAATGTTTGTACTACCTAAAGCAATCTATAGATTCAATGCAATCTCTATCAAGATTCCAATGGCATTCTTTACAGAAATAGAAAAAATAATCCTAAAATTTGTATAGACTCACAGAAGACCCTAAATAGCCAAAGATATCTTGAGAAAGAACAAAGCTGGAGGTAGCACACTTCCTAGATTTCAAACTATATTAAAAGCTGTAATAAAAAAATAATAATGAATGTATTAGAATAAAAAAAGTCACACAGATCAATGGATCAGAATAGAGAGCCTAAAAATGGATCAGAAATACTAAATTTAATACATAGTCTATTAATTTATGACACAGTAGCAACTCCTGGAAAAAAAAATATAGAGAGGGGATAGCTCCTTGGCATTGGTCTTGGCAATAATTTTTTAGACTTCACATCAAAAGTAAAGACAGCAAAAGCAAAAATAAAAAAAATAAGACCACATTAAACTAAAAACCTTCTACATAGCAAAGGAAAGCATCAACAAAATGAAAAGCAGAATGGGAGAAAATATTTGCTAACCACATATCTGACAAGGGGTTAATATCCAAAATATACAAGTAACTCATACCAGTCAATAGTAAAAAGAAATAATCCAATTTTAAAATGGGTAAAGAATCTGAACAGATATTTTGCCAAAGAAGATCTACAAGTAGCCTCTAGTACATAAAGGTGCTCAGCAGCCCTAGTCATCAGGGAAATGCAAATCTCAACCACAATGAGATACCTACCACTTCTCTCTTTTAGAATGGCTACTATTAAAAATACAAGAGATAATAAATGCTAGTAAGGATGTAGAGAAAAGGGAACTCTTTTACACTGTTGGTGGGAATATAAACTTACACAGCCACCTGGGAAACAGTATGGAGGTTCTTCAAGAAATTGAAAACAGAACTACCATTATGACCTAGCAATTCTACTTCTGGGTGTGTATCCAGAGGAAATGAATTATTATCTTGAAGAGATACCTGTACTCGCATGTTCATAACAGAATTATTTACAAAAGCCAGTGTATAGAAACAACATAAATGTCTGTTGATATATGAGTGAATAAAGAAAATGTGATATATATATGTGTATGTATATATATATATATATATATATATATATATATATATATATGGTGTGTGTGTGTGTGTATGTGTGTGTCTCTCACAGTTATAAGACTGAATAAGGTCTGAGGACCTAATGTATATCACTGTGACTACAGATGATAACAATGTATCATATCATTGAAATTTTCTAAAAAAGTAGAACTAGTTTTCACATAGACATATAAGGTAAATAGTAAGGTGATAGATATGTTAATTAACTCTTTGGGGGAATTCTTTTGCAATGTGTATGTATATTAAACATTTTACATTTTAAAGATCTTACAATGTTATTTGTCAATTACACCTCAGCAAAACTGACAAAATGAACTGACATATTAGAACATTTTATTACTGGACATTTTAAATGATCTTTGATAATATAAAGAAGTAGAAGACCTTAAGAAAAATAAAATGCTGAGAGGAGGAGTTGTAATGGGTTTGGGAGGAGGGGTGATGAGTACAGATTTGAATCCAATGAGTCTGAGGTACAATTTTTAACTTTAAAGAAAACTACAGATCAGAGGAAGTTTTTGGATTTACCTTCATCTATTATTTATTTCATTTATTTATCAAATATAAGTTACACTTCATGTTTAGGTTTTGTTTCACAAACCCCGATTCAAGGACTTAATCTAGTACTAGAAAGACATGTAGGGGCTCCTGGGTGGCTCAGTCGGTTAAGTATCCGACTCTTGATTTCGGCTCAGGTCATGATCTCACAGTTCATGAGTTTGAGCCCCACATCAGGCTCTACGTTGACAGTGTGGAGCCTGCTTGGTATTCTCTTTCTCTCTCTTTCTCTCTCCCCCTCTCTCTGGGCCCCTCCCATGTGTTTGCTCTCTCTCTCTCTCTCTCTCTCTCTCTCTCAAAATAAATAAACTTAAAAAAAAAAGACAAATAAGTAAGGGCAATCGATGAATGATGATAGAAGCACGTATAGAGGATAAAGCAATCAAGGTTTAGAGGCAGTGGTGCTTGAGCTGACCTGTGGAAGACCAACAGGTATTTGTGAACCAGAAAAGATGGGAAGGACATTACAGGGAAGTAATAAAAGCCAGGTGAGGTATGACCACTTGTGCCTTACTTCACTCCCTCCAGCTACTCTGAACTGCTTACAATACAGTTTTGCAAACACTCCAGATATTTTGTGTCTCCATATGTTTTATTCTCATGCTACTGTTCCCATTGAAATGTCCTTCCTTATTCGGATTGTCTCATGAGAATGTGTCATATTTTCAGACTCTGCTTAAGTACACTAAAGTCCTCTTAACATACAACCAGTAGCAAATAAATCAGAAAAGCTACCTTTCATTTCTTAATTTATTTCAGTTCCATCATATAAAACATATACTTATCGTCAATATAAAATATATTAGGCATATGTTCATTGCTATGGGAGGCAGTTTTCTGTATAGATAATTCAAGTAAAAAAAGCAAATGTGACATAAGGCAAAATAAGCTAAGGACCATGATATGGAGATATAGTACAGAAAGGCTTAATAAAGAAAGAGACTGAATCTAATTTTGGGCAGGGACACCAGAAAAGACTTCCTGGTAGAACAGATGATTTAAGATGGGTCTTGAGACTTGATGCTCAGCAGACAATAGGAGTGGGGAAATGAAGACCTTTAGAGGTGGTAGCAGCAATCCAAAACAAAGGCATAAATAAATGGTTACATTTAAGGAACATTGAATGGACTGGTTTGGCCTAGTAAATTGGGAAGTGTGAGAAAAACAACTATGCAGTTAGGTGAGGGATATATTGTGGGCAGACTTAAAAGTCAGGTTGAAGAATTCTTATAATCTATATTCTTAAGGCTTCTACAGATTTATTCCCTCCTTATATTCTACTATATCCTATTCTCCTACCATTTTTGGAGGAGTTTGTATCATGTAGGTCTTTCCAGATTTTAGTGACTGAATTGATTTTATTTTTAATGGCACACTCAACACACAAGAGAAACATAGATTTTGACAGATAATTTTTCCAAAACTCATTAAGCAGAAAGAAAATTCTCAAAAAAAAAACCAAGCATACAATCCTTGTACATCAGCAGCTACAATATTTCCATCTGGCACTTACGAAATAAAAAGGTATATAGTTACAAAAAGGTTTCTATAAGACACATAGTTGGCTGTATTTATGGGTAAAATAAATCCTGCTTTCACTTATTTTTCCTATCGTCGAAAGTATTAAACATGTATCTTTTTGAACAAAAATGTTGTGATGTTCCCCCTTCGGTGTTTTGTCAAACTGATGAAAAAAAGAGACATTTCATAAGAAGAAGATGGAATGCAAATGCAAAATATCTCAACTTAATGTGAAATACAAGTCTAATGACATTCCTTAGAACTTTCCCCAAAGTAATGAAAGAAAAACTCACTAAAACAATATATGGAAATCCTTTGACTCTTAGAATAGAACTTCAAAAGAAATGTATAATGTTCTGAACAATGTTTCTATTGAACTTATGCATATATAAAGCAGATATCTTTGTTCTTGGAAAATATTTCCTGGTAATATTCTTAAGTGTTTGTTAAGGGGGAAAAAAAAAGATAAATTGCAGTAGAGTACTTTGGATGTACATGTGGCCTACATATAAATGCAAATTAATTCATTATGTTATCGCTTAGTACACAGAATCAATGTGTGGTAGCAACACAATATGTCTGCTACTTTAATCTGGTTTTTTATTTGAAGAAATCACATTCTCATTAAGTGCTTTCTTTGTTAATAATAAAGAGCAATGATGCTGAAGTGCATGAGGCAGATTAATTTAGTAAAAACTGGTGTATCCCATGTATAGTGTAACTTTTTATGAAAGGAAAAGGCAAACTACAGCTTGTAGGCCAAATCTTGCCTGCTGCCTATTTCTTTTTTTCCCCACTATTTTTGTAAATAAAGTTTTATTGGGAACATAACCAGAATCATTCATTTACATATTGTCTAGGACTGTTTTTGTACTATAGTAGCAGAGTTGAGTAGTTATGATAGAGATGATATGGTCTGAAAGTCTAGAATACATACTACCTGGCCTTTTACAGAAAATTTTGCTCACCCATGTTCTAGAATGAATGTAGTTCCAAATTCAGTACATTGGTTATGCAGACCTTATATATTTTTTTAAAAAATCAGAACTGTAAGAATTTTTCACTAGCCTTACTCTCAGAGTCAAAATTGCATTTGTCTTCTGTAAAAGTACTAGTGCCAACAGGTAGCCTAAGGCAACACCTTTACCCTGATCCCTACATGTACTTCCATCAGTTCATCCTATTGCTTGATATGAATGAGAAATATATTCTCCATCTTATAAATTCTGTGCATAAAACATCATTAGAATCTTTGCTATTTAGTGATGTGTAAATATTTAAATAAAATAGTGCACTACTAATAAATGAAAATAGTATCGCTTTTATGCAAACATAGCTTCAACGGAAGTCCCTTAGCACTCCCTTCCAATCAAAGTGCCACCCTCAGATCCCTTTTATATAGAAATTTAGAACTGCCATTTCCTCAAAAGCTATGACGACCACATTGTAGTATTTCTAGTTAAGAAACCAGTAACATGTTTTTAGTCAAAGTTGGGGGTTCTCTATCAACATATATAACCTTATGGTAGGCATCAAAACAATTTTTGCTTCTTTTTTTTAGAGTATCTTCTATAATACAACTCATGTTTTGATGAAACTATGTGTATAATTCTTTACTTATTTTCTAGATGACAAATCACTTAAGGATCAAGTCTTATTTGGTTGTAGATCTAGCACATGGTAAGTGTTCAATAAGTATCATTTGAATGATAGAATAAATAAGTGAAAGAAATAAGTTTTCTAGTGTTGAATCATAGGATAATAATATTTAAACCCATTTGGATTCTGAATCTTAATGTCCCAGGCTCAAATACAGAATTACATTAAACATGATTTAAAAAAAATTCTTAGGAGTAAATTCTGAAAAACCAAAGGGAAAAAAAATAGTTATTTCTATCAACTCTAAAATAAATAAAGTGATCAAGTTTTTGTTTTCTTAGTCAGAATGCTAAGGCTTAGCACCCCAGGCAGTAAGCACACTAAATGCTTACATTTGAAAAAAACTAATGCTAGTGTTTATATTTGGAAGCTCAAAGTTCCATTTTAATTTCTCTTTTGATTACTTTGAAACAGTTTATTGCTGTTTTAATTTTGGCAATCTGGAAACTTAATTAGCCTAAGAAGGGTACTCTTGTTTATTACTCTTTAATATCATATGTATGATAAATACTTGTTCCACAAATGTCAGAACTTATTCCTTTCCCCAGAATATTTTACTTTTTAATAGTCACTGAATGTGTACTTAGAAAGGATAAAATAAAAATATATACTTAATATAAAACAAAGTATATAAGCCTTTATATTTCTGATAGGCTTGGATTTCAATAACTTCTATGTTTTTAGCTTGTAGCACAGTATCAAGTGTATCATTCATTTTTCCCATAGATAGAAATTTTTGCCTTTTATAATCATGTGAATTTTTGCTTCTTTTTTTTTTTTGGTTTCCCCTTAATAACCACTTATGTGTGATTTACTCTTGGTCTACCTCTTCTGACATTTGCTTTTGTGATATGAACAATTTTCTGTAATCTTCATTTTCCCATATACTTTAACTTTCATAGGTGTAGAAAAAAGTTCTGTAGGGGCACTTCAATACAGTATTTTTTATTTTCTTAGTAATTTATTTCAATTTTTACAAAAAGATGTCATAAATGTCTAAAAAATGGTATATTTTATAGCCCAAAGGACTCTGGGCTTTTGTAAACAGCTGTTCCCAGAAATTTGCTGACTCTATTTTCTTAGAAAAATCTCTTGTGTTTGTCGTTAAAAAACTATTGGCATCTCATTTATGAATAGTTCACCTTGGAGTTACTTGCACATGGTTTTCAGAGAATGGTAGGTTTGGTAGAACCATCTTTAATTCACTTCTCTTCAATTTGCCTAGAATTTGCCTAGAATTAAAGTCCAACAGACTTTAAGTTTCATGAAGGCAAGGTTCATAAGTTCAATAAATGTGACTGAATATAAATATAAATATCTGCTGAATAAATGATTAAAGCTTATACCTAAAGGAACTAGACAAAGAAGAACAAAATGCAAAACCATAGAAGGAATGAAATAATAAAGATTAGAAGAAAGATAAAAGATATAGAAACTAAAAACAAACAAACAATAGAACATATCAATGAAACTGGGAAGAGGTTCTTTGAAAAGATGAACAAAATTGATAAACCTCTAGCTAGATTCATAAAAAAAGGAGAAAAAAAGAAAGAGGAGTCAAACAAACAAAATTAGAAATGAAAGAGGAGAAACAACAATCAACACCACAGAAATACAAAGAATTGTAACAGAATATTATAAAAAATTACATGCCAACAAATTAGACAATCTAAAAGAAATAAGTAAATTCATAGAAACATATAATCTACCAAAACTGAAGCAGGAAGAAATAGTAAATTTGAAAAGAATAATTACAAGCAATGAATTGAATTGGTAATCAAAAAACTCCCAACAAACAAAAGTTCAGGACCAGATGACTTCACAGGCAAATTCTATCAAACATTGAAAGAAGAGTTCATACCTATTCTCAAACTTTTCCAAAAAATATAAGAGGAAGAAAAACTTCAAATTCATTCTATGAGGCCAGAATTACCCTGATATCAAAACAACGACATTACAAAAAAAGAGAATACAGGTCAATATCTCTGATGAACATAGATGCAAAGGTCTTCAACAAAATATTAGCAAACAAAACCCAACAATACATTTAAAAAATCATTTACCACGATCAAGTGGGATTTATTCCTAGGCTGCAAGGCTGGTTCAATAATTACAAATCAATCAATGTGATACATCACATCAACAAGATAAAAAAAGAAGCATATGATCATTTTAATGATGCAGAAAAAGCATTTGACAAAGTACAACATCCATTGATATACAGCCTCAGCAAAGTAGGTTTAGAGGGAACATACCTCAACATAATAAAAGCCTTATATGAAAAACACACAGCAAACATCATACTCAATGAAGAAAAACAGAGCACTTTTCCTAAAACCAAGAACAAGATGTCCAATCTCATCATTTTTATTCAACATAGTATTGGAAGTCCTGGCCACAGCAATCAAACAAACAAAAAAAAAAAAGAAAACGCATCCAGATTGGTAAGGAACAAGTAAAACTTTCACTATTTGCAGATGATATTATATTACATATATAGAAAAACCTGAAAGACTCCACCAAAAACTGCTAGAACTGATAAACGAATTCAGGGAGGTTGCAGGATACAAAATCAATGTACAGAAATCCATTGCATTTCTACACACCAACAAGGAAGCAGAAGGAAAAATTAATAAAACAATTCCATTTATAATTACACCAAAAATAATAAAATAGCTAGGGATAAACTTAACCGAAGAGGTGAAAGACCTGTACTCTGAGAACTATAAAACACTGATGAAAGAAACTGAAGACAACGCAAACAAATGGAAAGACATTCCATGCTCATGGATTGGAAGAACAAACAAACAAACAAAATGTCTATACTATCAACAGCAATCTACAGATTTAATGCAGCCACTATCAAAATACCAACAGCATTTTCACATAAGAACAAACAAACAATCGAAAATTTGTATGGACCCATAAAAGACCCCAAAGAACCCAAGCAATCTGGAGAAAGAAAAACAAAACTGGAGATATCACACGTCTGGACTTCAAGTTATATTACAAAGCAGTAGTCAAAACAGTATGATACTAGCAAAAAAATAGATACACAAATCAAAAGAATAGAAAACCCAGAAATGAACTCACAACTATATAATCAATTAGTCTTTGACAAAGGAGGGAAGAATATGCAATATGAAAAAGACAGTTTCTTCAATGAATGGTGTTGGGAAAACAGGACAGCTACTTGCAAAAGAATAAAATTGGACCACTTTCTTACACCATATACAAAAATAAACTCAAAATGGATTTTTTTAGTTTAAAAAGTGGATTATGAGTTAAAGCCATAAAAATCCTAGAAGAGAACATGGGCAGTAATTTCTCTGATATTGGCTGTAGCAACTTTTTTCTAGATATGTCTCGTGAGGCAAGGGAAACAAAAGCAAAAATAAACTATTGGGACTACATCAAAATAAGAAACTTCTACACAGCAAAGAAACAACTAACAAATCTAAACAACAACCTACTGAATGGGAGAAGATATTTGCAAATGACATGTCTGATAAAGGGTCCAAAAACATATAAAAACTTATACAACTCAACACCAAAAAAAATTATCCAATTAAAAAATGGGCAGAAGACATGAACAGACATTTCTTCAAAGAAGACATACAGATGCTCAACAGACACATGAAAAGATGCTCAACATCACTCATCATCAGGGAAATACAAATCAAAACTACAATGAGACATCACCTCACACTTGGGAGAATGGCTAAAATAAAGAACACAAGAAACAACAAGCATTGGCGAGGATGCAGAAAAAAGGAACCCTCGTGTACTGTTGTGGAGATTGTAAACTGGTACAGCCACTATGTAAGACAGTGTGGAAGTTCCTCAAAAAATTAAAAATAGAACTACCCTATGACCCAGTAGTGGCACTAGTATTTATCCAAAAACTACAAAAACACTAATTTGAAAAGATATATACATTATACATTTATTGCAGCATTCCCTCTGATAGCCAAATTATGGAAGCCACCTACATGTCCATCAATAGATGAATGGATAAAGAAGAGGTGGTATATATATACAATGGAATTTTATTAAGTCATAAAAAGAATTAAATCTTGCCATTTGCAACAACGTGGATGGAGTTAGAGAGTATTATGCTAAGTGAAATAAGCCAGTTAGAGAAAGCCAAATACCATATGATTTTACTCATATGTGGAACTGAAGAAGTAAAACAAATGAATAAAGGGGGAAAAAAAGAGACAAACCAAGAAGCAGACTCTTAACTATAGAGAATAATCAGATGGTTACCAAAGGGGAGGTCAGTGGAGGAATGGGTGAAATAAGCAAAAGGGATTAGGAGTACACTTATCTTGATGAGTATTGAGTAACATATGGAACTGCTGAATCATTATATTGTATACCTGAAACTAATATACCACTGTATGTTAACTACACTAGAATTAAAATAAAATTTAAAAAAATAAATAAATAAAAAGAGAGAAAAAGATGGGGCACCCTGGGTAGCTCAGAAGGGTAAGGGTTCAAATCTTGATTTCGGCTCAGGTCATGATCTCAGGGTAATGAGATTGAGCCCCACATTGGGCTCTGCACTGGGCGTGGAGCTGCTTAAGATTCTCTCTCTCCCTCTCCCTTCGCCCCTCCCTGCTTGCGTTTTCTCTATTAAAAAAGATTAAAAAAAAATAAAAAAATAGAATAAAATAAAATAATAAAATAAAATAATAAAATAAACGGGGCACCTGGGTGGTTCAGTCAGTTAAGCATCCAACTCCGGCTCAGGTCTGATCTCTATGTTTGTGGCTTCGAGTCCCACATCAGGGTCTATGCTGACAGCTTGGAGACTGGAGCCCACTTTAGATTCTGTGTGTCCCTCTCTCTCTCTGACCCTCCCCTGCCCACACTCTGTGTGTTTCTCTCTCAAAAATAAATAAACATTAAAAAAAATTTTTTAGCTAAAATAAAAAATTTAAAAAATAAGAGAGAGAGAGAATAACAGGTCAATTGATAAAAAGAAATAAAAATTAAAGACAGGATAACTGATGATTGCTTGGTGCAGATAAAAATCTTTGGAACAGGAAGTAGAAAATACAGATATGAAACCCAGACTTACTGCTTACTAACTAATATGAATTGGAACACATATAACTTCAGTAAATTTCAATTTCCTCACTTACAAAATGTCAATAAGATTTATCTTACTAGGGTTGTTTCAAGATTAAATGAGATAATAATTCTTTAATAAATACATTTCTTTCCTTTCATTTCCTCCTCTGACTCTACCTCTATTTGGTCTTGAAGGAATTTATTATAATCCAATTTAGAATCAGCCATTAGAAGCTCTATGATTCTAACAGTTTTGTAATGAGAAGTGGAATACCTGATTTTGAGGATTATCTATGGCCTTTCCTCTTCCTCTTCCTTTCTGCTCATCAGTCATTTACTATACACTAGCACACCAGAGGACAGGCAGAAAAACAGAGGACACAGTAGATTGCTTATGAAATCTTGCTAAATTGATAAATTAAGGAATAAATGATGTAAAATCAAGTAGTTTAGTTATATTTTAAGAGATAAATCAATTAGGCCAGACTATAGGACGGACATCCTAACAATTCCTTCAAGTGGACAGAAAAGTCGCAAGTGAAAATGTAGTCACTTTATGAAAAAAATTCAAATTCTATATTAAAAATAACAAACCAGAAAAGAATCCTCAGGGTTACCGCTAACCATTTTCCATTGACATGTCAGTTTCCTGCTACAGGAAAAAGCCTCCATGGTTTTGAGTAGCTCAGCAATAAAGGAAATAGAAGTTATTATCCCCTTCATGAAGAAGGCTGTGGAGCTGGTGCCTCTAAAATACTTAGTCTAGTTCTGTATGCTTTAATGACAGAAAGACATAATGAAACTGGAGGGGAACCAGAGAAAAGGAGCCAAATTGGCAGTTAAGAGGAAGACTAGAAGTATTTAAATTCTTAGAAAAGAGTCCTAGATTCTTATAATTGGAACTATTCTTAGACATCATATATACCAATTTCTTATGCTCACAGAATATTCTTGATAAATCATAAATAGTTTAGTTATCAGAGGCCTATAATATGCCGGGGACTGACTAGAATCCTTCACTTTTTTTGCAGCCTATATCCAAATTATCACCTTGAATATATCTCAAGTGCATCCACTTCTCTTATATCCACTGCCATCGTGGTGGCCCAAGTATCTTTCTTTCTCATTTAGGCTACTACAATAGCATTGTAACTGGTTCTCTTCTCCTACTCTGCTCCTCATAACCATGTTCCAACTTCCCAATCCATTGCAACCAGAGTGATTGTAAAACACAAATTAAATCATGTCATTGGCTTACTTAGAATACTTCAATGATTTTCCATCTACTTTAGGATCAAGTCCAAAGTAATAAACATGGTCCTGAATGATTTGGCTCCTGCCTCCTTTACTAATAGCCCTTAACTTTGCTTTTCCCTTGGCTCACCAAGGTCTATCCACATTGGCTTCCTTTCAGTTCCTGTAACAGCTAAATGCTTTCCCATGTAGGACCATCACATATAACAATAACCACCTCCACCACCATTACAGCTAACATTTGTCAAGTTTTTACTATGTGACTGGCTCTGTAAGAAGTGCTTTAAGTGTATTATCATTCTTAATCCTCACAAGAAATTCCACGAGGTAGTTTTTTCATCCTTTTACTGTTGAGAAAACAATATTTAGAGAAATTAAGTTATTTTCCTAAAGCAAGGTAAGTCCAAAGGTGGAAAGTATGTTATATTGCATATTCCAGTAATGTTCTTTCTCTCTACTCTTCCCTAGCTAGATCATACCATGCTTTATGGTCACAACTCACATGTCATTTCCTCAAAACAGTCTTCTCTCATTTTCTGGTCCAAATTTGGTACCCATGTCATAGACGCTTAAACTTTTCCTCTATAGAATGTATCATAGTTTATCATTATGTATTTCTTTATACAGTTGTTATTTATTTATTTATTTATTTATTTTTAACTGTATACAACTGTATCTTAGTTGTTATTTATTTAATATCTTCAAACCTCCAACAGACTTTAAGTTTCATGAAGGCAAGGATCATAAGTTCAATAAATGTGACTGAATATAAATATAAATATCTGCTGAATAAATGATTAAATAAAGGCATCTAAACCTTCTAAGAATGAGGTGTTGAATAACTCCATGGGAGAGTCTAAGTGTTAGAAATTCTATTAAAATATTTTTGCCTACAAAAAAAGCTATTCCCTTATAATGTCTATCCACTGACCCTAATTCTGGTCTCTTGACTCATACTGAAAAACTAGATTCTTTTCTCTTTCATACCTCTTTAAATACTTTCAGCCTAGAAAATTAAAGACAGAGAGGACTGGCATTTAAGGTGGGATAATTCCAGATTTATTCATTAAAAATAGAATGCTAGAGTGAAGAGGATGAAGGGGCATCTTTTTAGAATTACAGACGTATTTGGGGCACATTCACAGCAATTAATTATTTGCCACAGTATACGAATATAAGAAGTACATAGACCTGAAATATTGATGGGGCTGCTGCTGTTGGCATGCTATCATAAACTGTATTCTAATGTGTATAGATCTAGAAAGAAACAAAACTGGAGGAGGTCCAATGAAAGGTAATTAAAAGACTGTATAAAAAGATTGGGAAAAGTAAAAACTAGCTATGCAATTACCACTAACCTCAGATACCTCAAAATTACAAGATTGATGTCAGAAAGTACGATCATATCTTCCCGTATCTCTTGTGAGTTCTGTTTCAACAGAACTCTGGATTAGATGAACTATATTTCTAATATTTTGAAATTAAGGAGATAAAAGCTGGGGATTACCAAGAGGCAAAAATAAAATACTCTTTAGGCATTTTATATATTTTTAACTCAATAGAGCCACTAAACTTTTTTTTAAGTCTTTATCTCCTATCTTTAATGAGAAAAATGGCCTTTTCATGCCTCAAACATGAAAAGTCCCTTCTGTTTGACGGTATATTTGATACTTAAAACCTTTCAACAACTTGTGGGCCAAGTGGCTGTTAAACTAACATGAAACATCCCTGGCTGTGTTAAATGATTTGATGGTGGGGGGATCCTTTCACACAGTATATGTATATCAAATCATCCAATAAACTTTAAATATCTTATAACTTTGTCAACTATGCCTCAATATACTTTGGATTTTGAGATTTATATTTTGAGTTTGGAGGTCTAGGTTTTAATCTCAGCTCAACAATTTATTAGCTATGTAACTTTGAACTGGTTACTTATTGTGCTTTAATTTCCTCATTTCAAAAAATGGAATGACAAAATGTGTCCTTTAAAATTGTTTGAGAACTGAATGAAATGCCACAATATTAAACATCACTTAGTATTATGCCTGGCACATAGCAAATGATCAAAATATGTTAATTTCTCTCCAATAACAGGAATCCACTATCTTTCAAAGCACTCCATTTCCTCTTTGGATAGCACTAGCAATGAATTCTTATACTATGTGGAACTAGTCCAACACTACTAAGTAAATAATACTTAGAAGTTTAATATAAGATACTATATTAAGAAAAGATGTTCTTCATTGGTATGTTAACTTTGGCTATTAATTCTCTCTATATATTTCTTAAGTAATTTATCACTCAGAAATGGCAGAATTTGATTTCTTTGAGTGACCTTAGAAAAATATGAGTTATAATTATATTTGAGAAGAAGTCTTTTATGATCTAATTGATATAAATAAATACTCCATTGAAATTTTCCTTTCCAGTAAAAACAAAAACAAGAAATTCTCTTTCTAGTGATTCAGGATTAATTGGTATGGTAATGATCTTTTAAGATTAAATGGAGCTCTCTTTATTTTTATAAGAATAATGACTAAAAATAACAAGCAGGGTGCCTGGGTGGCTCAGTTGGTTAAGCGTCTGACTCTTGGTTTCAGCTCAGGTCATGTTCTCACCATTCATGACTTCGAGCCCCACATAGGGTTCTGCACTGACAGCCAGGAGCCTGCCTAGGATTCTCTGTCTCCTCTCTCTGCCCCTCCTCCACCTGTTCTCTCTCTCTCTCTATCCCCTCCCTCTTTCTCTCTCTTTCTCAAAATAAAGAAACTTTTTTAAAAAAGAACAAAAAATTATAATATCAGAAATGTATTGCTGTTTTACCATAAGACCAGAAAATATAATTGTTTAATTACTTAAGATTGCAAAATAATTTTTAAGAAAATTATATTTTTGTGTAAATCATAAGATAGGTTAGAGGGAATAGAATTTGCTCACTTAATCTATTAAATGGTACCACTTGCTTTGTGATTACCCAGCACACTTTGTAAATAAACTCATGTGACTTGCATCAACTTAATTTACCATTTTTCATATGTTAAACAGATTCACTTGTTATCACATTTGAAATTGGCTGGTGTGAACTGAAAAGTAATGTAAATATAAAATACACACTAGATTTCAAATACTTTGTATCAAAAAATAATATATTTCATTAATAATTTTAATATTGATCACATGTTGAAATGATAAAATATTTTAGCTGGTTTTTCCTAGTGCAGGTAATAAAATTACTACTAACATAACTGATTCAAATATAACACAAAGCCTCCTACTCCTACAAACTGAAATGTAAATTTAAGCAAGTCAAACTTTTTTTTTGAGGAAAGAGATTATGTTTTCCAGTACTTTACCTCTTAGTTTAATCTTTCAAATCTAAAGAAAAATATTTTCAAACTCAGCAGCTTTATTAACTATTTTATGGTTTGATAAGTTGCAGCTTTTTAATTATGAAAACTGTTAAGGTCAAATTTAGATTGAAATGATCAGAACCAAAATTAAAGATCAATTAGAGACAAGAATGCTCCTGAGATTATAAATATAATTTCTATTGGACAAAAATAACAGTAACTGCATTTCCCCTCATTTCTCTTATATAATAGTAAGTTTTGTCTGTCATATCACAAGTGAGTTTAAATTTGTAGGAACTATAAATTTTATATTCAGAATTTTATAAGCATAGCTGGTAGTAATGTGACTCTTAAACATGCTTACAGATGACAGAAAAAAATAAGAGCATAAAATAAGCTTACTGTTTCACCAATCTTTCCAATGTTTCCTTGGTCTCCTACTTCGCCCTGTTGATAAATAATGTAAAGCTGTAAAAATAATTATTTTTCAAACAAGATCACTCATGACACTGTTTCCATTTTCATATCTTATGCAATTAGTCAAAAGCTAAAAAAAAAAAAGGCAAAGACAGCCTTAGTTCTTCAAAACTCTGTGATGGTATTCCTGAGGAACGTAGTCTTTCCACTCTTTTCATTCAAATAATATTCACCTATTTTCTTAAGTTACATTCTTTGATTTATGACTTTTAATAACTTTTAAAACACTTTAACAAATAAAATTTTTTAAATGAAATATTTGTTGAGGTGTACCCTGTAAAGGGCAGAGTGATAAGGGCTATGGAAGATATTAAGAAGAATAAAAATAAAGTCTTGGCCCACAGGAAAGAGCTATTTGTTTCAGGAGAAAAGATTTCACAATACCGAGCAGGATACAGGTCATGGTTAGGTGGTAAGCAAGTTCACAGAGGCATGCACACTGAGGGCTGGTAAAGCGAGCACTGGCTTCACCGGGGAAGGGACGTATGCTCTTTCATAGCCTTAATTACAGTCTATAGTCTCTAACACTCTGAAAACCCTAAGCTTTTCGCAAATTGTTTGGTGTGAAACCTGACCTAACCTGAATTTATTTTGTAGCAAAGTTTTATCTGATCTGAGTGAGGCTTCTTATAGTCTTGTTTTAATTAATCTGAACATCCTTATATTTCACCACAGAAATATAGTGTTTCTAACTAGGGTGTGCATCCCATAGCCTGCTGGCAATGTTAAGTAAAATATAGTATATGCACTATATTATCTTTTGAAAATCCAAACGGCAATGATTTCAAATAATAGATCATAAAACTGTATTTGAGTTGGGCCCTGAAGAACAGGTGATACTTCACTGGTGATGAAAAAGGCCCATTTTTGGTGTTGAGGAGTGGCATGAGTGAAAGCTGAACAAAGGCACAGATTAATGAAACGTAGAAGATTAAATTCAGGATGCCACATATAATCTGACAAGAATGTATGCCTTATTTATAGAAATAGGAAATTAAACCATCAATTTCTGTTTAAAAATTAGTAATTATAATTCAGCATGGAATAGTACAATGTTAAACTGCAGTAAACAATACTGTAGACACTAATGACATATAGAGAGTTACTAAACATTTGAAATTGGCTGGTGTGAACTGAAAAGTAATGTAAATATAAAATACACACTAGATTTCAAATACTTTGTATCAAAAAATAATATATCTCATTAATAATTTTAATATTGATCACATGTTGAAATGATAATATTTTCATATCTTGGGATAAATAAAATATATTACTAAAATTAATCTCATTTGTCTCTTTTTACTTTTATATTGTGGCTCACATCTGTGATTCATCTTACATACTCTATTGAATAATGCTGATTTTAAGCACTGAAACCTAATATTCACATGAGCACTCAATTTGAAATAATTTTTTAAAGACTACACAAATGTTCATCTCAATTTCTACACGCATTTAGATAAACAGTAAACATTGGAGCATTGAAGTCGTTTGTAAATCCTAGTTTTGACTGACAATTCACTAGATGGGTTTTATAAAATATTTGTGGCAGAATAATATATAGATCATTAACTTCCCTGTATTTCCCCCTCCTGTCCCAATACCCCTCTCAAATTTCAAGGGAGATGGACAGTTTATGCTCTGTAGTCTTAGGGGAGATGTGTGTTCACAGGTAGAAAGCAGAAGTTGCTTGCAGATTACCTGCATTCCTGCTTTAGTTTTCAGAGAGCCTGAAGGTAGGAGGTGAGTTGTCTTTGAGGGCAACAAGAGAGAGAGAAATATTTCCCCAGGCCTAGGGAGAGGACAGAGATCCTAGGGCTCTGTAAAAGGTGGGCTGACCTTTAACCAATCCTCACCTGCCCCCCCAGCAGTGCCAGCTTCCCACAAGGGAATGCCACGTTCCGGTCAATAGCTATATTACACACCAAGACTAAAATTTCGGGGACAAATACAAGGAGCTGAACATTAAAGAACTCCTTCCTCTCCTGGGTAACAAAGAGCCACGTAGATGCTGGCATGGTCCGAGGAAGAAGGCAGGATGTCAATACAATTAAGATTCCGTTTCTTGCCAGTTTAACTAGATGGTAGCTCCCAGGTAGAATTCTTAGAGCTATCTGGCAGTACAGGGATTAATCTCAGTCAAGGAGAAATAAGCTTTCTGTTTATAAATATCATGCTTCTATTTTTGTGTATAACTTGCAAGTCAGGCACACATATCCCCCCAGGATAATTTCAGCCACAGACAGAGAAGCTGACACATTAGAAAATATTTTAGCTCATATTTCTTTATTAATTGACCTTAAAAAATATTGTTTGGTTTTTCCTTAGATTCTAGTATCACAAAAGTAACTAGTTTAATATAAATGATGAATTCTAACTTTAAGAAATTAGCTATAGTGCTGTAAAGCTTTTGAATTTTTCCTTAAGTTTTAAATTTGTATAAAGTGGGGTGCCTGGGTTGCTTAGTCAGTTATGTGTCCAACTCTTGATATCAGCTCAGGTAGTGATCTCACTGTCATGGGACTGAGCCCAGCATCAATCCCTGCTTGGGATTCTCTCTCTGCCCTTCTCCTGATCACACATGCATGTGCTCTCTCTCTCTCTCTCTCAAAAATAAATAAATAAACATTTTAAACATTGTATAAATCACCAGTTCTTATGAGCTAGTTTCCTTTAGATCTTAGTATTATACATATAAAACCGCTGCATTGCTTTATATTTGTTGGTATTAAAAAGTCATTTAAAATTTGGAAACAAGGCAAAAAAGTAGGTGACACATCCTTTTAATGACAGAAAGTGGTATAGGCACCCCAGTGACTATCTAGGGAATGTACTTAGTTAGAATCACTGTAATTGCTTAAAGAGTCCAGACTTTATGCAATGTAAATTACATATTATGTATATATAAATTATATATTATATACACGTAAATTATAAATCTATATAATATATAGATAGGGGTTCCTGGTGGCTCAGTTGGTAAAGCGTCTGACTCTTGATTTTGGCTCAGGTCATGATCTCATGGTTCATGGGTTCGAGCCCTTCATTGGGCTCTGTGCTGACAGTGTGGAGCCTGCTTGAGATTCTCTGTCTCCTCCACTTCTGCCTCTCTCATGCTTGCTCTCTCTCTCTCTCAAAAATAAATAAATAAATAAACACACACACACACATATATATATGTATATATGTGTGTATATATATGTATATATGTATATGTGTGTGTATATATGCATATATATGTGTATATATATGTGTATATGTGTGTTTGTATATATATATATAGATATATATATTTAGTGAAGTTATATTAACTTGTAGATTTCTGTCCAGTGAAATGAACAGTTGGGGCCCCAAAATGATGGTTTATTCTCCTGTATCTACCCACAAACTTTAACATCTCTTTTTTCAATTGCATATCTATTCAAATAAAGATACAGATATAAATACATAGTCACAATCATAAATATTTATAGACACAGATATATAGATATTGATATAGATATAAAGATATATGGCTTCTCAAACACTATTTGAGCCAGTTTTAATATGTTATTGGTTTCCTCATTAGTAAGGTGAATAAAATCTTTGACAGGTGTTCATATTATTTTTTTTAACGAAAGTCATAATTTTATCTTTTTGAAAATGATGCTTTACAACTAGTCATAAGTCAGCCACTTTACCTTTAAGCCTTCTGGTCCTGGTTCACCCGCATACCCCTTTTGACCTGGTTTTCCCTAGAAGAGAACAGAAAAAAAGAGATATGTTTAATCATTTTCATTTTAGAAATTTCCAAACATTTATGAAATTCAGACCATTCTATGAGATGAAATACTTAACAATTATTTGATAAGTGTATTTTAGCATACCTTTTTGCCATTCATTCTACAGTGTTTAACTCTTTACTATATGCCCTGCACAGTTCCAGGGGTGGGGGATTGAGGAGTCCACTGAGCATACCTGCCTAGTTAGAGCTTACATTCTAATGAGGATGATATAATATTTAAAAAATAAGTAAAATATATAGTTTGTTAGGTAGTGGTAAATGTGAAGGACACAGTAAAGCAAGGGAGGGAGATATAAATTGTTGTGGGGGTTTTGTTCAAAATTTTAATAAGTCTTCCCTGAGAAGGTGGCAATTGAGTAAAGACTTAAAGGGGCAAGTTATATAGCTATCTGAAAAAAGAGTATTCCAAGCAGAGGAAAAGAGCATGTGCAAAGGCCCTGAGGCAAAAATGTGACTGGTATGTTGAAGAAACCATGAAGAGTCAATGAAGCTGGAGCATAAGAGAGGAAAAGATCAGTAAGAAGATGAGGTCAAAGAAAGGAATGGGGAATGGGAAGCCAGGTCATGTAGGGCCTGGTAGGTTATATTCAGCCTTTCACTCTGAATGAAGCAGGAAGCCTTAGAAAAGCTTTGAGGAAAGAAGTGTCATTATGTATGCTTTAACAAGATCACTTTGATTCAAGGGCAGAAGCAGGAAGTCCAAAGAGGACTGAAATAACCCGAGCGAAAGATGACAATGGCATAGGTCAGGGTAGTAAGAGAGAAGGTTGTGAGAAGTGGTAAAACTGTGTATATAGTTTGAAGGCAGGGCTTACAGGAAGACCATGCTCACAGACCATGTGTAAAATGTGAGTGAAAGGGGAGTCAAGAATAAACTCAAGATTTTAATTCGAGTAATGGACTAAATGAAATGGAGAAGACTGTAAGAAGAAAGGTTTGGAAGGTAAATTGGAAGCTCAGTATTGGACACTGCCCTTTGATACTCTTGTCAGATACCTAAGTGCAGAGACTGTGTGGTACTTTTACATGTCCAGAGGTTCTGAGGGTAGAAAATTCTTATCTAAACGTATGATTTTGGAACTCACCAACACTGATGGTATTTAAAGCCATAAGAGTTGACCAGTTTATCTGGTCCAGTGTAAATAGAAAAGAGATTAAGTCCACAAACCAAACCACTCCAAAAGTTTGAAATTTGAAGAATTGAGGAAAATACACAAATTTCCTACCAGAGGAAGAAAGATCATGCAATAAAGAAAGTGCTTCTAGGAGGAGGGTGTGATCTTGTCAAATTCTGAGGGTTACTGAGTAACATGAAGACTAAAGACTGACCATTGAATTCCACAGTATAGAAGTCACTGATGACCTTAATGAAATGATTTATTTTGGAGTGGTAAGGAAAAGAATGGTTTCAGCAGACAGCATGAGGAGAAGAACTGGAGAGCATGTATAAACAATAATTTTTTTTAAGTTATTTATTTTGAGAGAGAGAGAAAAAGAGAGAGACTGAGAGTGCAGGGAAGGGGTAGAAAGACAGGGAAAGACAGAGAATCTCAAGCAGGCTCTGCATTGTCAGTGCAGAGCCCAACATAGGGCTAGAAACCATGAACCATGAGACCATGACCTGAGACAAAACCAAGAGTTGGATGCTTAACCAACTGAGCCACCCAGGGGCCCGACAATAATTTTGAGTATTTTTTACTGAAAAGGGAAGGTGAAAAAGGTAACACCTGGAAGAAAACCTGGGATCAATATAAGTTTTGTTTTTTGTTTTTAAGCTGGAAGAAATAATAACATATTTATTTGCTAATGGAATTGATCCATTAGAGAGAACAAAATTAAGATGCAGGACAAAGTGGGAAATAGCTGGATCAATGTTCTTCAGTAGGCAAGAGAATAAGATATGTAGTAAACAAGTAGTTTTGACCTTACCTAGAAAAATGGCCTGTTCATTCACAATAACAGGAGAGAAGGCAGAGCCAATGGTGTAGATACAGAGAGGTGGGTAGAAGCAATAGTAGAAACTTGTATTCCATATGTCAGTCTTCTAAGGGAACTACGATGGAATGTAATGGGCTAAGAATGAGGATGATAGAGAAATGAATGGAGTTGAGAAGAGAGGAAATATAAAATAATTAAAAACTTAAAGTAACTGAGAATGGAAATGGAATTCAGAATGCAATCAAAAGGATAATTTAGTGTTTTAAGCATGATGAGGAAGGATGTGAGGTTATGAGGGAAGTAGGAATAATGGAAAGGCAATAGGATCAATGGATTAAGATTCTAATTGTACAAGAAAGAATGTACTAGAAAGAAAGGAGATTATGGTTGGAGAATGACAAGTTTGAAACTGAAAACAAGGAGAGGCTGCTATTATTGATAATGACAAGGTAAAGGTTGTGACCACAGCAGTTAGTACCTAAAGAAAGTAGAGAATAAGATCACTGAAGGAGAGGTAGTCAAATCCCAGATATTGGATAGATTAATCGAGTATGTGGTTTCGAGCACTTAACAACTGATATCTGATTATACAAAATTTGATGTAAAAGTGTGGGGTGTAGATTGTTAAATAGAATACTAATTTATAATACCTACCAGATATTATAAATTTGCATTTTGTTATTCCTATCCATTAACAAATACTTTCCTATCATTCTTTCTTAAAACAAAATAAATATTCTCCAGCTTTCATTGTATTTTGACTACAAACAAAAACTTTAGTTTGTAAAGTTTTCTTGTAAAAAAACACAACTTTAGTAACTTTAAAATTATATTTAAGATTTCTATACAAAAAGTTGTTCTAATTTTTACCTCTACCTTGCTTGAAATTGTCTAGCGCTTTCCTACCAAGCACAAAGCAGAGCAAAGAATAAAAAATCAACCCATTATTGTTTAATGTCAATTTGCAGATATAGGAGAATAAATATAATTAAGAGTCTAAATTATTAGATTTGTCTATGATATTTACAAAAAGAATTTTAAATAATACACTTCAATCACACTGTTTTGGGAAAAGCCTTAGCAAGAATATTTTTTTCATCTTTAATAATAGTCACTCAGACATTATAGTAATTAAGAAGTAGTGACACATTGGAGCGGGCAAGATGGCGGAGAAGCAGGGAGCTCTGTAATCCGCGCACGCCCGTATGGATTGAACTGAGAAGGACTGAAGTGATAAAACTCGGATTTGCAAGTGGGGGGAAGAAGAAACAGACGCCAGAAAGAAGACAACCTCAAAGATGCCTGAGTGAGTGACTGTGATCTGGGAAATTAGGGGACGGGAGGGCCCCGGTGGTAAAGGGGAAAGGAGCCCCCGAGCCCAACACAGGGAGAGCGCGCTGTGCCCCGGAGAGACCAGGGGAAGAGAAAGAG
>CM053570.1:32413636-32557220 GCA_028646485.1 Cryptoprocta ferox | reverse complement strand
GGTCTTGGTGGAGGTCACTTGTGGGGAAGAGCACTGGGTGTTATATGGAAACCAACCTGACAATAAACTATAAAGTTTAAAAAAAAAAAAGAAGTAGTGATACATCATATCTACATTACAGAAGGAATCTCTTTGGAATCTGTATCAGTCCATTTATAATCTCTTTGAATACAAGAAATTCAGAGCATCAGTGCAAGGCTTTTGGTCCTATTTAAATTTTGTCATATTAGCTTTATCTTGAGCATGTAACGCTTGAGAATGTAACAGTAAATTTAAGCCTATTTTAATACTTTAAAAAATGTGGACAATATGCAGGGTTGTTTTCCAGATTAGAGATGATTCATGTGACATAGATCAATACTAGGCTTAAACTGATCTTCAACCGATGGTAGCAACAATAGTAATAAATATTAAGACTGAGCAGATAAGGGGCAAACATGGCTCTCCTGATGTCTAGAGAAGTAAATTTTAAATGAGATCATTTATACTGGGCTCTAATAACAATGGTTCTGTTATATAACTTACCTCACAAAAAAAAGAAATAAAAATTCTTCTTTTTCTTTCAATTGGATAGTGCAGTATATGTGCTAGTGAGGTAAAGGTGCAAAAGAAAGAATTACTCTTTCCTTAAATGTAAAAATGTTTTAAGAACCTGTATGTTATGATGTTCTCAAGAAAAAAGAATTAGATGTAGTTCATGTGAGTCTAATGATTCCTCTCAAAATAAATGTGATATACACACCTTAGTTATCTCATGATAATGTAAACTTTGGTCATGCATGCCCAAGTTCTTAAAGAACTTATTTTCAGAACTTGAAAACAGATAATTTATATATTACTACACAATATTAACTGAAGAAAAAGATGACAAAAAATACTAGCTTTCCATAGTTTTACTGGCATACGTCAAAAACAAATTCCCAGAAATATCATTAAAATGGCTAAAGCATTTAGCTTTCTATTACATTTTTGAGAAAATTTATAAATAATTAGCCCACATTACTAAGACCATAAAACCACTGTCAGAACAAGTAAATATGCAGTAGGCATAATATCATTTAAAATATCCCTGGAAAATTCCAGTTATGGGCCTATATTATTTGGAGGGATGGTATGTTTTATTATCTTTGTTATAACTTAAAATTTGGTGCTATTAAGAGACATCCATATAACAGTTAATTTTAAGAGAAGCACTTTTTGAAAAGTATTTAAATGATACTTACTCTTGGCCCTAGTTCTCCAAAGAGTCCAACTGGTCCTTCTTCTCCCTTAGAAAAAAATCAAACTTTTTATGGTTTGAAATAAGTACTTAAAAATGTAAACACTTATTCTATTTATTCTGAAACCTGAAACTCACTGTGAAAATAAGGCTGTGGCTTGTTTGTATTTTAGAACTGTATCATCCCATAACATTTTAATTTTTGCAGGTACAACACCATGTCTACCCTAAGGGGGACCTGCACTATTTGACTATTTTTAAATTGGTACATGATAAAAGTAATATATAGAAAATTGAGACTGAATAAGAATAAAAGTGATTAGGGTATCCATCACAAAATCAGGATATCTGACAAGGGCTAATATCCAAAACATATATAGAACTTGATACAAAGCCATACCAAAAGCCAAAAATCCAATTAAAAAATTGTCAGAGGACCTGAATAGACATTATTCCAAACAAGACATACAGATGGCCAGCAGACACATGAAAAGATGCTCAGCATCCCTGGTCATCAGGAAAATGCAAATCAAAACCACAGTGAAGATTAAGAATCACTGAGATCAGAAATTAAGGAATAGCTTTACCTTCTTGGGTTCAACATCTATCCCACTCAATTAAGTTCTGAATAGATGGAAATTAATATACATTTGTATATTAAAATATTATTGGCATAGAACATGTTTGCTCTTGGTACATTTTAATATTCATTCATTCAATAAATATAGTTTTGATTCTTAGTTTTGTTTAAGGCAAAGAGATATAAAGGTATATCATATCCTACCCAAATGGAGTTTAATGTCTAGAGCTTTCTTTTTATTAACTTATAGGTCCAATATTCTTGGGATCAAACCAGTTATAATGTCATAAATATAAAATCTTGTATATTCTTCTAAGGATCAAAACATGTATGAGTGGAGGGGTGTTTGAGTGGCTTAGTCCGTTGAGTGTCTGTCTTTGGCTCAGGTCATGATCTTACGGTCAGTGAGTTCGTGCCCCGCATCCAGCTCTGTGCTCACAGCTCAGAGCCTAGGGGCTGCTTTGGATTCTGTCTCCTTCTCTCTCTGCCCCTCCCCCACTCATGCTCTGCTCTGTCTCTCAAATATGAATAAACATTAAAAAATTTTTTTTAAATGTATGAGTGGAAAGAGAATAGAGGAACATCAAAATAATGTTTATACATTATTCTCCAATAAAATTAAAAAGTAATAAATGTCTTTATATTTATTGAATATTTTCTAAATATACTGACTTTTCACCTTTAAATAAAAAGTTATTACCATACTGAATAGCACACACAGACCTACCTAGCTTCATATATTCTACTTTTTATTTGACCAACATTTTTTTTCAATTCACAATTCAATTAAAATAAATTTTCTTGGGTCACAATTAGAAAATAGACACAAATATATTCAAGTACATGTGTGTGAAATCCTACCTCAGATCCTTCAGACATTCCATGGAGATCACTGACATAAATTACTTAAAGAATACACAACACTGAAAATGATTCCAAATTCTATTCCATAACTGCCAGTATAAAATGGTAACTTAAAAAATCCTCTATGGCAAAAATTGTCCATACTAAAGCAATGTTTTCTTTAAGCGAAAAATAAAGGACTAGGGAAAATAAAAAAATGAAAATTTGAACTAAAACAATTGCTGACAGGTATTTATTTTCCATACCTGAGGTCCTTTGAGACCAGGAGGTCCTGGAGGTCCCCTATTTCCAAGGAGTCCCTATAAAAGAAACATAGGCACAAGCAAGAAAAACTAGTTTTTCTTCTTAGTTTTAATACTTTTCAACCAGCATTAATCTGGATATGAGCAATACAATTTGGTACCATTCTTTTCCCATTACGAAGTTACCAAATTGGTCAGAGGGTAGGTGACCAAATAGTATACAGCATTCAAAAAATTGGGAAATGTAGGATAAACTTATTTTTTAAAAGTATTTTAGCATTCAGATAATCTTCTCAGTATGTTTTTCTTCAATCAGACACAACCAGACACTCAGAAAAAGTACTTCTAAATTTAAAACAATGGGTCCTGGGGCACCTGGGTGGCTCAGTCAGTTGAGTGTCTGACTTCAGCTCAGGTCATGATCTTGCAGTTTGTGGGTTTGAGCCCTGCATTGGGCTCTGTGCTGACAGCTCGGAGCCTTGAGCCTGTTTTGGATTCTGTGTGTGTCTCTCTCTCTGCCCTTCCCCTGCTCACGCTCTGTCTCTCTCTTTCTCTCAAAAATAAAATTTAAAATAAACATTAAAATTAAAAAACAATGGGTCCAACTGTTTATTTGATAATAGTACAATATATATGTAATAGAGTATCTACAAAGTCTAAAAACAGATGGAAGGGGTATATGCTGTTTTAATATCCGTTAAGAGACTAGCAGAATCTAGAACACATTATTTGCACCAAATGTTCCTCAGCTTATTTCCCTTCTTAATACAAGCTGGTAAAAAGAGGGGAGTTTGTAGAAGAAAGTAGCAATCTGAATGTGATTCGCAATTTCATGATTAAAATAAATCTTTGTTAATCAAAATGCATGCTATTAAAAATCAAATGCTCTGAGTAAAAATTCAGCAAAGTCACAAAAAATTTTCTACTTCAGAAAACACCCTATAGTATCTTTTAACATGGTGACATTTTTCTTATTCAGCTTTGCTCCCCTAACTATACAATGTGTTAGCAAAGTTTTAAGTAAATCTCTTTTAAAAACTACCTTCTGCATTATTGCTTTTAGTGATTCTATAACTATTAAAAGATTTTGTCTAATTTTTAAATGTAGTAAATAATTATGTGAAATAGCAAATCTGTCCAGGTGGGTTTAATCATTAGTTCTGGAATGCAGATAAGTGACAAACTGCACAAAAATCTTGTCTTTACATTTTGCCTTGCTCTATCTTTGCTAAATTGCAACACAATCAAAAACTGAAAAACTCTTGGTCAGTTTGAAAGTTTATAATCTATTATCACAGGCATATTAAGTACATAGCACCATTTGAGAAACTGCATGACCTCAGGTAATAACTTAACTTTTTTGTGCAGTTATCTTATTTTTCATTGGAAGAGATGGATTAGATTATTGAAATGGATGTATCTTGTTTTACGCAAGTCCAACATACATTCACTTTTTTTTTTCAGGCAAAAGCATCCTAATTAGGGAAACACTTTCTCCCCACTCAGCCCACATGATTTGAAGGGAGATGAGTCTATCCCTGACTAAATTTAAGGGTGGACATGTGACATGTACCTAAGTCAGTTGGCATATTGTATACCCCCCAGAAACACGGATTGGTTCAGTAATGACCCAGAAACCCAACTCAGTCTAACTAAAGGAAATTCTGGACTACCTTGGAACAGTTGGGAATAGCATTAAGGATGATGTAAACCTAAACAGTGGGAAACCATGAAGGAGAGAGAGCCTGAGAATGAAACCCATAAATTAACAAATGAAGAGAGTAAGAGTAATTGGATTCTAATGATATTGTTTGGGGTCCTGGATTTAGTTGTTTGAATTCCTAAACTTTTCTCATATTTATATAATCATGTTTAAGTTACGTTTTCATTACTTACAACTGAAAGAATTCTGACTGATACAATGACTTCTAATTCTTTAATATCTAAAATATTCTTATAGATCTCTAAGTGGTAGGTTTTAAGTATTTAGACTGACTGAAGGTATGGAATCAGAATGCTATGATATTTAAGTTCCAACACAGGAAAGCTAAGGCTTAATTATTTAATTCATTGTTCATTCATTTTTCATCCAACATTTATTAATTTTCTACTATGTGTAAGGTCCAATAAATAGCACACTAGACCCTGAGTATAGAAATACGAATAAAACACAGTTCCTATTCTCAATGAATTCCTAATTTATTATTGATGATGGCACTTTAAAATAAAAATTCGTACATATCAAAGTAGAAGTAAAGTATAATGGGAACTTAGATGAAAGATGAAAATCTTTTCTGGGTCAGAATTTTGTAGTATCTGCAAATAATTTTTTCTGCTGAGTTATGGCAGGCTAATAAAAACTTATAGCATAAAATAAACAGACACTAATAATTTATTAGCAACCCCTGGGGCTCAAAAGACAAATATACAAGTTTAGATTAGTGTGTATGTGTAAGAAATGGACTCAGCTTTATAGCCAGGGTGTAACTAGCTGACGGGTGAGCGATAAAAGGAAACTAAGTTCTCTTATTCTCTCTCTCATTGCAGCTATTTACCCTGGATAGGTGGTACTACTGACCAAGAAACAAAAAATAACTCTCTCAGGGAAGCAGATAAACCCAGGTTCTTTTTTCCTTCTCTTCCAAAACCAATTTACAATCTTAAAAAAAATTATAAAGGCAGAGTTAAAAAAAAAAACAACTAGTTACATGCTGTTTATAAGAAACACAACTAAAATAAAAATATGGGGGAAATTTAAAGTCCAAAAAAGTAGAAAAAGATATGCAAGAGATTCACCAGCTCAAAAATAGCTGAAATAATCATATTAGTGTTACATATGATAGACTCTAAGGTAAGACAGATTATTATAGTTAAGAGGGTCACTAAATAATGAAAAATGGCTGTGTTCACCAGAAAGAGGTGAAAACCTCTCAATTTTTATGCAACTAATAAATTCCACATACATGAAATAAAAATTGATAGGTAAATAAAGATAAATTGAGTAATCTAATATTAGACAGGGACATTTTAACATATCTCTCAGAAATTAGTAGATCTGGCAGATAAAAATCAGTAGGAATAGAGAAGACTGAAATAGCAGAATGACCAAACTTGATCTAATGGCCATATGTGAAACACCAAATCCCCAAGTTGGAGTTTACAAAGTCTTTACAAGTACACATGGAAAATTTGTGAAAAGTAATCTCAAGAAAGAAAGAAGGCTATAAATGTCTATCAACGGTTGTATCAGTCACAAAATTGCAGTATATCTACATAGTGGGTTACTATATAGTAATAAAAATAAATAAGCTGTAATTACATGCATCAATCTAGAACATATGGGAAAGAAAAGACTGAGTGGCAGGAGCAAATCACTGAAGATTTAATGTAGTGTGATTCTATTTATATGAATTTCCAAAACAAGCAAAACAACACATTTTGTGAGAGTGTATATATAGATGGCAAAAGTATGGCAAACACAAGAGAGTGGTTATCTATAAATGCAAGAAGGAAAGTGAGGGATACTTGAGAAGCTTATAATGGTCTAATTCTTAACATTAATACAGTTTTTTAATTGTTATTGCTTAAATGGTGAACATGTCTCATATTTATCATGTTAAACAAATTCTTTTTTTTAACTTAAAATATAGAGACTCTGAAGTCAAGTGTGGATTTGAATTCCAGCTCTGAAGCTTACTAGGTTTATAACCTGAGTTTCCTTATCTGTAGAATCATGTTACCATCACCATCATAAGGTTGTTGCAGTAAATAAAAGGATACCTTGAATAATAAGGGTAATAAATATTAGTTTTATTCTTATACATTGCACATTGATTAGTGTTTGCAGCAGTCTTTAAACTGATATTGCACTTATCTACCCCAATAGTCACTACAGTAATATTTAAATTTGCTATTATTGTTCTTCTGAAAACAACTCCTTCATCATTTTACTCTCAAAATTTTCCACAGAGTAAAAGAAGAGAGTTTTGTACGTAACTGAAGTTAAGTTGTTATCAGCTTAAAATAGATTGCATAACGATAAGAGGTTTTATAGAAGCCTCATGGGAACCACAAAGTATCTATAAATGATACACAAAAGAAAATGAGAAAGGAATTGAAGCATGTCACAGCAAAAATTCAACAAAACACAATGGAAGACAGCAAGAGAGGAAAAGAGGAACAAAGAAGCTACAGGACACAAAACAATTACAATTAACAAAATGGCAATTGTAAGGCTTTTTTATTAGTAATTACTTTTTTTAAATGTTTATGTATTTTTAGAGAGAGCATGTGCAAGTGGGGGAGGAGCAGAGAGAGAGGGAGAGAGAATCCCAAGCAGGCTCCACACTTAGCACAGAGGCCAGCCGTGGGGCTCAGTCTCACAACCATGAGATCATGACCTGAGCTTAAATCAAGAGTCAGAAGCTTAATCAATTGAGTTACCCAGGCACCCCAGTAATTACTTTAAATGTAAATAGATTAAAGTCTGAAATCAAAAGACTTAGAGTACCTGAATGGGTTTTTTAAAAGTCCAATTACATGATATCTACAAGAGACACACTTTAGGTTTAACAACATGGATAAAATGAAACCGAAACATGGAAAAAGATATACCATGCAAATGATAACCAAAAGAAAGCAGGTGTGGCCATACTTAGATGAAACAAAATAGACTTTAAGTCAAAAACTGTCATAAGAGACAAAGAAGGATATTAGCTAATGACAAAAGGGTCAATTCACCAGGAAGAAATAACAATTATAAATAAATAAGTACCCAATATCAGATACGCAAATACATGAAGCAATCATTGACAGAACTGAAGGAAGGAACAGCAACACAATCAGTGCAAGAGATTCCAATGCCCTATTTTCAATAATTGATAGAATGACCAGACAGAAGATCAATAAGGGAACAGAGAACTTGAATAACACTAAAAACTAAATGGTCCCCATAGATAAAGAATATTCCACACAGAGCAGAAGAATGCATTTTCTTTTCAAGTATATATGGAACATTCACCAGCATAGATCACATAGATCACATATTAGGTCACAAAACAAGTCTTAACACATATAATAAAATTTGAATTATAGCAACTATCCTTTCTGACCTTAATGGTATGAAAGTAGAAATCAATAGCAGAAGAAAAGCTGAAAAAGTCACAAATAGGAGGAAATTAAACAACACACCCTTGAAGAACCAATGGGTCAAGGAAGCAACCAAAAGGGAAATAAATTAGAAAATATCTTGGGACAAATAAAAATGAAAACACAATATACCAAAATTTATGCAATGTTTAAAAGCAGTACTAAAAGGGGCCTTCATTTTATCTATCTATCTATTTATTTATTTATTTATTTATTTTTAAAGTTTATTTATTTTGAGAGAGAGAGAGAGTGTGTGCAAGAGCACACATGCAAGTGGGGAGAGGCAGAGAGAGAGAGAGCTAGCTAATCTGTGCTTAGCTCAGAGCCAGACTTAGGGCTCGATCTCACCATTGTGAGATCATGACCTGAGCTGAAATCAAGAGTCAGACACTTAACTGACTGAGCCACCCATTGGCCCCCAGGAGAGAAATTTAAAATGGTAAACACCTACATTAAAAAAGAAAGATCTCATATAAGCCACCCAACTTTACACCTGAAGAAACTAGAAAAACAAAAAAGGACCAACTAAGCCCAAGGTTAAGAGACAGAAGGAAATAATAAAGATTAGAGCAGAAATAAGTGAATAGTGAGTAGGAAAACAAGAGAAAAAATTAATAAAACTTGATAAAAATTAACTAAACTTTTGTTGATGAAAACATCAACAACATTGACAAAACTTTAGCTAGACTAACAAAATGAGGGACAATACTCAAATAAAATAAAAAATGAAAGAGGATCATAAGATGCTAGTATGAACAATTATGTACCAACATTTTGGATAACCTAGAAGGCATACATAAAATTCCAAGAAGCATATCCTAGAAAATAAATCATGAAGAAATACAGAATCCAATAGATCTCTGAGTAGTAAGGAGATTGAATCAGTAATAAAATATATCCCAGCCAGGAAAAGCATAGAACCAAATGACTTCACTGGGGAATTCTATAAAACATTTAAAAAAGAGTTAATGTAAATCCTTTCAAACTCTTTCAAAAAGTTGATGAGGAGGGAACACTTCCAAACTCATTTCATGAGGCCAGCATTACCCTGATACCAAACCCAGACAAAGACACTACAGGAAAAGAAAATTACAAGCCAAATTCTTCAATAAATATAGGTATAAAAATCCTCAAAAAAAAAAAAAAAACACCCCAGCAAAATGAATTCAACAGCACATTAAAGGATCATACATCATAACCAAATGAGATTTATCCCTGGGATATATGAATTGTTCATATATGAAAATCAATCAATATGATATACCACATTAACAAAACAAAAGATAAAAATAACATGATCATCTTTATGGATGGAGAAAAAGCATTTGACAGAATTTAATACTTTTTCATGATAAAACACTCAGCAAACTAAAAATAGAAGAAAATTACTTCAACATAATAAAGGTCATATATGACAAGTCCACAGTTAATACTGTGCTCAACAGTGGAAAACTGAAACTTTCCTCTAAGATTAGGAATAAGACAAGGATGCCCGTTCTCACTGCTTCTATCCAAAATAGCACTAAAAGTCCTAGAAAGAGCAATTAGTCAAGAAAGAAAAAAATGCACCAAAGTAGGAAAGATAAAAGTAAAAATTCTGTTCACAGATGACGTGATCTTATATGTAAAAAATGTTAAAGATGTTACCAATGTATTGTTAGAATTAATAAATGAATTCAACATAGTTGCAGAATACGAAACCAACATATGAAAATAAGTTACATTTCTATACATTAACAACAAACAATTCAAAAAGGAAATTAAGAAAACAATCCCATTTACCACAGCACCAAAAACAATAAAATATTTATGAATAAACTTAACTAGGGAGGTAAAAGATTTGTCCACTGAAAATTATAAGACATTGTTGACAGAAGTTAAAGATGACACAAACAGTGTAAAGATATATCATGTTCATGGACTGACAGACTTAATACTGTTAAAACATTCATTCTACAAAAAGTAATCTACAGATTCAATGCAATCCTTGGCAAGAACCCAATGACACTTTTTGCACATATAGGAAAAACAGTTCTATCATTCATATGGAGCCACAAAGGCTATTCAGATAGCCAAAACAATCTTAAGAAAGAAGAAAGCTAGAGGTCGCAATTCCTGACTTCAAATATATTATATATATTAAAATTCCATAATAATCAAAACCATTTGGTATAAATACAGATGTATAGATCAATGAAACACAATAGAGTACCCAGAAATAAATATATGGTCAAATAGTCTTTGACAAGAGTGCTATGACTAAAATGGGGAAAAGATAGTCTTTTTAACAAATGGTGTTAGGAAGTCTGGATATACATAGGAATGAAATTGGGCTCCTAAACTACACCATACATACAAATCAATTCAAAATGGATTAAAGACTTAAAGGTAAGATTTGAAGCCATAAATGTCCTAAAAGAAAACACAGGCAGAAAACTTCATTACATTGGTCTTGGTAATGACTTTTTGGATTTGACACAAAATCAAAGGCAACAAAAGCAAAAATAGACTAGTAAATACTTCTGCACAGAAAGAAAACAATCAACACAGGGAACAGGCAACTTACAGAATGGGAGAAAATATGTGTAAACCATAAATCTGATATGTGTTTAATATCTAACATAATAAGGAACTCCTACAACCCAACAGCAAAAACCAAATAAGCCAATTAAAAAAACAGGACTATAACAATTAAAATAAAAGGACTATAACAAAAATTTCTCCAAATAAAACATACAAATGATCAAGTATATGTAAAATGTTCAACTTCACTAATCATTAGGGGAATGCAAATCAAAGCCACAAAGAGATATCACCTCATAACTGTTATAATGACTATTATAAACAAACAAAAAGGAAATAAATGTTGACAAGGATGTAGAGAAATTAAAACCTGTGTGCACTGTTGGTGGGAATATAGAAAAATATTGTAGCATTATGGAAAACTGTGGAGCACCTCCAAAAATTAAAAATAGAACTACCATATGATCCCAGCCATGCCATTCCTGTGTATTTATCTAAAAGAATTGAAAACAGCATCTCAAAGAGATAAATGTATTCCCATGTTCAATGCAATATTACACAAAAGTCTATAGGTGGAAACAACTTAGATGCACATCAGTGGATGAATGGATAAAGAAAATGTGGATATTTAGACTACTGGGCAATGGACTGTTAGCCTTTAAAAAGAAGTAAATTCTAACACATGCTACATCATGGATGAAACTTGAAGACCTTATGTTAAGTGAAATAAGCCCATCACAGAGGAACAAATAGGTATCTAAAGTAGTGATAGTCATAAAAGCAGAAAGTAGAATGATGGTTACCATAGGTTGGAGGTGGAAATTCAAAGTTGCTGTTCAACAGGCATAGACTTTCAGTCATGCAAGATAAAAATGGTCTAGAGATTTGCTGTACAACAATATACATATAGTTAACATTACTGTACTGTACACTTAAAATTTGTTGAGAGTAGATTTTATGTTACGTTTTTATCACTACAACAAAAAAAATCTTCTTTGGGGTTATTAGCATTTAAATTTCTCAGCTTTAGGGGCGCCTGGGTGGCTTAGTCGGCTGAGTGTCTGACAGCTCAGATCATGATTTCACGGTTTGTGGGTTTGAGCCCTGCGTCGGGCTCTGTGATGACAGCTTGATCTGAGCCTGGAGCCTGCTTGAATTTTGTGTCTCCTCTCTCTGCCCCTCCCCTGCTTGCATTCTGTCTCACTCTCTCTCAAAAATAAATAAACGTAAAACAAATTTTAAGTAAATAAACTTCTCAGCTTTCTATTTAAGATATATCACAATCTGATTCCTAACTTTTTTTTTTTTGAGACTGATAGGTTTGCTTTTGCCCTCCATCGCTTTGTTCATTTTTGTATTTGTATTATATTTGTATAAAGACTCTCATTCCTTGACTCTACCTGGCCAAATCCGATCCATCCAACTCAAAATCCTACTGTAAAATCTTTCAGAAAAATGGCCATGTTAGTCATTCCCTGAGCTCCTTATTGTTCACTTATTTGCTGCCTAGTTAACTTTTTTAACTTTTCACGTGTGGAAATCTCACGCTTCCAGAAAATTACAAGTTCCTAGCAGACAGAGGACCATGTTTTAATCTTGTTTTCAAGTAATTTCTTAACACAATACATTACCCATTGTACAAACTCATAAGTATTTTTCAGCTGACTAAATGATGTCTGGAGAATAAAATGGCTAATATAAGAAATCTTGATTTAGCATATGAAATGTACTCAGGGCTGAGCCGAGGTGATCTTAGAAAACTATTTAGAGGTATGCATATTTCTCTTACCAAGTTAGCTCATGTCCATACAGATGATCACATGACATATTTTAATAATTCACTGTAAGGGTTATTTCCATATATTCTGTAACATAATTTCACAAATAGTAGGCTTTCTCTAAAAACTTATCAGAGATGTCATACAACAGAAAATAACAGCCTATTTTACCATCCCTAATTCCATAGCCAAAGTAACAACATGAATCATTATAGCAATAAATAAATTATTCTTCTGTTTACTGGAGAACAGAGAATATTTATTGGGTACTTACTTTCTGAAGTAAGCAGCAAAGGATGTGGTTTTTCTAATGTTATGGGATGCTTGAAAGCAGATGGCCAAATCGGGTGGCTCTTAAAAAGGCTCACGAAAGTATGTTTTGTATCTATATACACATATACATACACACACATACCCATAATGAATAGAACCATAATCAACACAAGTTTCCAATCTTAGTTTGAGGTTTCTAGTCAACTGGCAGAAAATGAAGAGAAAATAAAAGGCTTCTTTAGAGCTGTGCCAAATTGCTCTGGAAAGAACCCAACTGGCTTACGAATAGGATAACCATGTATTTCACAGAGAGTGCACATAATTGTCTTGATGACCACCTTGAATAGCCTCAACTGAGCTTTAGTAACTGATATTGTCCCTAGTTTCCAAACAAGATATGTATATTAAAATAAAGGAAGTTTTAAGATGCTTCCAGAATACTGTGTACAGAACTAAAGATTATGCTAATAGGGTCAGTATGTTTGACTCTGTTCTTCCCTTCTGTTTCTAGAAACAACTTCAATAAAAATATGAAGCACCAAGAAGAAAAACATAAGCAGACCCTTCTTAACCTACAAAACAAAGTCCTTCTTCTTTTAAAATTTTCCGGTTCTTTTGATATACTCATCTCTTCTGAAATGTTATTTTAAAATTCAGTAATTTGTAAACAATCAATTAGTCTAATAACGTTGCTGATGAGGCTTCAAGTTCATGTTTATTGAATATATTTAGACAAAATATTCCACAAAGTAATTATTACTCATTGGAAATTCAACCATTGGTATTCATTAAAATGTCTGGTTTACAAGGTTTTTTTTGTCCCACTTTTAAAAGTTTCAAGAGAAACAAAATTTTCAAACTGAAAAGAATTTAGAAAGCTACTTGGTTCTTCACCTAATATGAAATGCATACTTGAAAATATTAAGTTCCATTATCACTTCCTTTTAAAGTAATTCTCAATTTCCTAGAGCAGAATCTGTTTCTCCTTTATCTATAGGAGATAGCACTTTACCAACTCTTAACACAGCATTTCTTACAGCATTTTGTGCTATTTTTATGGTATCTCTCACTAAACTGTTACCTCATCCAGGGGAGGAACCATGGCTTAGAAATCTTTATAACCTTGGGGCCCCTGGGTGGCTCATTCGGTCAGGAGGCCGACTTTGGCTCAGATCATTATCTCATGGTTTGTGGGTTCGAGCCCTGCATCGGGCTCTGTGCTGACAGCTCAGAGCAGGCCTGGAGACTGCTTCAGATTCTGTGTCTCCCCTCTCTCTGGCACTCCCCTACTCATTTTCTGTCTCTCTCTGTCTCTCAAAACAAAATAAATGTTGAAAAATATTTTTTAAAAAGAAATCTTTATAATCTCACATTTACTCCTTGGTCAAAAGCATAAAAGAAATTCAACAGATGGTAAATAAATGAAATAATGAATGGATAAATGAATGTGTTTATATATGCATCAAGTTCAGTTAGTTGGCACGTAAGGGGTTAACCATTATAGAAGTTACCGATTCCATTCTCTATACTACCTTTCTCTCTCTACATCCCCTCATGCTACTTCTATTTTTAAGCTTGGTTTACTGCTATTTATTGATTATTTCTACCTTGATGTCAAAGAGGTACTTCAAACTAAATATACCCAGAATGAAACTTCTTGTATTCCCCATCCTCTAAACCTGTTCCTCCTAATTTTCCTATTTAAATCAACGACATCAGTAACCCAAGTCATAGTCTCAGCTTTATCTTTGACCTCTCTTTCATTTAATAAATTCCAAGTGGTATCGCTTCTATTTCCAAAAGAGTTTTTAAACACAATCTTTCAATCAGTCATCCATTTAGCCAATATCTACTGCATTCTTATTGTATGCTATGGATGTTATTATAGTTATTGTGATGTTCATAAAATCAATTAGGCTCTTCTCTTAAGAGCTTATAGTCTAATAGAGGGATAAACAAATCAGCAGTTGTAATATATGAAGGTAAGTGCTTAATAGATTTTTTTTTTTTCAGGAATACAGAGAAAGGATATCTCAATCAGACTTGTAAGAAACGGAAAACTTCCTGGACAATGTAGTATGTGATGTGTAAATGTTAGCTAGATGAAGTAGGGTACAGGAAGGTAGAGAGATATCCAGACAAAAAGAACAGCACATCGGAAGCTTTGAGATATGAACAAGTACAGCACAGTTTGATACTCTAAGCAGTTTAGCTGGAATAATGCTTTTGGAAGAGTGATACTACCATCACTATATGACTGTATATGTCTATATGACTATAAACAATAGAGTTAGAGAGACGGGGTAGGTCATAAAGAACCTTGTATAAAAAGTAAAAGAAGTACATGCCTTAACCTGGAAGCTGTGGAGCTCACCAAAGGAATAAGCACAAGGGTGACATGATAAGATCTATACTTTATAAACATCATTCCATCATCTGCTTAGAAGCAGATTTGAAAAAATGCCAGACTGGAGGCCAGAAGAACAATAAAGGATTATTACCAATGCTGGTGAAAAGTAAAGAGGGCCTGAGCTACAACACTGCCAGTGAAAATGGTTTTAAGGGCAATGGGGAAATTTTGATTCAAAGCAGGGATCAGTGTAAAGGTGATAACTGATGGCATGAGGCTGTTCAGTAGTTGAGAAGAGGTTTTGCTGTAAAACGTGTGTGGAACTTGAATACAGAGAAAGAGGAGGAATATTTCTTCTATAGAGACAGAAAAAAAGGGAGAAACATTGCTGTATATATGGAAAGTTTGTAGGTGGCCAACAGGGTTGCCAGATAAAATACAGGATGCCCAGTTAAGTTTGAATTTCATATAAACGATGAATAACTTTAAGTGTAAGTGTGTTCCACATACTGCACTTCCATCCTCTCACAGTTTCCTTTTCCTGAATGCCATACATCTCCCTTGTCTGGATGCAAATCCTACTCATTCGTCACGTCAGCTCAAGTGCCACCTTCTCTGCACAGTTCCCTATTCCATTACTTGTACAGTATTACAAATTGAATATTATTTATATGGTTATTATAAAATTTCTTGCATATCTTTCTCTAGATTATAAATCTTTTGAAAGTAAGAATCAATACTTTTCATCTTTGTTGACAGTCTAGGGTGTAGCACAATGGCTCATATAAGAGGCGGTCAATAAATATTTGCTAATTGAATTTCTATTTCTGATCTTTGTAATTCTTTTCTAGCTTTGAGTTCATCTCCTTGTCTTCAGTTTCCCTCCTATTTATTATCATATTTATTATTATATAATATATATAATATATAATATTATATTTATTATTAAATATATCATGCTGAATGATATATTTTTAAAACACAAATAACCTAGGACATTTTACTACTTAAATATCTTTGGTTGCTTCATGATACCCATGAATAAAGTAGAAACACTTTAGCATGGTATTGAATGTTTTCCACAATTTTGTCCCAAAGCTAAGTGGTTAAGAACTGGGATAGAATCCCGGGAATGTCACTTGATAGTTATGTCACAGGAATAACTTAACCATCTACAAAAGGGAGATAATACCTAGCTTATGATGTTGTGGTGACGATTAAATGAGATATGTGTAAGACATTTACTGTAGTACTGTAGTGCTTGACACTATAGTACACTAACAAATAGAGCTACTATTAACATCCTTTTGAAATGGACAGACTATTTCTTTTTCTAAGAAACAAGATGACTTTTTATACAATTTTCTTAGAGGCCAACAATTCTACCTATGTTATTTTAGTAAATAATAACTGAGAAAGGAAAAATATTTGGAATATCTTTATACTTTAAAATTTCTTAATTTAAAAGAAATCTTTATTCCCTAAAAGAAAATAGATCCTATGACTGCATTCAAAATTTATTGTCAAGACCATGTACTCTGCATTTTTTGCATTACCTTGAAGAAAATTATAGGGGGATTATGAAGTTTGAATGTTCTGTTGATCTTGATTAATCTAAAAGCTATGGTAAATATCTAGAAAATTTTTTAATAAAACCACACCCAACAAACCTTATTTTGATGCATTTAAAACTCAGTGGTAGTTTTCAACGCCTGTCATGAATATAATGTCCTTTACAAATATGTGCACTTAAAACAGATCACGGTCAATTTGGGCTATTTTGTTTTTCTTTTTTTTTATGTTTATTTACTATTGATACAGAGAGAAACAGAGCATGAGTGGGGGAGGGGCAGAGAGAGAGGGAGACACAGAATCTGAAGCAGGCCCCAAGCTCTGAGCTGTCTGCACAGATCCTGACACGGGGCTCGAACCCACAAACTGTGAGATCAGGACCTGAGCCAAAGTCAGGTGCTTAATCAACTGAGCCACCCAGGCGCCCCAGTTTGGGCTATTTTGGACATAGTTATCATTATTAAATTAAAAATTTAAAGACTAATATTCCAGTTTATGAGCTTAAGTTCTCAAGAGGCCTAATTAGTTGCTTACAAATTAAAGTAGGGCTTTTTAAAATTCCCTCTTATATGGTTACATAAAAATATTTTATTAATGAATAGTTATAAGTAGTCAAAATTATATCCACACTACTAAATATAATAAAACTTGAGGTTCAAATGATTTATCTCTCCTAGATTATTTTATCAAAACACATATTCATACTAGTCAACACTAAAAAATACACCGTTTTCAATCTTGAGACAATAATAATTTTTATTTAATAAAAAGTTTTTCATTTTCTCAAATATTTCTCCTCTTTATAAATATATATTTTAATACATATATATATATATTAAATCATATGCTTTACAGTATCTCTATCTTCATCCCTCCTCACCCTATTTCTTATTTGTTTGTTTTGAGTACCTAATTGCTACTGAATGAGGCAGGGAAAGGAGGAGGAGAATAGAGCCATGTGGAAGTCCCCTTCCCATGTTATCTATCTTCTTTCATGTTGTACAGATGAGGCTGTTAGCAGCACTGTAAGCTCCCTGGAACTTCAGCCCTGGGAAGAAATGTAAGCTGGCTGGGCCCTTTTAGTTACTTTAACCTTTTACTGGTCTAAATATCCTTAGTTTCCACATAAAGCTTGGAAGGCTAGGAAATCACAAATTTAAAAACAAACCTAATTTCTTTAGAAGTCATCTGTTTTTTCTCTCACTGTTACAAATCTAGTTGACAGAACTGCAAAAGCAGCAAGAGAAACACAGCTTGCTATTTACAAGGAAACTCCCCTAAGACGATCAGCAGAGTTTTCAGCAGAAGCTTTGCAGGCCAGAAGGAAGAGGAACAATACATCCAAACTGCTGAAAGGCAAAAAAACAACCAAGAATACTCTACTGGTAAGATTATCATTCACAATTGAAGGAGAAATAAAGAGTTTTCCAGACAAGCAGATGCTAAAGGAGTTCATCACTACCAAGTGGCCTTAACAATAAATGTTAAAAGTACTTCTTTAAGTTGAAAAGAAAGAGCATTAATTAAAGGAAAGGAAACATATGGAAGTATAAATCTCACTGGTAAAATAAATATACAGCAAGGTAGGGGATTATTATAAAACTACTATGAAGGTTAAAAGACAAAAGTAGTAAAAACAAAACCATAATAGTTAAGGGGTACACAATATAAAGAGATGTAAAATGTGACATCAAAAAAATAAAATGAAATGTGGGAGGGAGTAAAAATGTACACTTTTAGAATTTGACAAAATTTATTGCTACCAACTTAAAATAGACCATTAGATACATATGTATATGATGTTAAATGTGAGCCCCATGTTAACCAAGAAACAAAATCCTACACTAGATATACAAAAGACAATAAGAAAGGAATCTAAGCTCAATACTAAATAAAGTCATAAAAACACAGGGGAAGAGAGCAAGAGAAAGGAAAAGAGAGCAACTACAAAACAGCCAGAAAACAATTAACAATAGGCAACAAGTACATACCAATCAGTAATTACTTTCATTGTAAATGGACTAAATATTCCAATCAAAAGACATAGAGTAGCTGAATAGATAAATAAACAAGACTCATCTATGTGCTGCCTATAAGAGATTCACTTTAGGTCTAAAGATGCACATGGATTTAAAGTGAAAGGAATGCAAATGCAAATGAAAAGAAAGCTGGAATAGTAATACCTATATAAGACAAAGTAGACTTTAAAACAAAGACTAGGCATACCTGGGTGGCTCAGTTGGTTAAGTGGCCAACTCTAAATTTTGGCTCAGGTCATGATCTCATGGTTCATGAATTAGAGCCCTGTGTTGGGCTTTGCTCTCATAGCGCAGAACTTACATTGGATCTTCTGTCTCCCTCTTTCTACCCCGCTTCCATTCGTCTTTTTCTCTCTCTCTCAAAAATAAACATTAAAAAAGTTTAAAAAATAAAACAAAGACTGTAATAAAAGATTGGCATTACATAGTAATAAAAGGATTAATCCAAGAAGAGTATATAACATTCATAAATATTTATTTACCCAACATAGGAGCACCTAAATTTATAAAGCAAATATTAACAGAAATGAAGGGAGAAATTGACAGTAGTGCAATAATAGCAGAAAACTTTAACATACCACTTACATCAATGGATAGATCACTCAGACAGAATATTAATAAGGAAACATTGGCCTTTAAAAACGTGTTCAACCAGATGGACTAATAGATATATACAGAACATTTCAACCGAAAAATGGAATGTGGACTGTGGCCTACACATTCTTTTCAAGTGCATGTGGAACATTCTCCAGGACAGGTCACTTATTAGACTAAAAAATAAGTTTCATAAATTTGGGAAGATTGAAATCATGTCAAACCTCTTTTCTGACTATAACAACATGAAACTAGAAATCAATTACAAGAAAACTAGAAAAAACACAAACACATAGAGACTAAACAACATGCTACTAGACCACCAGTGGGTTAACAAATAAATCAAAGAGGAAATAAAAAAAAATACCTCGAGACAAATGAAAACAGAAATAACTTTGAAATAACTTTCCAAAATCTATGGAACGCAGCAAAAGCAGTTCTGAGAGGGAAGTCTATAGCAATATAGGCCTACCTCAAGAAACAGGAGAAATCCCAAATAAACAATCTATCTTTATACCTAACAGAACTAGAAAATAAACAAAGAAAGCCCAAAGTTAACAAAAGGAAAGAAATATTAAAGATCAGAGTGGATATAAATGAAATAGAGAAAAAATAAAGAAGATCAATGAAACTAAAATCTGGTTCTTTGAAAAGGTAAAAAAAAAAAAAGATATATCTCCTACAAAACTCATTAAGAAAAAACAGAGGGCCCAAATAAAATCAGAATAAAAAAGGATAAGTTACAACTGACAATACAAAAATACGAAGGATCATAAGAGACTACCACAATTATATGCCAACAAATTGGAAAACTTAGAAGATGTACATATTCCTAGGAACACACAACCTTCCAATAAACACAAAAATGTGAATAGACTGAATTACAATTGATAAAATTAAATCAGTAATTTAAAAACTCCCCAAGTAACAATTGTCTAGGACTAAATGGCTACATGGTGAATTTGACCAAACATTTAAATAAAAGTTAGTACCTATCCTTCTCAAATTATTCCAAAAAAAAAAATAAAAAGGAAGGAACACTTCCAAGTACTCTGATACCAAACCATACAGAAACAACACCAAAGAGAAAATTATAGGTCAATAACACTGATGAATAGAGATGTAAAAATCCTCAACAAAATATTAGCAAACTGAATTCAACAACACATGAAAAGAATTATACACCATGATCAGTAGAATTTATTCAAGGAATTCAAGGATGGTCAACATCCATAAATCAATTCACATAATACACTACATCACCAAAACAAAGAATAAAAATCATATGATCATCTCAATGGATGTAGAAAAAGCATTTAACAAAATTTAGCATCTATTTATGATTAAAAACTCTCAACAAAGTGAGTATAGAAGGAACATACCCCAATACAACAAAGGCCATATATGGAAAATCCACAGCTAACATTATACTCAGTGGTAAGAAGCTGAAAGATTTCCTTTAAGATAAGGAATAAGGCAGGAATGCCATTCATACCACTTTTACTTAAAATAGTATTAGAAATCCTGGTCAGAATAGTCAGGTTAAGAAAAAGAAATAAATGTATCCATAATGGAAAGGAAGAAGTAAAACTGTCACTATTTGAATATGACATGATACTATATATAGCAAACCCTACAGATGCTATCAATAATCTATTGGAACTAATAAATGGATTCAATAAAGTCACAGAATACAAAATTAAGGTACAGAAATCTATTACATTTATAAAACCTAATGACAAGCTATCAGAGAAATTAAGAAAACACTCATATTTATAATTACATCAAAAAGAATAAAATACCTAGGAATATATTTAACCAAGAAAGTGAATGACCTGTACTCTGAAAACTATAAGACATTGTTGAAAGAAATTAAAGACAATCCATATAATAGAAAAGATTTTTCTGCTCATGGATTGGAAGACTTAATACTGTTAAACCTGTCATGTTACCCAAAGCAATCTACAGATTCACTGCAATCCCCATCAAAATACCAATGGCATATTTCACAGAACTATAAGAAAGAATCCTATAATTTGATGGAACTGCAAAAGATGCTGAATATCCAAACTGTCTTGAGAAAGAGGAACAAAGCTGGAGATACTAAGCTCCCTCATTTCCCTCTCTCTTTTTACCTTATTTTTCCTTCCCTTCCCCTATGTTCATCTGTTTTGTTTTTTAAGTTCCACATATGATTGAAATTGTATGGTGTTTGTCTTTCTCTGACTGACTTACTTCACTTAGCATACCCATTGGAGGCAGACCATCCCTGTTGGAGGCCAACCATAAGAGACTCTTAAATACAGAGAACAAACTGTGAGTTGCTGGAAGGGTGTTGGGTAGGGGTGGGAGGCTAAATGGGTGATGGGCACTTGTTGGGATGAACACTGGGTGTTATATGTAAGTGATTAATCATTAAATTCTACTCCTAGAATCATTATTACACTATATTTTAACTAATTTGGATTTAAATAAATAAAAATAAATAAATTCCTTGATTTCAAACTATACTACAAAGCTATGGTAATCAAAATAGCATGGTACTTGCATAAAACAAACATACAGATCAATGAAATAGAATAGAGGACAAGAAGAACAACCAAACATGAAAACCACTTCCTGATTATCTTAAAATAAGATGTACAGTTTATTAAATGCACCGGAGACACCTCAAAAATATCCAGCATGTTCCAATATTCTTATTCTTTTACCCGTTAGCTGAGATTTGAAATTAGAAAACTCTATATATAATTTTTAAATTTTTACCTTAGATCCTTCAGGGCCATTTTGTCCAGGTATCCCAATATCTCCTGGAAAACCCTAGGGAACATAAAAATATAGACAGTTTACTCAATAGCCATTACTGTAACTCTAGTAAGCATTTCAAAATTTCCTTTGCCATGCTTTCATACCCAGCTAAAGTAATTTATACTGCTCAAAAAGTCAATATTAAAGGTTAATTATTGGGCAGTTAACACTGGAATACAAAACTGACAAAGTGCTAGGTCCCTTCTAAGAACTCTCACACCATTCTGGAGTCCTACAAGTTCACTTAATGTAGTGTTTTGGCTTATATTATTTTCCTCATCAGATTGTAAACTCCTTGAAGGCAGTTTTAAGTCTTATGAACTATTATATTCTCAGAAACTGTTATATTCTCAACAACCTGGCATATAGTAAGTGCTAAAATAAGTTATTTTGTTGTTTTCATTGTTGAGTGACTGACTGGTTTCTTTTGGGGAAAAAAAAAAAAGACAATATGCCTGATGGCTACTTTTGGCCTCTGGGTACTGGTTTACAACCACTGGTTCGAGCATCCACATGGAAAATTCTTAGTTCCTGTATCCTCCAGATGAGTCTGAAACATCTTCTCATTCCAGAAAGCAAAAATACTATAAAAGGTATCAAATCTAGAGTTATGTTAAGAGCACTGAGGGGGCTTAAAGAGGATCCCGCTGGGCAGATATCGGATAATATGAACTTCAATAAGGATAATAATTGCGATGGATTGAAACATATCAAATATGCTTAAAGTCATAAGTTCATGATCATACAATTAAAGAACTGCCCTCTTTTAGAGGATGAAAGGAAGTCACCTCATTATTTTGTAAACTGGTAAAGAAAGGTGAAGAATCAAGCATTTATTCTACTTTTCCCATGTATACTGTGTCACTACTAGCCAAACAGTAGACAAGGGGATGTATTCAGCCAACAAATAAAAAAGAAATGATACAGCAAAAATATCTCCATTTTGCAATCCCCTAAATGATCTAAAACACTGGGTATTTGAGTCATCAACTGTTACTAACATCATTTAAAAAAAAGAGATAACTAGACATTATGTGCTTTCTGATGAAAGAACACAGTATCACCTATAGTCTCACCAAAAACAAATAAGCAAAACTGAATATGGCCAGGCCTTTGTATATGACTACCCAGGTCACATGACTGGGGATCTTCAACAGCTAAATTGTAAGGGGGGAAAGGGAAATGAAAAGAGAGCTTATAGACTGAAAGACATAGCCATAAATAAGCTTAAACTATAGTTTTAAAAGATGCATACTTGAGTGATAAACCATAAAAGAAAAAAGAACTGCTAACTTTTGGGAGGAGACAAAGGCTTGTGGTTGCATTTGATGTAATTGTAAATGGGATTGTTTTCTTAATTTTCTCTTTCTCATAACTCATTATTAGTGTACAGAAACATAACTAATTTTTGTATATCGAGTGTTGTATATTTTCTTAATAGAAATAGTCTAATCACCAACATTTATCAAAAAGCAGAAAACTGAACTGGCTTTAAAAATAATAAGTGGAAACATGTCATCTATTTTCAGACTCCTCACATCTGTTTACTGCACTGAGAAGAGTGACTCAGCATTCTCTCCAGTAAAACCACTGTTTTATTACTCTCTAATCACTAAAGGCTGGAGACAAATTCACATGCATTTTTTAAAGCAAAACCTGGGAACTAAAGTACTAGCAGATTCCATTAGTATCCTGGGAAATCATAAGAGTAAAATATGGCCATTTTTATGTTGGCAGTAGTTAGAGGTTTCGAAGCTAAAGTGTCCTAATACAGTAAGAACATCATGATCTATGGCATACATTGAGCACTTCAGTATTTCTTTGATAAGAGTTATAAAGTCTCTGTTTTCTACTGAAATATACAGTCTTTCCAGTTAAAAATGATTTAAAATGGTAAATGGATAAACAATCTACAAATAAGTAAATCCAATGGGAAAGCAAAATATAGTATATCAGAAAATGAAACAACCTAGATGTGGCAACCTGGATGAAACTCGAATGTGTTATGCTAAGTAAAAGAAACCAGACCAAAAGAAAGTATACACTATATGAGTTCATTTATACAAAAACTTTAGAAACATGCACATTTATCTACAGTGAAAAAGCAGATCACTGGTAGCTTAGAAAGGGTAGGGGCAGAAAGGTCAGAGGGAGGGATTACAAAATGTAAATAAGGAAATTGTTGAGTTTGACAGATATGTTTGCTATCTTGAGCTTGGTGATGCTTTCACAGGTTATACATACACAAAAAATATGATGAAATCATGCAATTTAAATATGTGCAGCTTACTTATGTCAAATATACCTCAATAAAGCTGTTACAACAACAAAAAAAGTAATTGGTTTTGGGGGTTTTTAGATAATCATTGTGTTTTGTCAGGAAACAATCTGTAATGATTTGAAGACCTTTAGAGAGAAAATAGAATTTATTCATTGAACTTGTCCCCAGATAAAATCAGTGAAGTTCAGATTTTGGATTGTTTTGGAAGTAATAGCATATTTAATGATAATAACTGGTTGAAAATACAGTAAATGTTTTGAGAAGTTTATACTACCCTGATATTTTATAAGGTAGCTTTAAAAAACTCTTGTTATAGACAGTAGCATCACTTAGGCCACTTAACTCATAAAATTTTTAAATTTTCATTGATTTTTATACCCATTGTGCTTTAAATATACAATAACACAATGCAGTTGGATTAAATTTACCTTCCTAATAGTTTATAAGTTTGAACAAAGTAGAAATGAATATATGTCTTAGAAAAACAGTCATATTAAAACAAGATGAAATTAATAAATCATTCAAGGTAGGACAACACATAAGTTATGGATTCCTAAAGGGCAAAGTTATTCAAAGCTTAGTCTGGTGTCAGCATACAGTACATTCAATAAAGACTCAATGGCTTAAATTGATGACTATGTTAAAAATTAATTGAATAATTATAGTTTTAATTTGTCAATTTCAAAGTTATTCTTTGTTAAAAAAAAAAAAAACCAAAAAACTGCCCCCCAACTATCATAGCTTCTATAGATAAGATTATAATTTTACATATGCAAGCAAGAAAAAATGCAGCCAGAGGGAGAGGGGTTCTGTAGGGGGAGAATTTCGTTTGAGACATGGATCCAAAAAACAATCATAAGGTTTTATTCTTTAGCATTTGTGGACGTACATGTCATGTCAGTAATATGGTGAGCCCCCGTAAAAAAGTAATAAAAAAAAGATTAAAATGACCTTTGCTGAGTGAGAATAATCCACGAAAAAGTTAATGCCAAAAAAAATATTTGACAGGGCAGAAGTAAGAAATTCACTTTCCCAGTAAACTATAGAAACTAAACATTAGCACAGGGCAGCATGTAACTGCAAGTTAAGGAACTGTTCTGTCTTCTGGGAAAACCGCAAACAGAAAATATGAGTTTCTGGAAAAATAAAGGGAAAATAAGAAATTTGTCTAGGTACCTGGCTTTCTTTCACTCTCTTTTGCTTTTTTAGAATTAAAAAGCCATCAAAAACAGATTTTTTTTATTACGATATGATTGAAAATCTTTGCAAATGATTACTGCTCTTCACATATTTTCCCTTTAGCAATTCTATATTTTTGAGTAGTAAATATAGCACAGCTGAATTCCACATATATGTAGTCTCCTAAAATCTCAGCAGAGAAAATCCAGAAACAACAAAGACAATGAAAATTCCTTATAACACAACATATATTCTCTGAATGACTTGTTTAATAAGACTTTGTTTAAATATTAGCAGTATGTTTGAAGTCACTCTTCAAAGAACCTACAAAGTCAATTGCAAAGTCCATTTTTACTTTATTTAAATCCACACAAAACCATACCAAACTTATAATTTTAAGATAAACTATTTTGACCACTGTTTGATCCTTAGGTTTGGATAACCTATGGTGACAAAAAGCAGGTCAGGGAAAGGGAGGATCATGGGAAACAGAAAGAAAGACTCACAAAGGTGAACAAAGACATTTTGGGTTTTGATGGATGTGTTCACTATCTTGATTGTGGTGATGGTTTCATGAGTTATACATACAATAGAAATGATCAAATTGTGCAATTTAAGTAAATATAGTTTGTTATATGTGAATTATACCTCAATAAAACTGTAAAACAAAAAGGCAATTGGTACTGGGTATTTTAGATAATCACTGCTCTTTGGTAGACAACAGTCTGCAACTATTTGAAGACCCTTAGAAAACTTGTCCCCAAATAAAAATCAGATAAGCTCAGATTTCAAATTGTTTTGGAGGTAATAACATGACTATGATTTGATACTTACCTTTGGATGAGTATCATTTTAGGTACTCCATTTCTATATATTTGACTCATGTAGAATTCTTATAAGTGTCTTTCTTAATTAAAGAATATCAATTTATTCATTCAACATGTTTACTATATATCAGCCATTGTTCTTGGTATTGAATATACACTAGAGAACAAAAATATTCCCTGGTACCATAGAATATATGTTCTGGAGACTCTTTATCTCAGATTCGTCTTTGTTCAGTGTGTTTAAGTTTGTGGCAAGGAAAAGGGAAGTTAGGTAATTAAAAAGCTGATTTATATTGTTATGAGGAATTGGTATATATCAACTTCCTACTTTTGTTCCAAATGCCCAGCTATGGGCCTGGGCTACTCTATTTTGTTTCCTCTTCTATCGTGTCTCCAAATGGAATGAATATTGTGGCTACTTTGTTTCTTTCTAAAATCATACTGATTATTTGAGACTCAGACCTATATTTAGGCCTCACTGAAAAGAATGTACTTTACTCCAGAATCGGGGCCTTGGAGCAGGCTGTAAGCAATACTTGATCAATATATTGGGTTATCTTCCTTTGGAGAATGGAGAGTATATTTTCAGCTGTGTGGGTGGCTGTACTATGTTACTAGAGGCATTTTAAAAACTGTATAAGTGGATGCAATGATATATGTAGATACTGGGCACCAAAGATGTAACACGTAGAGGTCATCTTCTTTTTTGTCTGCTCACTGTTTCTTTAGAAAACTACTCTTCCCCAATTTTCAGTCCATGTGCTTCTGGTCCCCATCCCAGTTTCCACGGGTGAGTAAATAGCCCAAATCTTGCCAATTACAGTATTCCATCCCCAAGAGTACTGTCATTGATTTAAAGATGATCATGTAATCCAAGTCAGATTGGCTGGAATCTACCTTAGAATATTTGCTGGAGCTATAAAGAAAGAAGAGTGCTTTCTTTTTGGTAAAATTGCTAACTCTGAGGGAAATATAAGCCTAGAGTTGCCAAGGGCCATCTTTTCCACAATGTATTCCTGTGAATGAAGCTAATAGACATAAGTAAAGCTAATAAATGGAGAGTGTCCTGATTATATTCATCAAACTCCTGTGTTTGGCCAAACCTCTAAGCATAGGTACTGCTGGATTTCCTGATTACATTATCCAATCCTGAGTTTTGCTTAAAACTGTTTGAGTTAGGGGGGCGCCTGGGTGGCTCAGTCAGTGAAATGTCTGACTTCAGCTCAGGTCATCATCTCATCGTTCATGAGTTCGAGCCCTGAATTAGGCTCTACACTGACAGTGTGGAGCCTGCTTGGGATCTCTATCTCACCCTCTTTCTGCCCCTTCCTCACTCACTCTCCTTCTCTCTCAAATAATAAACTTAAAAAAATATTTGAGTTAGGTTTTGTCATTATTAATGCAAATAGACTTGACTAAAACACTGAATTATTTGTATTTTTTAAAATATACATAGCTTCCTTTTATATCTATGATGGAATACCCTTGCCTCTGTTTTCATTTGTAAGTCTGAACTATTTCTTCAAGTCTTTGCTCCAGTAGCCATACTTCTTGGAAATCTTCTTTAAATCACTACCCTGGGTTCCTTCATCATATACTTGGTTGCCAACTCAAATATAACATGATCTGTGAAGTTTTTCATGGTTTTCTTTAGCCAGAATCAGTATCTTGTTCCTTTATATTCCTACAGAACTCTGTTAATATGGCTATTTAGTATTAATCACACTATATTGTAATTAAAGGTTTGTTTTCTTTATTCTGATAAAATGAGAGCTTATAGAGGAAAATAAATGTATTTTATCCATCTTTATACCTCTAACATGTAACTTAACATGTTGCTAGCAGACAATTCTCCGTGGAGACCATGTGCATTTCTGCACATTATACAAATGAGATGCTAATTATTCATTGTTCCAGTCTATTTTTTTCAGGGATTTTTGTATAGCAAAGATGGCCATAGTATCTCCCTCTGTAGCAAAAAGCAGGAATATAAGTTTCCATAAATAATAATCCTTCTTGAGTACATTATTTTTTTTAAATAACTGAACATTATAAAAGATTCAGTTTCTCTAAGTTCAAAGTTCCTCTTATATAATATAACCACTGCCTATGCAAATGTCATCTAGCACTCTTCACATCACCCTGTGAGATGTGAAGCAAAAATACTGATATTCTGGACTATTGCTAAAAATAATAAACTATCCTTTGTCTCTGTCCCATGAATCTCGTGTCTTCTAATAGAATCTCTGATACTGTCAGGCTAATTTATTGGCTTGGAAATAGGGTAAAATTTCAGATCCTTCACAGCTTCTGACAGTTCTGATGATGAGAATGGGATACAAATGGAGACACAGCTGGAAGAGGAAGTTTGAGGGCCTTACCAGATGATTAATAGGATTTGAGGAAAGTCCCAGGAAAGTCCCTGGGAATAGGCAGTGAGCATGTTAACCAAATAGTATAGTTGAACCAGGTAATAAATGGGCCTCCACTCTATTGCCTGCTAAGAGGAGGAACTATAGGAGATGGGTGCAGGCCAAGTACTGGGAACTGGAAGTATTTTCAAAGACAGTTGCCTTCATTGTTGCCAATTCTCCTTGGGGTGAAAAGATTTCAACAGCCTCAGGTCCACCTCAATGTAACAACAGTACTAAATACTATTAGTAACAGCAACTAATTGTACTAACATTCAACCTGGGTGGGCAGAAGATTCTGTCCCCTTTCAGAGAGCAGTTATGGGGACTCCAACCTACACTGAGTATGAAAGGACAGAAATTTGTGACCATTACTGGCAGAAACCAGGAAAATCAATAAAACTTTGGCTGGCTTACTTGAGAGATAAGGGGGCAGGTTTCATATACAACACAAGAATTGTGATAGTAGGCTCAACTAGCTACTAGAAGTCTCTGTCTTGGTACCATTTTGAATCAAATTTGGCACCAACCTAGTTTTACAACCTTATCTATTATTCTATACCAACACAAGGAATCTGCATCAGCTAGCCAGTTTCATTCATTATTCAGTAAATCCACTATGCATATTACCTAGGGTCTGCTTATATGATTTATCCTGCCTAGAATGCCCTTCCCTTTTCCTGCCATTTACTCATCAACAATCTAATTCAAGATCCATCTTTTCCATGAACCTTTCCCTAATCCTTCCATCTCATGTTAATGTCTCTCTACTAACACTGAACTATAATGCTACTTATTTAATTCTTACATGATGCTTTTACTATTATCTAACAGTATTTGTATATACCTTATTTACCCCAAGTAGACTGTAAATTGACCCAAATTGTGCACAATATATTATTTTTGTGTGCATCCTATAGTGTTTATCATGCATAGCTTTGTACACAGTAGGAATTGAAAAGTGATTTGTTATTGACTAATTCAACTGATTTAACCACATGTTTTCTTTCAGCACAAGTTCTTGAGTAACAACTAAAAACATCAAATTACTCAACCAAACCCAGCTGATAAAAGATAACAAAGAAATAATTGGTTTAAATAAAGGGAATTCATCTGGACTAAGATCTACTCAACTGGACATAGGCTGGCTTATTCAAGTTAAGTCCACTGAGGTATTAAATGGACATTTAGAAGCATGACTTAACTTGATATGAGCAAACTCTCCAAATAAACATCAGTATTTGTCTCTAGGGAAGACCGCCCTGGTGGAAAAAGAGGACCCATTAGTTGGCCACTTCTAATATCTCTGTGATTAGTGGTCTCAGCTCATTTTTGTAGTAAAACAATTGGCCCCACTTACCAAGAATATCATCCAAAATTCAACTATTTGGCAATCTCAGTAGTCCATGGAGGTTAACAGCTGAATCAACAAACATTCTAACTATCATGCTACCACATTTGGAGGTGGTTTACTGCCAGAACTGGGAGGAAACATAGGGTTAGTGCTCAAAACTGATACTGCTATGCCTACAGAGAGAAGATTCCTGTGCAGCATTTTCCATATGTTTTTGTTAAAAGCAAACAAAGAACTAGCATAGAAAAAATTTTAACCTTATGTTTTAAAGTAAATGATGTTTTATCTTGGGACGTCTCTAATATTTACAATTCTGTGAAGAGGAAAGTGCAGATATATTTACTTCTCTGTCACAACACTTTAATAATTTGCCTAGAATAGGCACAACATTAAGGAGAGAAAAACTCTGAAGTGGTTTGAAGTGACATTTGTTCAGATGATCTTTAATGATGAACAGTCTCTTCAATGTCAATGGTAAATAACTTAGCATTTACAACAAAAACTTAAGAGTGCTTTGCTTTCACTGACTTTTATGAAGATCTGAGCTTCTGAACTAGCAAGAAATATTGTACTAGCAGGAAATATTGGCCAGTCTTGTCCTGTCATATTGGTAGTACAGATGACAACTTGTATGGTATGATTAATTTGAGGAGTATCAAAGTTTCTAATCCCCCACAGAATTTTCCTGGTCACTAAATGACACCCAAATTCTACAGTTAAAGACTCATTACATTAGTTCCAGGTTTCTGTTTAGTGTTAAAATGAAATATCCTTGAAAGGAGATTATGTTGAAGTTAGCTGTTCTGCTAACCATTTACTTCTTGGAGTGAAATATATTTATCAGGTCTTTAAAAAACAAGCTTTGATGGGAAGGGTAAATTATGGAAAGGAAAAGAGACACTGGTTATTTGAGATGGGCAAGAACTCATGCTCAAGGGAAAGAACATGGGAGAGACCAGAGGTCAAAGGAATTACGTTTTTGGCTATTTTATAATTTTCTCTGAGGACTAAACTGATTCTAGATTATTTTATTATTTTCCTCATTGTTTTAAGAAAATAATTGATTTTTAATTTTATCAAAAAAAATCTTGATGTCCAAAAAAAAAAAAAGACAGAGACAGTGGAAGTTTTGACTTGACTTGAATTTGAATTGAAATTGAATTTGAATTGAATATTGATTTCTTGGATATAAACTCCTTGAAATCAAGACCAAATCTAATTGGCCTCAGTATTATTTTAGTGAACATACAATGGATATATCAAGAAGATCTGTTGAAGAGGAATAATTAGAATTGGACTGTCTAAAGAAAAGCCTAAAAGGAAGAGATATTCCTATAGTTAGGTAGACCTTTGTGTTCTAAGGAATAGACAATCATTCATAACTATATGACTGCCAATCATATTGTGTAGAGAGAATGTCAGAGATTACTTCCACCATTAAAAATCTAAAATATGTATATATGGTGGTCTCTATCAGTGCCTTGTTTAATTTGCCAGATTGGTGCCTACAAAAATCAGTTGGATTGTGGAGAATGACTATAGACTACCACAGCCCCAGTTGCAGCTGCTGTGTCGACATAGTATTATTACTAGACAGATTACTAATGCCTTCTGTATTTGATATGTAATCACTGATTTGGCAAATGCATTCTTTTCCTTCATAATCAAAAGAAAGTTAAAAAAATAGTTTGCATTCAAGTGAGGCCCTTCCAATCTGGAAGTTATCAGCAGTTCATCTTCACAGAGACAGATAACTATTTTATAAGAGTTTACTTTTCCTTCCTTTAGAGCCTTAACTAGCTCAGTATCTAGATAATTACAGAATCCACAGGTATGGAACCCCACAGAGTATAGTATCTGAACAAGATACCTTCTCTGTATCAAACGAGGTACAAGAGTGGGCCTTCACTGATTCACTGGCCTTCATATAATCTGCAGCATCTAGAGGTAGCCAGTCTTACAAAACATTGGAACTGCCTTCTAAAATTATAATTGAACTGCCAACTTAAAGGAAACAATATAAAAGGAGTACAGCCCTTTGGGATATAGAGTATTTTTTAAGTCAGAGACCTGTATATGGTGCTTCTGTCTGTAATAGGAAGGATATGTGACTTTGGAAACCAAGGAATAGAAGTGGATGTCATCCTATTTACCATCACTCCCAGAGACATCTATATTTTGTACTTTCTTTCCCCACAACTTTGGACTTTTCAGGGTTAGCTATCCTGTTACCCAAAGGGGCTCTCTCTTGACAGGAAACACAGCAAACATCCCACTAAAGTAAACTTATGGCTGCCAACAGGGCACTTTGGACTTTTTATGATGAGGTATGAGCAAACAAAAAGGGGTCACCATATTGGCATGGTTAATTGACTCTGAAAAACAAAGAGGTAAGACTGCTTTACACAAAAAGGGCAGAAAGGAATACACATGGAACTCAGGTGATACACTGGACATCTCTTAGAACTCCTATCAAGAGTTCATATTTTTCAGTAATGAAGATTAAGTTTATACCACCAGAAAGCCACCAAGACCTACTGAGGTGATAGCTGAGAATTAAAGGAATTTGAAATGGAAAGTGAAGGAGGGAACAATGAGTACCAGCTGTGACCCCCAAGAGAAATTAGATCAGCAGCAGCCATATGACATTAGATTTACATAGTATCAATTACACCAAAAATAATGAGGATATAGCAAAACTTAAAGAATATAATAAAGAAGAGCAAGTCACTATGTGCTAAAATTCACATTTGATAATAAAAATGTACCTTCTTGCCAAGTATACATTAAACATTCACAAAAAATGATCACAACAACAACAACAAAAGACTGATAAGCTCCACAAAATAGACCAGCAGCCTCTGAAAACAATGCAACAAAAGTAAGAATTATTAACAAAATTAAAACCATTGGCTCTCCCACCTGGAAATTCTAAAACTCCTTTTTAAATAACTCTTGAATGAAAAGGGAAATAACTGAAATTACAAAATATCTAAAAGATAATAGTGATAAAAGTACTCCATACCAGAATCTTTGAGATACATCTGAAGCAGTAATCAGAGGTAAATTCATAGCCATTAACAGTTTTAGGAATGAAAATAAAATAATGAAAATAAATTAAATTAAATTCCCAACTAAAAAAAACCAGAGACCATAAGTATCTTAAAGATAAACTAATTTTGAAAGAAAAGAAACTAATAAAAGGTAAACTAATTACGTAAAGAAAAGAAAAACAGAAGACAATAAAAACAATTTCAACAATGTTTTGAGAAAAAAATAACTGGACATACTCAATCAAACCTAGTCAATAAATAAAAGGAGAAGCACGTATATAAATATTTTTTTAAAAATTTAATGGTACATTGGAAATAACCATTTTAAAAATATTTAAAAATCATAAAGAGACTATTTTGTAGATTTATATGGAAGTAAATTTGAAAACCTAGATGAAACATAATTTCCTAAGGACAGTTTAACAATGCTAACCCCATGAAGGAGCTTAAAAAGGCTATTTTCTGCAGAAGCAATAGGAAAATTCAGAAACTACCCCTTACAAAGCATCAATTCCAGTTGGTTTCACAGAGGAATTCCACCAAAGCCTTATAGATAAGATAGTCCCAATATTCCATAAATTACTCCAGAGTACTAAAAATGAAGAAGACTTCTAATTATTTTGATGAAATAAGTATAACACTAATACCTAAACTTGACAAAGAAGTACAAAAAAAAGATTGGATATTATAGGTCACAATTACTTATAAATATTGATGGAAAAGTACAAATAACTATTGTAGAATTAACATAATATTAGGAAAATAAACCACGATCAGAGTTTTTTAAAAAATGCAACAGAAACCAGTGATTATATACAGTCAATACATAGAAATTATATACAAATAGTCATCATATAGAAAATAGTTAATAGAAAATCCATTACTATAATATACCATATAAATAGATCTAAAAAGAAAAAGTATATAATTATCTTCATAGAGTTTGAAAATATATCAAATATTTGACAAAGTATAACAACCATTCCTGACTTAAAAAAATCACTCAAAAAATAGGAATTGATGAATATTTCTTCACATGATAAAATATATGCATATTTTAATTTTTAATTCCAGAATTTACTTCATGAGGAATCACTAAAGTATTTCCATTAAAATCATGAATAAGACAAGGATGAATAGTACTTCCAATTCTTCAACATTGTACTAGAGGTATTACAATGCCATTATAAATGAGAATTGAGTTACAGGTAGGAGAACTGAGAAAGAAGAACTAAAAGAATCTCTATTTGAAAAATTACATGAGAGAAGGTCTAGAACACTTCAGAAAAATCAATGGTTTAACTAACTCAAAGATAAAAAACTATTAAGGAGCAGGATGTAAAATTAGCATTCAGAAATCAGTAATTTCCATATCCATACAAAAACCTGTTAGAAACTAGAATAGTAGAGAAAATCCCATTTGTAATAGCAACAAAAAATATGAAATACTAGTGAACAAATTTAATAAAATAACCCTATATGTACAAAACCTCTGTGGGGAAAACTTTAGAACATTCCTTAAAAACACAAAAGCAGACTTGAACAATAAAAGATATTCATTATTCTTGGACTGGATGACCCAATATCATAAAAATGTCACTGCTCCCTAAATTAATCTATAAATATAAGTCTAATAAAATAATTATTATTAAATGCAAATCAATAAGAATAATAACAATATTTTTTAGGGAAGCTAGATATGTTGATGCTGACATTTATATGCAAAACACGAGTATGTAAGCATAGGCAGGAAAACACTGAAAAAGAAAAGTTAAGGGAACATATAGCATTTTCAGGCACTAAAACATACCATAAATTACTATTACATAATAGTATCATGATGAATAAAAGTTTTAAAATACCAAAACTTCATTTGTTCTGATTACTTATAGCTTTGTAATATAGCTTATAATCAGGTAATGTGATGTCTCCAGCTTTGTTCTTTGTTTCTTCTTTCAAGATTGCTTTGGCTATAGACCAGTAAACAGAATAGCCCAGACATAAACCCATGCATATACAGTCAATTAATTTTTGACAAGGGTGGCAAGAATATGCAGTGGGTGAAGGACAGTCTTTTCAATAAACTGTGTTGGGAAAATTGAATATTTACAAGTAATAGAATGAAACTGGAACCTGTCTTACACCACTCACAAAAATTAACTCAAAATGGATCAAAGACTTAAATATAAAACCTGAAGCCATAAAACTGCTAGCAAAAAACAGGCAGAAACCTCCTTGACATTGGACTTGGCAATGATTCCTTGGATAAGACACCAAAAGCACAGGCAACAAAAGCTAAAATAAACAAATGAGAAACAATAAAAAAAAAAAAACCCTGAAAAGGCAACTCATATAACTAAATAACTAAAAAACAATCCAATTAAAAACTGAGCAGAGGATCTGCATAGACATTTTTCCAAAGAAGACAGAGAATGGCCAATGTGTACTTGAAAAGGTGCTCAACATCACTAAACATCAGAGAAATGCAAATCAAAATCACAATGAGATATCACCACACACCTGTTAGAATTACTACTATCAAAAAGATCAGAAATAACCAGTGTTGGTGAGAATCCTGTGTACTCTTTGTGAAAATGTAAATTGGTGCAACCACTATGGAAAACAGTATAAAGATTTCTCAAAAAAAATAAAAATAAAACTACCATATGATCAGCAATTCTACTTCTGGGTATTTATCTAAAGAAACAGAAAACACTAACTTAAAAAGATATATCCACCCCTATGTTCATTGTAGCATTATTCACAATAAGCAATCTAAAAACAATACAATGATGGGTGAATGAATAGAGAAGATGTGATATGAAGGAGGGAAGATGGCAATGGCGTAGCAGGACCCTAGGATCGCCTTGTCCTGCAAATACAACTAGATAACTATCAAATTATCCTAAATACCCCAGAAATTGACCTGAAGAAAGGTAGAACAAACTCCACAACTAAAGGTAGAGAAGAGACCACATTGAAGAAAGTAAGAAGTGTAGAAATGCAGTTTGGGAAAGAAGTGGATTGTGGCTGCTGTGGTGGGGAGGGAGCTGTGGTTGCAGAGGAGGGTGAGAGACAGACTACCACACAGGGGAGAACATGTGGAAAATGAATTTCCATAGCAATTGGTTTGGAAAGCCATAGGGACCCAATTTTGTGAGTTCTTGAAACTAGCAGGGCTTAAAGCCTGTTGTTTTAAAAGTCATCTGGCGTGGCTGGATTAAAGCCCAGAAGGCATTGCCCTATCATGGAGAGAAGACAGGCAAACAACCTGCAGACTTAAAGCATGGAAACATCGACCTAAAGAGTACCTGAGGCACACAGTGGAGGTGGAGAGGTTATTTGATCATTTTGGAGCTTGTCTTACAGGGGCAGCATTCATAGACAGACCTCTTGGGAACAAAAGAACTGGCTGACACTATTTCCCTGCCTTGCACTGCAGTATAAGCACAGGGGCACCTGCAGGAACAAATACAGTACAATGCTCACTACCTAACTTGCTTATACCAATTCCCCCACCCCCACCCCCTGTCTTTAGCCATGCTTGCCTCAGTCCCAGTGGGCCTGCTCTCCCACAAGACCAGCCCAAATCCCTGTTCACATTGCATCTCCCCATGAAGGACTTGGCAGAGTATCAGTTCCAATAGCAGTGGGCAAACAGACCAGAGCACATCTAGTTAAAACAAGCCACATGCAGGCCAGGGACCAAACACTGCCCACAACAGGCAAAGAAAACCTCTGCAGATGACTGACCTAATGGATAAAACCCCTGGGATAAAACAGCAGAGTACACACAGCACATACTAGAGACACTCTTGGAAGTACCAGACCCTGGGGACGGCAGGGACCACAAGACCTCTTCTTCGTAAATCCATTACCCTCAAAACCAGGAGATGCAGTTGACTTTCCTAACACAGAAACAGGCACAGGACTTAGAAAAAATGAGAAGACAGAGACATTTATCCCAAATGAAAGAACAAGAAAAGGCCGCAGCCAGAGATTTAATGAAACAATATAAGTAATATGCCTGAGGGAGAATATAAGGTAATGATCATAAGAATACTCACTAAGCTTGAGAAAAGAGTCAAAGACATGAGTGAGACCCTTAACATACAAATAAGGAATAACATAGCAGACATAAAGTTTCAATAAACTACATGAGAAACACACTTGAAGGAACAGCAAGCTGGAAGAAGCAGAGGAATGAATTAATGACCTAGAAGACAGAGTAATGGAAAATAATCAAGCTGAACAAAAGAGAGAAAAAAGAATTATGCAAAATGAGAATAGACTTAGGGAAATCAGTGACTCTGTCAAACATAATAACATTCATATTACAGGAGTCTCAGAAAATGAAAAGAAAAGAAAGAGAGCATAAAATTTATTTGAAGAAAGAATAGCTGAAAACTTTCCTAATCTGGGGAAAGAAACAGATAACCAGATCCAGGAGGCACAGAGAACCCTCATCAAAATTGACAAAAGCAGATCCGTAACAAGTTATATTGTAATCAAATTGGCAAAATATAGTGATAAAGAAAAAGTTTTTAAAGCAGTAAGACAAACGAAGACAGTAACATACAAGGGAAAATTCATAAGGCTGGCAGAAGATTTCTCAACAGAAACTTGACAAGCCAGAAAGGGGGTGGTATAATATATTCAAAGTGTTGAGTGCAAAAAATTTGAAGTCAAGAACACTCTATCCAGCAAGGCTACCATTCAGAATAGAAGGAGAGACAGAGTTTCCCAAACAAAACCTAAAAGAGTACATGACTACTAAAGCAGCCCTATAAGAAATATTAAAGGGGGCAATTTGAGTGGAAAGCAGAAAACAAAAGTGATAATATAAAGGTAGAAAACACAAAAACAGTAAAAACTAATTTGTTTGTAAAAAGCCAGTCAAAGAACTCACAAAATAAAAGGATGTAACATATGACAACATGTACCTAAAATGTGGAGAGGAGAGGAGTAAAGAATGTGTTCAAACTTAAATGACTATCAACTTAATATAGGTTGCAAAAGAGGCTATATACAAACCAAATAGTAACCATATATCAAAAACCACAAATAAATATGCAAATAATAATGGGAAAGAAATCCAAATATATCACTAAGAAAATCAGCAAACCCTGAAAAAAAGACTAGAAAGGATCAGGGGAAATCTTCAGAAACAATCATAAAACAAATAATAAAATGACAATAAATACATACGTAATTACTTTTAATGTAAATGGACTAAACATTCCGATCAAAAGGCATAGAGTGACAGAATGGGAAAAAAAAACAAGACCTGTCTCTATATGCTGCCTACAAGAGACTCATTTTGGAGCTAAAGACACCAGCAGCCTGAGAGTGAGTGGACAGAGAAAATTTTATCATGTAAATAGATAATTTAAAAAAAGGTCAGAGTAGCAATACTTATATCAGATAAAATAGACTTTAAAACAAAGACAATGACAAGAGACAAATAAGGACACTATATTATAATAAAGGGGAAAATCCAACAAGAAGATATAATAATTGTAAATATTTATGTACCCAACATAGAAGGACACAAATATATAAAATAGTTAATAATAAACATAAAGGACTAATCTATAATAATACAATAATAGTAGGGGACTTTAATACCTCACTTACAGCAGTGGATAGATCATCTAAACAGAAAATCAAAAAGGAAACAATGGCTTTGAATGACACACTGGAACACACAGATTTAACAGATATATTTAGGACATTCCATCCTAAAACAACAGAACACATATTTTTTTCAAGTGCACATTGAACGTTCTCCAGAACAGGTAACATATTAGTCCCCAAAATAAGTCTCAACAAATTCAAGAAGATCAGAGCCATACCATACACCCTTTTGACCACAATGTTATGAAACTAGAAGTCATTCACAAGAAAAAATATGAAAGAACACAAATACATGGAGGTTAAAGAACATGCTACTAAACAATGAGTGGGTCAATCAGGAAACAAAAGAAGAAATAAAAAATACACGGAAACAAATAAAAAAGAAAACAGAATTGTTGAAAACTATTGGGAAGCAGCAAAAACAGTTCTAAGAGGGAAGTTTATACCAATACAGGCCTAATTCAAGAAGCAAGAAAAATCTCAAGTAACCAACCGAACCATACTCCTTAAAGAGCCAGAAAAAGAACAACAAACAAAGCCTAAAATTAGCAGAAGGAAGGAAATAATAAAGATCAGAGTAGAAATAAATGATACAGGAACTAAAAACACAATAGAACAGATCAATGAGAACAGGAACTGTTTCTTTGAAAAACTCAATAAAATTGTTAAACCTCTAGCCAGACTTATCAAGAAATAAAGAGAAAGGACTCAAATAAATAAAATCACAAATAAGAGAGGAGACATAACAATCAGCACCACAGAAATACAAGCAATTATAAGAGAAAATTATGAAAAACTATATGCCAACAAATTGGACAACCTAAAAGAAATGGATAAATTCCCAAAAACATATAACTTAGCAAAACTGAAGCAGGAAGAAATAGTAAATTTGAATAGACTGAATACAATTAAAATGAATCAGTAATTTTAAAAAAACAACAAACAAACAAACAACCTCCAAACAAGCAAAAGTCCAGGACCAGATACCTCTACAGGTGAATTCTACTAAATATTTAAAAAAGAATTAATACCTCTTCTTCTCAAACCATTTCAAAAAATAGAAAAGGAAGGAAAACTTCCAAATTCATTGTATGAAATCAGCATTACCCTGATATGAAAACCAGATAAAGACACTACAAAAAAAGAAAACTACAACCCAATATCCCTGATGAACATAGATGCAAAAATCCTCAAGAAAATATTAGCAAATCAATCAAACAATACATTAAAAAATCATTCACCATAATCAAGTGAAATTTATTTCTGGGCTGCAAGTGTAGTTCAATACTCACAGATCAATCAATGTGATACATCACATCAATAAGAGAAAGGATAAAAACTATATGATCATCTCAATAGATGCATAAAAAGCATTTGACAAAATACAACATCCATTCATGAAAAAACGCTCAACAAAGTAGTTAAGAGGGAACATACCTCAACACAGTGAAGACCATATATGAAAAACCCACAGCTAATATCATCCTCAATGGAGAAAAACTGAAAGCGTTTTCTTTATGGTCAACACAAGGCAGGGATGTCCACTCTGATCAGTGTTATTTAACACAGTATTGGAAGTCCTGGCCACAGCATTCAGACAACAAAAAGAAATAAAAGGTGCACAAATCAGCAAGAAAAAAGTAAAACTTTCACTATTTGCAGATGACATGATACTCTATATAGAAAACCTGAAACACTCCACCAAAAAATTGGTAGAAGTGAAAAATGTATTCAATAAAATTGCAGAATACAAAATCAATGTACAGAAATCTGTTGCATTTCTATACACCAGTAATGAAGCAGCAGAAAGAGAATTTAAGGAATAAGTCTCATTTATAATTCCACCTAAAACAACAAGGTACCTAGGAAAAAACATAACCAAAGAGGTGAAAGATATGTACTCAGAAAACTCTAAAACACTGATGAAAGAAATTCAAGATGACACAAAGAAATGGAAAGACATTCCATGCTCATGGATCAGAAGAACAAATATTGTTAAAATGTCTATACCACCCAATACAATCTAAACATTTAATGCAATCCATATCAAAGTACAAAGCATTTTCCACAGAGTTAGAATAAACAATCTTAAAATTTATATGGAACCACAAAAGATCTCAAAGAGCCAAAACAATCCTGAAAAAGAATAGCAAAGCTTGAGACACTGCAACTCTGGACTTCAAGTTATATTACAAAGCTGTAGTAATGAAAACAGCATGGTACTGGTACAAAAACAGACACCATAGATCAACAGAACAGAAAAGAAAACCCAGAAATAAACCCACAAATATATGGTCAATTAATCTTTGACAAAGCAGGAAAGACTATCCAATGGGAAAAAGAGAGTCTCTTCAACAAATGGTGCTGGGAAAACTGGACAGTAACATGCAAAAGAATGAAACTGGACCACTTTCTTACAACATACACAGAAATTAATTCGAAATGGACTAAAGACCTAAATGTGAGACCTGAAACCGTAAAACTCCTAGAAGAAGACATAGGCAGTAACCTATTTGACACCGGCTTTAACAATATTTTTCTAGCTAGGTCTCCTGAGTCGAGGGAAATAAGAGCAATAATAAACTATTGGGACTGCATCAAAATAAAAAGCTTCTGCACAGTGAAGGAAATAATCAACAAAACTAAAAGGCAACCTACAGAATGAGAGAAGATATTTGCAAATGACATACCTGATAAAGAATTAGTATCCAAAATATACAAAGAACTTGTAAAATTTGACACCCAAAAAACAAATAATTCAATTAAAAATGGGAAGAAGACATGAACACACATTTCTTCAAAGAAGACATCGAGATGGCCAACAGACACATGAAAAGATGTTCTCATCACTTACCATCAGGGAAACGCAAATCAAAACCTACAATGAGATATCACCTCACATCTGTCAGAATGGCTAAAATCAATAACAACAAACAACAGTTGCTGTCTTGGATTTTGGGAAAAAGGAACCTTTGGGCACTGTTGGTGAAAGCAAACCCCTGCAGCCACTCTGCAAAACAGTATTGGAGCTTCTTCAAAAAGTTAAAAATAGAACTATACTTCGATCCTGCAATCACCGTACTGGGTATTTACCCAAAAAATACAAAAACACTAATTCAAAGAGATACATGCACCCTGATGTTTTTAGCAGCATTATCTACAATAGCGAAGATATGGAAGCAGCCCAAGCGTCCATCGATTGATGAATGGATAAAGAAGATGTGGTATATAGGTACACAATGGGATATTATTCAGCCATAAAAAATAATATCTTGACATTTGCAAACAACATGAACAGAGTTAGAGAATATAATGCTAAGCAAAGTAAGTCAGAGAAAGACAAATACCATAGGATTTTACTCATATGTGGTATTTAAGAAACAAAACAGTCAAGCAAAGGGTAAAAAAGAGAGAGAAATCAAGAAGCAGACTCTTGATTGTAGAGAACAAATTGATGGGCACCAGAGAGGAGGGTGTTGGGGGGATGGTGATAGGGATTAAGGAGTGCACTTGTCAGGATGAACACTAGGTGATGTGCTGAATTGTTGAATCACTATATTGTATACCTGAAACTAATATAATACTGTATGTTAACTAACTGGTATTAAAATTTAAAAAAACAATGTGACACACACACACAGGAATATTACTAAGTCATAAAAGAATGAAATCTTGCCATTTTAAACAACACAAATAACCTGGAGTGCATTATGCTACATGAAATAAGCCAGACAGAAAAGATGAATACTGTATTTTATCACTTATATGTAGAATCATTAAAAAAAATAGCTGATTTTATAAGAACAGAGAATAGAATGGTGGTTGACAGTGACTGGGGGGAGGCAAAATTGGGTGTATAGGTACAGTTATAAGAATACAATAACATGAATAGAAATGTTCAGTTATAAGAAGAAGTTCTGAGAATCTAATGTACAGCATGGTGACTATAGTTAAAAATATGGTATTATATATTTGAAAGTTGCTGAGAGTAGATCTTAAGCATTCTCACCATAAAGATATTAAAGAGTTAACTATGTGAGGTGATGGATATTCTAATTATCTTCATCTTGGTGGTAATCATTTCACAATGTATCATACATATCAAATCATCACATTATATACTTTAAAAATAAACAATTATATTTGCCAATTATTCCTGGTTATTCCTCAATAAGATTTAAAAAATACCATAAAGCTTCTATCATTGAAACAATGTGACATTAGTGCAGGAATAGATAACCATTCAAGTAGAACAGAAAACGTAATCCAGACATAGACTCAAGAAACATGAAAATTTAATAAATGTAGAGGTGGCATTTTAAAATCACTAAAACAATGATCAATTGATTAACAAATGGTTCTGGGACATTTGATAACCCATTTAGAAAAAGATATAATTAAATATATGTATATCCCAACATTGAAAATTAAAAAAAAAACTTCCAAGTAATCTGCTTAAATTACTCAGGCTAATCCCAATTCTCATTCAGAAGACATTCATTCTGAAAGTATGTTACTTTTGAGTTACCAACTTAAACCCAATAATTAACAAAAGCTATCACAAAGTATAAACCTAGCTGTCATCATTTTGGTCCCTAATAGAATTACTTTTAGTGAATTGGTCTTTGGCTTTATGATATCAGTCTATACTGAAAGACAAAAATCACAAAAAATCATGAATCATTGCCCTTCTTTTGAACAATTAATGTATTTTTTTTTTAACTTAAGGAAGAAGAGATTCACATAACTGAACATGTTTCACTTTGGCCAGTAGGAAACTCAGACTCAAATTTACAATACAGTTCCAATAAAAAGTACAGGACTTTGTGGCTATATTTTGGGAAGATGGTTTTTCAATCTCAGCTGCCTTCTTAATACAGTTCAGAAATTATTTTATAAGTCTCTAGTTACTTCCCCACCTTACTCTTCACAAATCTCCTCAAGTGCCCTCTTTCTGCATGTACCCAGTCCTCTTAGTCTGGGGACTGTCTCCTACTTGTAAAGAAAACAGAATCTATCCTATTTAACCTCTTTCAATGTCTTTCTTCTTTGGAAACAAATCCCTACACTTGCGCTATACATAATGCATTTATTCTTGATCTTCCTTGCTTTTTAGAGAAATGTGAATTTGGGTGCAACACTTGAGTTTATCTGACTGCCTTTAAATTGTTAATTTAAAACCTAATTGCACTGTAGATAGAGAATGTAGCCGTTGGGGTAAATGTCCAGGCGTGATATTTTCAAACCTTATCTCATACACTCTCCCTAAATGATTTCATCTGCGAACAGTTGCTTCATCTAATACCTCCATGTGGATGACAACAAAGAGTTATCTCTAGTCCTATTCTGAGTTTCAGGCCTACAGTTTTCTATAAACTTATGAGACTAATCTTCTATTTGTCCAACAGGCTCTGCAGCCCTAACGATCTCAGAACCAAAGCATTATCTCTACCCCTCTGAATATCTTTCTCCTTCTCCATTTTTACTATTTTTAGACTGGTAATCCCAGGGGAACCTGGGTGGCTTAATCGGGTAAGCCTCTGACTTTGGCTCAGGTTATGATTCACAGTTCGTGGGTTCAAGCCCTGTGTTGGGCTCTGTGCTGACAGCTCAGAGCCTGGAGCCTGTTTCAGATTCTGTGTGTGTGTGTGTCTCTCTCTCTGCCCCTCCCCAACTTGTGCTCTATCTCTCTCTCAAAAATAAACATTAAAAAATATTTTTTTAGAATGGTGATCCCACTTTCTACCCAACTTTTCAAGCAAGAAACATTAAAATTATCTTTTATTCCTCTCTTAAACAAACTAAATGAACCACTGAGTGGTTCAAGGCTGTGAATTGTATAGCTTGGTTATTTCTAGACGCCATCGTTTCTTCTCTATTTTAACATTTCATTTAACGTTTCTTCTCTCATTATTTATAGCCTGGTCTTGCCTTATCCTCCTAAATAGCCTGTCTTCTCACCTCTCTTTCTCTCCTTCTCTTTTACCTTTGTGCTCCTGCTACCACGAATCTGTTGAGAACACAAGTCTGATTATTTCATTACTCTTGGTTAAAAACCTTTGATTATTGATTATAGGATAGAGTCTAAATTTAGCACTTCATATAAAACCCCTTCTCTGAGAAAAGTTATCTACTGTGCAGGTAGAAACTTTTCAGACTTGATACAATATTAAACATACTATTGTAAATTATTGGACCTGCAATTCTATCAAAAGTCTAATGTTGAGAAGGATTTGGATAAAAGTGTTGCCTCATATACAACTGCCTATACATTACAGTCTTATGATTGAAAAAAAGTATGATCTTTAGATTTGTCTTTCCCAAAACAACTTTAACCAATTATGAGAATACATCTTTGGCTCAATGAAAGCATTTAATGCAGGAGAGCAGGAGGAATGGGTACAGTCTGACAAGGTTGGAGCTCAGGACTTTGTATTAGTAGTGCAGAAATCAAGACAATGATACAATGTTTCGAATGATGATTGCAAACCATTAAATCTCAAAGGCAACAGAAAAAAAAAGAAACGTCTTTGGAAGACCAAATAATAAGTGAAAATGTGGCCCATGCATCCTTTAACCTAGCTTTACAAAAAGAAGAAAATGATCCCAAACCATGCTGATTATAAGGCAGTGACATAGTCCTTCTTAGCATGCTATCTGTAACTAATGTTACAATAGAAGAACCCACATTCAGTGGCACCTGGGTGGCTCAGTCAGTTAAGTGTCTGACTTCAGCTCAGGTTATGATCTCATAACTTTGTGAGTTCAAGCCCCAAGTCGGGCTGTGTGTTAATGGCTCAGAGCATGGAGCCTGTTTCAGATTCTCTCTGTGTGTGTCTCTCTCTGCCCCTCCCTGCTGGCACTCTGTGTGTGTCTCTCTCTCAAAAATGAATAAACATTAACAAAAATTTACAAAGGGGTGCCTGGGTGGCTCAGTCGGTTAAGCATCTGATCTGACTTTGGCTCAGGTCATGATCTCACAGCTCCTGAGTTCAAGCCTTGTATCAGGCTTTGTGTTTACAGCCTCCGTGCTTACAGCTCAGAGCCTGGAGCCTGCTTCAGATTCTATGTCTCCCTCTCTCTCTGCCCCTCCCCTGCTCATGCTCTGTCTGTCTCTCTCTCTCTCAAAAATAAATAAACATTTAAAAAATTAAAAAAAAAAAAGAACAACCCATGTTCATAATAAATCATCTTTAAGGCTAGGAAAAGATAAATTAGGTCTGCATCCTCAGTATGAGAAAACAGGTAAATAGAATTCATTCCAGGAAAGTTTTCATGAAAAATTATTAAAAGCACACAGGTTCATAAAAGAGAGAAAGTTATATTAACGTGTTAATTACTATTTTAATTATCTGTTAATAATTACTTCAATTACTCAAAACAATTTCTTTCTTTCCAGAATGATGACATCAATATATTGCTGTATTTTATCTCCTACTATGTCCCTATTAATAAAGTAGGTACAATGTAGATTTTTAGATTTTTTAACTACCAATATCCAATGTGTTTTTAAATTAGACAATAAGTAGTAATAGGGATTTGCTGAAGAAATCACCCAACCCTGAAAGACAGCAGCAGGGTAAGAAGTAGATTTTGTGGTTTACAAAGAGAGGGAGAAAGCATCAGTAGAATGTTATTTCTAGAAATTCTGCCTACTACTCTGACACTTATTGCTCTGATTTATTTATTCTGAAGCGAAATTCATTTTCTCAGCTTTATTGCTGCATCTATGACTCTGAATTAGATGTGTATGTGTGTGTATGTATATGTGTATATATGTATTTTTGGCTTGTATTTCTGAATTAGAATGAGCTTCCAGAAGGTTTATCTCCGTGTGGCATATATATTTGACTCATAAAATGATTTTTGAAAAACTCAAATGTTTCATCTAAGAATCTTGTGTTCTATGTGAACTTGCAGGAAAAAAAAATTCCAGATCAAACATGCAGCCGAAGTAAAAATTTCAAAGAATAAACAAGTAAGTTTGATATATGTACTATAGACTTAATTGTATTTATTCTAGAATATGATATCAAAATGATATATGCATATAGCAAAACTTGGAAGCATTTTGTATTAAAAATTCAGTGGAGTTTATCCTGAAATTTGATTTCAAACCCCAAGTATGTGTTATTAATTGTTATTGTGCAGGACAAATAAATCAGCTGTGATCTAATAAGGACTATAATGTGGCTAATAGATTTGTAGTTCCTTGGGATCACTGTTGCATACTTTCTGACATAGAAGAAAAAAATTTAATACAAACTATTTACCAAGATGTAACTTTAAAGAGAAACTTTCTTAAGCCTATTATGTAAAAACATACTTTACAATCAAGTTTAACTTTTTTCAACTTTTGTTTCAAATTTATTATCTTCCATCCAACATTTACCTCTGGTCCTGGAGGGCCACATGGTCCTTGGGGTCCTGCATCACCCATTTGGCCCTGAAATGGGGTGAGATTCAGAGTATAAGCATTCACATAATAAATACAATTTAAAACGGAGACAGACATATGGTAACCAAACAGAACTCAATGTATTATGCTACAGAAAACTATAATGACGTTTTAGCAAACAACACTCAATATATTATGTCAAACAAAGTTGCAACTACCATTCAGAAAGACAATTTGTAACCATCATCACTGTGGAAAATTTATTTGTAAAACATGTGTATGGATGTAATATATATTTACTCCTAAGTGCTAGAGATACAAACAAATTACTGAGTTAAGTGCTCAAATCAAGAAGAAAATTGTGTGTGTGTGTGTGTGTGTGTGTGTGTGTGTGTTATCCAGAGATAAGATAATAAAGTTTGACTCAACAAGATAGGGGACTTTAGATGAGGAGCTACTTTATAAATAACCAGAGTCCTGGGACTATCCCTGAAAATTCCTCTCTCCTTTGATACTACAAGGGGCCTAATTTAGCAATCAAGAATTATGTGAATTTAAATCCTTGTTGCTTAATCCCTATTAGTCTCAGTTTTCTCACTAATAAAATAGGAATAATAATGCTAACAGTATTAACACTGTTACAGAGTCATTGTGAGGATTAGAGCCAATGTATGTAAAGTTCTTAGCACAGTGCCTGGCACATAGAAAGTACTCATTAAATGTTAACCAATTCTATAACCATTAATTATTGCCTTCATGTTCTCTATCCTCCCCTGGATAATTCCTAGATTGTTTTGATCATTGTATTAAAATGCTGATGATTTGTTTTCAATATCTCTGAAGCCATTTTCTGACATTTGGATTCACGAAGTGAAATCAGGGCGAGGGAGGAGATTCAGAGGAGAGACAAGTGACCATAAAGCCTGAAAGTAGAGAGGGCTGGCGATGTTCTCAAGAGATGGAAGTATAGAACCGGGCGGCGTGCGGGGGGGTGGGGGAGGAGAGCGCAGTAGTCTGATACCCTTGTTTTCATAAGAGAAACTGTTGAATTCATTATTTCAGTCACATTAAATTTCTATTAAAGTTTCAGATTTGACTTAATAGGCCTCATATTACATAAAATCACAAGATATAATATGCATTTATTCACATCTCAAGAAGTAAAGCACAGTTTTGCACCAGCACTGAATGCATTCTCATACAGCGCTTAGTAGATATCTGGGTATCTGGACATAAAACAGTACACAATAAAACTACTGCATTCAAATCTAGCGAAAGTTAATAGTATTCATAAAACTTCATTTAAGCTCTCCTAAATAGACAAAATCATCATCCATCACAATCAGTATCTAGAGGAGGCTTACATTATTAAAATGGCAAGTACCTCTCAAAGAGATAAAGATGGAGCTCTCACTGGAGACCTCTGGTGGCAAAAACCAAACCAGAGGCTAAATTTACAAGCTTTGAGGGAAACATAGCATACCTACTAGGCCTTTGCTTTCAGAAAACTTAATCGACAACCAGATATTTAAAAACACACATTTTGGAATAATTTCATTCATTCTTCAGAATAAATCTTCATTTTGAAAAACTTCAACTGGAAGTCTCCTTAAATGTCAAGTCTCTTTTATAAAAACTGAGCTTTCAAGTAAGTTTTAGACAAGGGAGTAATGATAACATACACCTCTATAATGGACACAAACTTCTAGTTAAAAATATGGAAAGGACATAATAATTGTCTTTGTTTTAAGGAAAGAATATTTCTTAACTTCTGATTGGTAGTTTTCTCCAGGTTTTAACTGCTTGTAGAGCAAAAGCTTCCCTATCCAAAAGGTAAAAAGCCTTCCAGATCAGGACACTCCTTCTTTTAGATTGTAAATATTCTTTCATGTTACAACTTAGATTCATTTGGGGAAAAAAATCACTAATGCCAGCATCTTAGGTAACAGAAAACCAAACGTAGCAGATACAAAATAAAAAGGATATTCTCATGACTATGGCAGTCTTTCATGCTAGTAAACAAATGATGTAGATAGGCACTAACTTGTATACTTTCTTTTTAATATTCAGTGCAAGCAATTTTTCATTCAACATATGTCTCCTTCCATAACTGAGAAAAGTTTCCAGGTCAAACCTCTACAGTTTTTATCTATTAATAAGGTATAAACAAGTGATAAATAAAGTGAAAAACTAAAGATTCTCACAAATATTAATTCATAGGTTTCTATAGTTTCTATCCTATCTTCAGTCTGATATATAATTTTTCAAAGATTTGATAAAACAAACAAAAAATGGTCAAGTATCTCCTACCAAAGTAATCCCTGAAGACATTAAAAAATATGTTTTTTACCAGAAGAATATAGAAAGGTACAAAATGAGCAATTAAAAAGCTTCACTCTTATCATGTTATGCTCCCTGCATCACTGCCCTAAAAAAACACATTAAGGTTGGTTCTGGTGATTTATTTTAGGGAAAAAATATTAAGGGTTTTAAGACAGTGTGTTAAAGATGAAACAGGCTCTCTGCCTTTTCTTTAGCTTAGACCAGAGAAATACTTGAAAACACTATCCCCGAGAGAAAAAACTAGAGTCACAGATTTGCAAGGAACCTTACATATGATATAGTCTCTCAATTTAAACAAGAAACAGGATATCACAGTGGTTAAATGCCCTGGCTCATAGCAAGTCAGGGCTGGGACTAAAATCTAAGTCTCTGTTTCTCAGACCAGCATATCCCACCCTGCCCAGCAATAAACATGTCATCAGTATAAACTGTATCAAAAAGTAAGGGGGGAGACTTTAAAAATGTTTACTTTGTATAAGCATGTAAAGCATAACAGAATATTGATATCATTTATTACTTAGTATTGTCCTTAGAAAATGTGTTGTCCAAACTCCTTTTATGATGATCAAAAGTCAGAAAACCCTCACTTAATGAACAATGAAAATACAAGAAGTAAGGGTCTTACTTTGCCAACCATTGCAGATACTGTAAGTTCCTGTTACGTGGTTTAGAATCATCCTTAAGAAACAGAGGCTTTTGGTTAGCTTCATGACCTATTCTCACGTTCCTTATTTATGCACTTTGGAACTTCTAAGACTCAACTCCTGAGCACAAGTCTGGGTACGTGACTGATTCTAGGTTTACCTTGAATCTGGGGCAAAAGAACTAGGAAGAGCAAAGCTGACCTCCGTCATGTCATTAGAAAAACAGATGCTGAGGGGCGCCTGGGTGGCTCAGTCGGTTAAGCCTCCGACTTCAGCTCAGGTCATGATCTCACGTTCGTGGGTTTGAGCCCCACGTCGGGCTCTGTGCTGACAGCTCAGAGCCTGGAGCCTGCTTCGGATTCTGTGTCTCCCTCTCTCTCTGCCCCTCCCTGCTCATGCTCTATATCTCTCTGTCTCAGAAATAAATAAAACATTAAAAAATTAAAAAAAAGAAAAGAAAAACAGATGCTGAAAACTGTTCTGTGGAACAACTAATTCCTGAGAGATGTATATGAAATGCTTGCACTGTTAGAAGTCAGGTATATAAAGTACTATAACTTAATGCTGTTTCCATCTAACAAAAAATAAATGAGCCTGACATGGGAGGGTAGAGACAGAAGGAATACGATGATTTGCTCAGGAAAACAACAATCTTTTCAAATGTAAATTTTAATGTTCTATTAATAAATTATAATTTTCCATCTAACTTTTTCTATTTACAATCACCTTCACCTTCATAGAGTTGTAAACAATATGAAAATCCTAAAACAATCTTAAAATGTTAAATTCCAAAACAAGTGTGGCACAGTGGCTAAGTGTGTGAGCTCTGACATAGGTGATTACCTAGGTTTTTCCAGGTGGCCACCAACTAACTATGGAAACTTGGGCAAGTTATTCAACTTTGTGTCTCAGTTTCCCTAATCTGTAAAATAAGAATAATAAAAGTACCAACTTTATATGATTTATGTGAAGATTAAATTAGAGGTATAGACTTTAGAATAGTGACTGACACTTTGTAAACACTCAGTAAATCTTAGCTATAATAATTAATTTTTATGATTTTAATATACAGAAACATACTTTTAACTCATGTTTTAACCATTTTTTAAATGACTTTAATTACTCGGTAATTTTAGTTGTATACTTTGTCGGGTTTCATGTAAACTACAATATAAGGTATTCCTTTCTTTTCAACTAATTGATGCCCAAAGGGTAAAAAAAAAAAGACAAAGAACTAGAATATTTGTGCCCACAAATAGTGTGACATTCTATCTTTTCTTCACAATGGTTTTTGAATGAAATACATTGGAATGAAAGATCTTTGGAAAAATTAAAATAGTATTTAAGGTGTTTTATATTTTCTGTCTTAAACATCCAAGGGTTACTTTAAATACTATACATGATAGCTCAACAAAGATCTTTAGGGCTCACAGAAATTTGGCTTGGCCTGGGATGGGGGGGTTAGGGGAGTGGGAAGATGAGGTCCAGTACTCTGTGGAATGTGAGCTAAAAACTTCAAGAATTAGCTGTACCCTAAAAACTGAAGAGAAAAAAATGCCAGACTGGTAGACTTCTATCTTACTTCTTATAGTCTACTAATACTATCAATTGTCAAGACTCCTGCCATGCCGTGCAGTTCGTTACTCATAAAGAGCAAAGCAAAAGTTCAAACCTACTGAAGGTCCTGGCTTTCCTCTCATCCCTGGTGGTCCTGGAGCACCAACAGCACCCTAAATGAAGAGAATATTGGAGGAAACATATGAGCTCTTATACCACATATGGAAGATATGCCTCTATTTATGAACTTGAAAAATTCATGGAATTAATCTTAAAAAAATTGAGAAACAAGACATGTAAAGCTATATTGATACCATATCCTAAAACACTACATGGTTAAAATAATGATTATTCCTTTCTTTTTAAAGAATTTATACTTTTTCATGGACTTTTTATATTTCTATAAACTTAATGGTAAAAAACGTTACCTTGTCTCCAGGGTACCCTGGTTCTCCTGGCTCTCCTGCAATGCCTTGCTCACCCTAGGGGGCACAATTTCATACAAAGACACTTAAGCAACACAAACATTGCAATATTAAAAGAAAGAACAAATTGTTTATGGAAGAATAGCTTTATTTTTCCTACTTCTGAGAAAAATTGTATAACTGACAGTACAGATTCGATCCCATATATAAAAACAAAATATTTTATAAGTTGTGTTGACTGAAAAGAAAAAAATAAATGTGGTAAGAAATTATCTCTATGATAATGTAAATATTTAAATCACCTTATCACCTTTGATTCCAGGTAGGCCCTTATTCCCAGAAAGACCCTAAAAAAAAAAGATATTTTGTGACATTGTAGAGAAATTAAAGGGAAATACCCATTACGCAAATATAGACATACCATTGGGCCAGGAGTTCCAGAAGGTCCAACTGGTCCAATAGGGCCAACACTGCCCTGAAAAGTAGTAAGACAGAAAGACATCATTAAGCATCCTCAAGAATGAGAAAGAGAATATGGTAAACTTAATTAATTAACCTAGAATAGTTTGTCTCACTAAGTTCCCACAAAGCATACCAATCTTGGAAACCTTAGTGAGGTCATCCTATTCCCTGAAGCCTATTCATACTGGTCTAGTCCATAAGGATCCCCCCTTTCCTTTATGGGAATGCCTAACTATCCATAACATTCATCTTGAAATATTTCTCCAACTAGCTAATATTTTGAAGATAAGGGAAATATTTTAGTGCCATGTTCTCAGGATATATTTGATAAATACTTCATTTGATCATCATATATTCTTAGTTCACCCATTTATTCAGGAAATATTTATTGGGCAGTTACTATGTTCCAGGCATTCTAATGATTTTATTTTGTGATCTGAAATTTGCAGCATGATAAAATTTACCATAATTTCAGGGATAAACTGAGTATTGAATGACACTACTCTTTTGGGCTTCTCTCATTCATTCATCATTTAACACTCATTGGGCACAACATGTATCAGACACTGTAGTAGTGTTGAGGGAAGAAAGATGAAAAACACAGAGTTATCAGTGTCAAGGTTATCAGTTTAGTGCTCCAATCCAACATTTCTCAAAAACATAATTATCACTATCATCTCCTGTAGGGAAGAGACTTGGAAAAATTCCTCAAATATATCATCTCACAAGACAAAGGCCAGTAGCCACAATAAGGGTATTTGAAAGTAAAATTTGCAAAAAAAAAAAAAAAAAAGCTTAGGGATCACTTACAACTTTTGTATCAATGACACCTTCATTTTTCTTCTTTCTCTTATTACCTCCCTGTGCCTGCCTTCTGTATCATCCTTCATCTTCAAAGAACAAGTTGCTTTAAACCTCCCTTTTATGGTTTCCAAATGTTAAGGAACTGTTAAAGGTATATGTATGATAGCACTAAAAATGTTGCCCGTTTTAGTTACAATTCACATTTCTTAGGAAAGCATCCCAGACCCTCGCTACCAGGTTTCCACCAACTCTTCCAGTCTTGTCTACCTACATTTGTCCCTACTCCTCCTTTACTTTTGTCCCCTCCAAAGCCCACATTCTAGCCACAATGGACTGTTTTCCATTCTCGGAACATGCTCTCTGCTCTCTCTTTTCACAGACTCCAAGCCTTTGAAGATACAGTTACCAATATTGAAATGGCCTTCTACTGCACTAGTGAGTATGCTGCACTATACTCTTTTTTTCCCTGTCTTTCTAGTCTGAACATTCTATGAAAGCAGAAGCATGTTTTATTGATTTTTTATTTTCCAGTTTCAACATAATAACTGACACACAACAGTTTTGAAATAAAGTGTGGAATGAATTCTGAAAAACCTGTCAGAATAGCCAGAATAAAAAAGACAAGAAATAACAAGTGGTGGTGGGGATGTAGAGAAAAAGGAACCCTTGTTCACGGTGGCAGAAATGCAAATGGGTACAGCCACTGGGCAAAAAAGTATGGAGGTTCCTCAAAAGTAGAATTACCATATGATCAGAATTCCACTACTGGCATTTATCCAAAGAAAAGGAAAACATTAATTCAAAAACATATATGCACCCTATGTTTATTGCAGCATTACTTACAAGAGCCAAGATATGGAAGCAACCCAAGTGTACATCCATAGATGAATGGATAAAGAATGGAATATTAAAGAATGGATATATAATGGAATATTACTCATCCATTAAAAAAGCTGAGATCTTGCCACTTGCAACAACATGGATGGGCCTATAGGATAAAATCCTAAGTAAAATAAAGTCAAATGCCATATGATTTCACTCATTTGTGGGATCTAAAAAATAAAACCAATTAGCAAACAAAGAAAAAAAGAGACAAAGAAAAAACAGCCTCAAATACAGATAACAAACTGGTGGTTGTTAGAGGGGAGGTAAATGGGGCAGATGGCTGAAATTGATAAAAGCGATTAAGGATATTTATGATGAGAACTGAGTAATGTATAGAATTGTTGATTCATTATATTGTACACTTGAAACTAATATAACACCCTATGTCAATTATACTTCAGCAAAAACAAAAAATTAAAACAGCGATTTCTAGAGCTCTATCTCCCAACATAAAAGAGCATTTCTAATAGTCTACATTTATATAATACAAATTTCAGAATGGAAAATATGACATCTTTACTTTTGAGTGAGTCCTAAAGTCTGTGAAATATAACTAAGATAAATTATTTCCAACATGTTTAATCCTGAAATATATGAAACTACGAGAAGTGAAGAGTAATACTTTCCAACTTAATAAACAGATATGCAACATTAATACATCCCTGACAAATTCTGTCAGTAGGAAACAATTGTTCTTATAATTACAGTGGCTAGTTTATGCAAAGTTCATAGCTTTAAAAATTAGGAGAGTTTCAAAAAGTACAATAAACATTTCTGTTCGGAAATTATGCAGCAATAATCTATGTAGGTATGGAAAAATATCTTGTAAGCAAATAAACGAATACTTCTTTGTCATCCTGTTGTTTTTTCTATAGGAAATAGTATTATTAACTTTGTTTCAGTAAATAGATCACTGCATAGTCTAGTATCTTCAGATGAATGTACTTTGTATGCACAATCTACTATCTTACTTTTTAGCGACTCTAAAATAAATACCACAAAATAATAAGTGCTGAGAAATATCAAAGTACATACATGTTATAAAAGATTTAGCAAAATAGAGAATGAAAAAGGAAAATGGTATGGACACCTCCAAGAAACATCAAACATTTTGTGGTACATTACAAGTTGTGTGGAAAATCCTAGCCCGGAAAAACTACAGCTTTCTGAAAGCAACCCATGATGGGCTAAGGGAAGTTTTCAGTGCCACAAGGATAATCTGAAGGACTTCCGCACTCTCTGCCTACCACACTCCTTTTCCATGAGAAGACAGAGCAGACAGGAGAAATCTTCCTGCATGGCAGCAGAGCTGTCTGGGATTTAGCACCAAAGGGAGAAGAGCCTGCCACAGAACCAGAAATCATAAAGAACTTTCAAGTCAAAGTGAGTCAAAGAAATAGAGCTTAAGGATAGTTTCTTCACATAAAATCAGCAGCCTGTAGCCAATGAGAGCTCATATGAGTGAACACAGTGTAGGGAAGACTGTGCAACCACACCCACCCACATTGTCAAATGACAATGACAATGAGTTGCATGGAAAAAATCACTTAGATAAAGCCGTATCATCTCGTCAGAAACTATACTTCCTGTATGGGAACAAGCAGATGTGGGCTTGCAGATAAACCGGGTGAGCAGACAAACTGTTGACTGTGAAATATAAAGGTTCTATATCATCTGTTCCAATGATCTCCAAAACCTCAGCTCCTTCCATTCCACTCCTATCCCCCCATACTTCTTAGGCTCCAATCCTCCTACTCCTCTTGGCATTTCCCAAACATTGCATTTTTTCACTCCTTTTTTGCATTTAAGGATTCTTCTGCCTAAAGAGCCCTTTTCCTGTTTCTACTCCATTCCACTCATGCACAAACTTCAAGATACAGTTAAAACACATCTCTTTTGTGAAGACTCCTCTCTCAAGATAACATAAATTGCTCCTTTCTTGGTGGTTTTTAGTCCATGACGGCAGTGATCACATTGTATGATATTGCTTATTTTACCCTCTATGCCACTAGGTTATAATGTTGCTAAAAATGGAAATCTTGTTTGTATTTGTAGGCCTAGCAAATACCTAGTTCAGCATTTGATACATAGTAGGTTCTCACATTGTATTGATTAAAAAATTTAATAATACCTGCTTTATCTACTTTCCAACTCATTGAGGAACAAATGAGATATGTGTGTGAAGGTACTTTGAAAAGTATAAGGTACTATCCATATCAATGTAGAGATAGGATTTACAAAGATGACTGTTAGTACCGTCTTCTGTATGTATGTTAGTATTCTCTTCTGCAGGATCTCTTCCCTTCTACCAAAGGGTAAATTGAGAAAGAAAGGACAAAAGACAAAAACAAAAACCCAAACCCAAACCCAAAAACAAACAAACAAACAAACAAACAAAACCAGTTATTTTTACTAAACACTATTATGTGTTGGAACTGTGCTAAGTCCTGGAACTGAAAAATGAGTAAGAGTTAAGTGTTAGGTGGAAAAGTAGACGAAAGTGTTTCAGGTAGACAAACAAGTACAAAGGCCATATCATAGGAAGGCTGCATGGCATCTGAGAATAAACAGTTTTGCTAGTGTACGAAGTATATTACTAGGATGCAGATGAGAACCAAGATAGTCTAGACATGCTAAGAATTTTGGTCTTAAATTCATCATAATAGCAGAAGCTTCTGAGCTAACCAACTGATAGGTTAAATGAAGAATGGAGAAAGAGTACCTTCGGAATCCAACCCCCTTCCCTGGCTTCCTTCCTCTCCCCATTGGTAAGGCCACTGACTACCACCTACAGGTTTGATCCTATTCTAAGTTCTGAGAAAAAAAAATAGTTCTTTGGATTCCACCTTCATATAGAGCTTCTCATGAAGCCTAAAGAAATCTCTTAAGATAAATGGCACTCATTTTAAGGTGATAAAGTTTTAAGGAGGCGGTGTAGCACACAGGTAGGATTTTGGACTTTGGATTTAGATCACCTGGCTTCAAATCTGGGCCTAACACTCATAAACTGAGTAGTCCTGGCTGGTTCTGAGAATTCAATGGCTTAACATTATGACTAGTACACGGAAAATACTAAATAAAAGTGGGATGTTATTGCTGATTTTGTTATTGTTACACTTATATTATGAAGTAAAAGAAAAGTTTAAATGTCTTAGACTCACTCAGGTTCTCTCTTAATTCTATATTATTGCTAGCCCCAAACTGCAAGTTAAAACTTATTACGCTGATTTTTACCATAGTTCCAATAACTGAATTCCTGATTTAGTCCTTTGGTCAAGCTGTCACCTTCTGCCTTGGGGCAGTTAAGTTAGGGGGAAAAATTTAAATATAGAGTCAGAAGACCTGTGTTCAAATTCAAGCTAAAAATAATTGTGGCTGTAATCTATGGGATAAAACTCTGGAGTCTTAATTACCTACTTCACGTGTTAAAGCAAGCTCAAAATTGATTTTTAGGAAAAATCTTACCTCTGCTCATGGTCATTTCTTATTTTTATATGAATACACATAGTTTTACTTTTAAGATTCTATTTTCATTAGGCTCCTTATATTTCACAAAAGTATGTCACACTTGCCTTTAGCTCAGCTGACTGTTAAAGTGCATGGTTCTAAATTTATATAAAATATCTGTAATTTATATCCCTGTCATGAACCATAAGCTTGACTGACAGAATATATTTATGAAGACACAGTAGAAATAACAGTCTAATAGTAGTCTGTTTGCTTCAGTGAATAAGATTTATCAGGTAACTATCTGGAGTCCATTGTTCTGGCCTCCACAGAATTGCATTTACTAACCTGTACTTTGCCTGTATCAGAAACTTCAGTGAAACTCAGAGTTAAATTCACTAAATCAAACTGATTAAGTGGACAAGTAATATACTTATATTTTTAGTGTAATAAACAAATTAGGCATTAATATGTTTAGCAGCATTAATAAAGTACAACTACTACCTTTTGTTCAGGATGTTTCCTAACCATTTATTCAATTTTATTCTAAAAATAAAGTCTATAGTTACCATGCATATGATACGGTATAGTATGATATTTAGACCTATCAGGATCTATCCAGACAAGATGGTATGAAAGACTATTCAAAGGACAGAAGGGGCTGTCGTGTGTCATACTTTTGAAGAAACTGAGTCTTAAGTTACCTATTAATGAGACAGACATAAAAACACATGTACACATAAATCTGTAGAAATTTGTTATTTTAGGTTATCATAAAGTTTAATTTTTTTATTCATACTACTGGTCTAATTTGCATATTGGGTGGGAATATACATTTGCACAAGTCTCACATCCAACAATGACACCAAAACATCTCATTTTTCTAAAGATCTTAAAAATGCATCTAACAAATATAAACATAATATTTTATAAGAATGATAATACTTGATACTCACTCTAAGCCCAGGAAATCCTGGAGGACCAATGCTACCTACAAGTCCCTATGTAAAAGAAATGTGCAAAGTTGGTTAAATACAATTCCGGACTATGAAGAGTTATTTTCTAAAGACAAAAATTTTTAGGAAAAAATGTCAAATTTTACCCTCTTCTACATCTAACTTCTGATTCTTCCCTACTCTTCTGCATCCTCCTAAGAAGTGCAAATCTCTGGTAGAAGTTATGTTCTTCAAAAATGCCCTTGGCTCCATGCTTTTGGATGCCAGGACTTTGACCTAGCCCAGGATATAGATTGTTCTTCTTTTATGTATCTAATAAAGGAAGTAAAACCCATAAGTTCTCAGCATTATAGACATAACCAGCCTGTATATTGTATAAAAGGATAGGTGGTCAGCATATAGAGTGAAGAACATTTTCAGATAGTTTAAAACAGTCTCCATTCGTGAAGTACAATATTTAAATTCTCTACACTTCAGTTTCCTTATTTACAAAATAGGAATAATAACATTTGCTCTCACTGTTGTAAAGATCACAATGAAAACTGTCAAAAGGCATAAAAGGTTTTGAAAATTTTCTCACAAATATAAGAAATTCCCAATACCATTAATTATGCACACAATAAAATGAAAATTTAAATCAATATTAATTTTTCCAGTTGATTTGTGATGGTCTTTTGGACTTGTCATTACAGTTCTTATGATAATTCCTAACCCACTCCAAAGTACAAGGACAGCCCCCGCTTTTGCAAGTTCTGTTTTGAAATTAAGGCACAGTATAAAATATAGAGAATTATGAACAAATAAACTAAAATATCCAGTTTATTCTTCTATTTTAAAGATATTAAAGCCTAAAAATGCTCTTCAAGAAGCATTATATTTAAACAAAGAGCAGATTTCAAAAAGAAACATTTTAAATATAAGTCCAACCCTAATGAACTTCATGTATATGAGTAAACTGACAAAAAAATTAAATAAGATGGCTTCACAGTAGGTATACAAGTACATAAACGGTTTCAAAGAAAAAAGTAGGGGCGCCTGGGTGGCTCAGTTGGTTGCGTGTCCAACGTCAGCTCAGGTCATGGTCTCGTGGTTCATGAGTTCAAGCCCCACATCGGGCTCTGTGCTAATGGCTCGGAGCCTGGAGGCTGCTTCAGATTCTGTGTCTCCCTCTCTCTCTGACCCTCCCTTGCTCATGCTCTGTCTCTGTCTCTGTCTCTCACTCTCTCAAAAATAAATAAACATGAAAAAAAGTAAATAATGTTTATTATTCATTCGTTCATTCATTCATTCATTTTGAGAGAGACAGAGACAGTGTGAGTGGAGGAGGGGCAGAGAGAGAGGGATAAAGAGAAAAAATCCCAAGCAGACTCCGTGCTGTCAGCACAGAGCCTGACATGGGGCCTGAACTCACAAAACTGAGATTATGACCTGAGCTGAAACTGAGAATCCTATACTTAAACGACTGAGCCACCTAGGCACCCCCAGTAATGCTTACTTTGTTACTCTTGAAATGAAATGCTCCCCAGAATCAAGGGCAAGAAAAAGATGGTAAGCATTCTACTTAAAATATCATTCAAGTTTTTAGCAATTTCTTTGGAAATCAGTTCTGCCCTTATCTGCCGAGCCTTACAACAAATAAAACTTCGACTAAATTAACTGAATAAGCTAATAAAGTCGAAATTTAGAAAAATAAATATTTTCAAACACTTTAAGTATAATTACCTAAATATAGGAACTGTTCCCAATTTAGGCTATACAGACTTAGTGGTTGACTCTAATTCACCTTAAAATTTTTTTTTAACGTTTATTTATTTTTGAGAGAGAGAGACACAGAGTGTGAGCGGGGGAGGGTCGGAGAGAGAGGGAGACACAGAATCAGAAGCAGGCTCCAGGCTCTGAGCTAGCTGTCAGCACAGAACCCGACACGGGGTTCGAACCCACGAACCGTGAGATCATGACCTGAGCTGAAGTCAGCTGCTTAACCGACTGAGCCACCCAGGTGCCCCTCTAATTCACCTTAAAATCTTATTAAAAGAGCATGTTTATGGAATGGATTGGGAGGTAGTTGTTAGATGCTCTTTGAGAGCAAGAAAGTTTAGGTTTTCTACCTAGTGTCAAAAAACAACAGTCCATCATGATTCTTTGATAATATAATTAAACTAATTCTAGAATGGTAACTCCCTAATCTGAAAATAATAGCTGAATAATCCCAAAGGAGAAGATTTCTCTATAAATAGATACTTAAAAGTCAGGTGGATCAATGACAGGCTTGAGTCCAAAAGAGCAATCACTGAGAGCACAATTTTTACATGAGGCTTATTTGTACCTTCATGTACATGAAAGGCTTCTCCCCACCTCCAAAATATGTCTTATGTTCATATATTTCTCATATTTTACTTAAGCAGTTGCATTTAACATGGCCACAATAATTTTGATGATCATCTCTCAAGAAAGAATTAACTCATAACATTTTTGTCTTACTGCCCACATTGAAAAATTACAAACTAGAATGTGCACAGAGGTGTCAAAGCTGTCTGGCCAATAGTGCTTGTTTGAATGTCATAGTAACATCTGCAGGATGTCAGATTGCAAGGCTGGACTATCACAATGTACTCACAGGACTGCCATCGGGGCCAGCAGGGCCTCTGTCTCCAAAGTCACCTGGAAAACCCTGGCGCAGGGAAAACAGGAGAAATGCCATTAAAGCCAACATAGATAAAGAATTTATTTTTTTGTGCCTGTTTTCTGCTAAGGAATTTACTAATAGGAAATACTTATTTACTAACTTTTAAATTGTAGTGCAACAAAACTTATATTTGTTTTGCATAATACTTCATTGATTTTGTTAAGTACAATATTTCTCTGTTTTCCAAAAATTATTCTAGATGCCACATAATATATACAGAAAACTAAATTGTAGAAAATATACATTTTTCATCATTATATAAAGAATTGCTGAATGAGAGGGAACATAGCAAAGATTTCTGCCTGACCAATCCATTAGTTGTCTCCACTATTTCGTGCTGTTCCCACACACACATCACAAAGAATAAAATGGCTAATGTTAAATTTAAGCATGTACGTAGCACATTTACCATGTGCTAAGGACTTTAAACAGTTTACTATAGACACACTACTTCATTTTATCTTCATAACAGATCAAATTAATGAATATTAATATCCTCATTTTGCATTTGACAAAACCGGAGCACAAAGTGCTTATGTCACTTGCACTCGCCAGTGATGAGTGGGACTGAGAATTGAATGAAGTCTGAATACAGAGTCATGTTTTTCCTTCTATTCTATACTGAATACTTTAGCTCATCATTTCAAGATATGATAAACAGGTAAAAAACATCATTTCAGTACTACGTTATTGGGGAAAGCCATAATGCACATAAATACTGCAACCATAAAATGTGCTGCCACTGAAAATCAAGCTACCCCAATGCCTGAGGAAGGATTCTACACTATAAAACTGAAGGACAGTAAAGTAACACACTTTCTTATTACATAGTCTTTTGTAAAATAACTCAATCACGCAGTTACTTTTACCTTAATACCAAAATTTTTCTCTAAAGATTTGCCACTAGATTTATCAACTTGAAAGCTCTCTTTTTAAAGGCTACTTTGCAAAATGATTTGTAATATTTATTATTATTAACATTTTAATAACATTTATTTTTAAAATTTCTTTATAAAGACTAACAAAAATTAAAGTACATTATTAAAGTCTTATAATCTCCTTATTAGGCAAGCCAGTTATTAAATATATATTTAATAGATTGCCAAAAATCACTGGTTCACTGGTACACACATGAATGCACAAAATTTAAAAGATGGTTTAGCAATGGAAGAAAAAGAATGATGTTTCTAAAACATAGTTAACTCATACTAGAAGCAGTTCTTCTTATTCTGTAATCAGAGGATAATGCAAAAACCATCTGCATAGTCAAACATTTTGTAGTCATAACCCCTTCAAAGTCAGTCGAAGTTCAGGCAGGCATTTTGCTTTCACTGTCCTTGGAAGTCAGATTCTGTTGTCAACAAGCTCACATATCTGCAATACATCATACTGTTCGGTATGAGCTAATAAGTATATTTCAAAGTATTTATGATGTACAGGTAATGGAAAAAGGAGAGGAAAAATTCTGTAATAAATCTGAAACAGAAGAGATGATTGATTTTTTAGATAGAGCATAAGTAGGTTTTTCAGAAAGCTCAATGAAATAATGAAGACTGGGGTACATTTTGCATGATTCCATTAATGTGAAGTGTCCAGAACAGGCAAATTCACAGACATAGAAAAGAGATTAGTGGTTGCCTAGGACTGGTGGTGCAGGGAGAATTGGGCAGTGACTGCTAACATGTACAGGGTTTCTCGCTGGGTGAAGAAAACATTCTAAAATTAGTGTGACAGCTACACAGCTCTGTCAATATGACAACAAGCACTGAATTGTACATTTTAAAAAGGTCAATATTATGGTATGTAAATTAGATCCCAACAGTTTTTTATAAAAAATGAAGACACAATCAGTCTGAACAAGGAGCAGAGACTACTGAAAACATCTGGGGACTCACTCAAGATTGCCTAGATGTGTTATCTGGAACTGATTGGCCCCAACCTCATCCAGTAGGAGGAGCTGCTCTCCAGTTCAGCTTTCCATAAAACTAGTGATTTTTACCCCCTAGGAGGGGAAAGGGGGGAGAACTGTGATCAATTCTTCACTTACGACAAAACCTGCACTAACATAGTAAATAAAAAATTACTTATTAATTTCAACTTCTTATTCTTCTGGTAGTTCAACAATATGTATAATAAATATTAGGTGTTCAACTTGACTTTGCCCCTGAAACAATTTAGTTAAACTGAGTAATATCTACTTTAAAAATTTTTATGTACTATTTCTCCTCTCACTTCACTACCCATTAAACATTTCATTTCATTCTTAGTTTTCTAGTCTAGACAGAGATCATTTGTTTTATTATTTTTAGTCCTTCATATATGTTGACCATTGTGTCATCAATTTCTGATATAATTCCTATTAAATCTAGACACACTTTCCTGTTGAATGAAATATAGTACAGTTAATACCACAAAAAACATCATTATATTTGGCTATGTACTGGACATGTATTTTATTTTAAAAAACATCATGCTAATGTTTTATGTTGTTAAATATGTCCCTGTTTCTTGTTTATCAGTTGTATTTCACATGGAATTTATCAATTACATGTATGATTTTTTTTAGTCCAGTAGAGATTTTGTATTCCTTTAATTAGAAGCCTAAATGTTTGCAGCCACAAATCTTCATTGTCAAAAACCTATCTTAAAAGACTGGTAGTGAAACATGGAACAATAGTGACAAAACACTTTGTTTTTGACCTTAGAATATAAGTTTCTTTCTCCACTGGAGAAAGTTTCTTGCTCTACAGTTTCTTTCTCCACTGGAAATAATTTGCTATAAAATACAACACTAAGTTTTCTCTCATATTTACCTAGTGGAAAATTATAACCATTAATTTAAATCAAACTGTGCTTTCCTAGAAATACATTCACACTGCCAAAGGATTTAATAACCATTTTCCACGATTATCGTCCATAGGGAAGCTTGAGTTTTTGCCTTCCGTGTCCCATTTTCCAATTTCATCAATATAATAACCATCTACTAATGGACAGGCCAGAGTTGCACTGTTCTTCTGTGTTGTGTATAATTCTGTTTTTTACATTTTCATTGATCAGTTATAAAAATTTTTTTTTAAAGAATATGACATTTCAGGAATTTCATTTGATCTCAAGTTGTGAAAAATTTTCTTGCTTATTTCCACTGTTTGATCAATACAGTGGACAGACTTTAAGGTGACATCCAATAACTCCAATGCTTTATGTGATACCCACCCTTTGTGGGTGGGGCTATGATTTGCTTACTCTAACCAACAGAATAGAGCACAGGTGATGGATGTCACTGATGTGATTATGCTATACTATGGAAGACTCCATCTTAGCAGCCTGGAACTAAAAACTTCCCTTGTGTGGTTGATAGAGTAGGCAGCTGTGTTGGAGATGCCTGCATGGCAGGGAATTGCGAGTGAACTCTAGGAACTGTGGACTCCAAAGGACCTAACGGTGGCCTAAACCCAAGAGCTGGCAAAAAGCCAGGGCGTTCAATTCCACAGCCTCAAAGAAATGAAGTCTTCTCACAACCAAAATGAGGCTAAAGGTGAACTCTTCCCAAGCCAAGGCTCCAGATGATCTTGCAGCCAGCTGATACCTACTTCGATTACAGCCTTGTGACCCTGAGCAGAAGACTGGGTGAAGTAGTACCTGGACTCCCTACCCCGGATAACTGTGAGAAAATAAATGGTTGTTGTTTTAAGCCACTAAGTTTTTAGTTTTTGTTATGCAGCAATAGAAAGCTAATAAAATTGGTAATTAAATCTTTAAATCGAGAATATGTAAAGTCCTATTTGCAAATTTTACTAAGTGGTAATGTTCAATATAACACTATTTGCATTGTTTCTAGTTTTTTAAAATCTTAAGTAATTATATCTCTGAAGATATTTTTGGCTTTTTATTTTCTATTGCAAATTATAATTACTATCAATATTAGTAAATTAAATTAAAATTTTATATTCACTTAACATTTTAAAATTTTAATCTAATTAAATATCTATATTTTTAAAACTTCTTTCTAGCATTTAATCATATTCATCTACTTGCTAATATAAAGAATTTTTATTATGCTTCATGAATTTTGTGTCTATAGTTATGAAATGCAAATTTAAAAGTAATATGAATTGCTTAATAATTTAAAATATTTCAGTCTCTAAGTATAGGTGTTGCAAATATTGCACTAATTTTATTACCTCTGAAACCATACATCGTAACATAAAGAGAAAGAAGAAAACAGAAGTCTGCATTATCAGGAAACAGTACTTCATTATACAGGATTCTACTGCATTCACACTGAAAGGAGAATTAGCTAAGTTAATAAATTCATCTTTCCTCTTACCAAGGTGCTTCGACTGCCTACTCAAACCCTCTCCACAATCTTGAACATTTTCTGTCTCTAAGTTTGGCAGTGTACCACCTACAAATTTCATGGCATTCACACATGAGATTATAGGCCACAGAAATGGAGAAGAATTTCTCTGAGGCCTGAGGACACTAACCAGCCTCAAAGATGGACACCATGATTCTCACTTCCTGATATTAATGCCTTTGTGTAGTACCTTCCTATTTTGAATTATGGCCAGCCCACATGACCAACAGAATATAGATGTACAGTGTGGGTTCTGAGGTTAGGCCATATAAGGCACTACGCCTTCCACCTTGCTCTCATGGACCACTTTATTCTGGTGCAAGGCAACAACCATGTCTTGAAGACACTCAAGTTGCCATGTGGAGAGGCCCCTATGGAGAGGAAATGAGACCTCCCAGCACAAGCACCAATGTGGCTGGCCGGCAAGTGAGCCACCTTTAAAGCAGATCCCCCAGCCTCAGTCAAGCCTTCAGATGACAGCAGTCTTGCCCAAAATCTTGACTGTAACCTCATGGGAAACCCTAAGCTAGACCCACTCAGATAAAGCATTCCCAAATTCCCAGCCCACAGAATTTCTGAAAAATAGTATATATTTACTGTTGTTTTAGACCACTAACTTGGAGTAACATGTTATATAGCAATAGATAATGCATAGTAACAAAGGTGATGGTCTAGGATGATAGGTCATATTGCACCAATGCTAAATGCTGGGTCCTAAGTGACAGGGGGCGCTTATGTGTTTTATTTTGTTTTGTTTGTTTGTTTACTTTTTTGTTTTTTTGTTGTTTTTTTGTTTTTGTGTTTTGTTTTGTTTTTAACACATTTACTTTCTTTGTTTGTGATGTACAGGGTCCTCAAAAGTTCAGAGCCCAGATCAAGTTTCTCTCTTGTCTGGGTCTAACAATGGTATTGTTATCAAACGTGGTAGTTATCAAACACTAAGAACTATTCTAGACTTAGTATGACTGAATATATGTTTAGTGTTAATATTTTAGAGCATAGGTACTATACTTGGTAGTATATCTAAATATCTTAAAACAGTGGAAAACTTATAGTTTACAGAGTCTTAAAGTGATTATTTCCCTAGTTCTACAAAGAAATTTGAAAAATACTGCATATAAAATAATTAGGAAAATATGAGAACCAAAATCACCATAATATACTAATGACTACATTTATGTAATTTAAAAAAATATAAGCAATGCAAAGTTTTTCTGTTAAAGGTCACAGTTAACTATGAACATACTTTGTTCTTTTCAGAAAACAATGGTTTAGAAACAACATATTCAAACTAAAGTAGAGATAAATAAGAATTATCATAAAGACATATATACTAAATAGGCATTACCAACAAAAACAGAAATTCAAGTTTTTCCAAGACAAAGAATGAAAAGAGAAGATCAAACTAACTTGTCTAGGATTAGAAACACTAAAATAAAACCCAGTAGTTAGTTCTGCACATTCTACACATGAATACATATTACCATAAAATCATGATATTTTTAAATCCTTCAAAAATAAAGCTCAATTACTATAGGAAAGGGCTAGAGTGTTAAGTACTCTGTGAAGATACAGCCTCTTCCCCTTTCTTTCCACCTTTCTTTACATCACAGCTAGGACAATTCGATCCACATTTCAAGGGTCGACCATGTCTTCTTGGCTAAAACTAATTTTAAACTTTGGTAGGAATTTAAGGAGTTTTAGCCCAATTCTCGGAGACTGAGCACCAAGTCAGGCTTATCGTTATCCTAGCAATGATCTGGGCCTCAATTCTGAGATTCAAGTTTCTGCTTTGTTCTTTTTTTTCCTCCTATTTTTTTTTAATTTAAATTTTAGTTAGTTAACATACAGTGGAATATTGGTCTCAGGAGTAGAATTCAGTGATCCATCACTTATATACGATATCCAGTGCTCATCACAAGTACCCTCCTTAGACCACCATCCATCTAGTCCTTCTCCCACTGACCTCCCACTGTCAACTCATGTTTTTTTCTCTATCATTAAGAGTCTCTAGTGGTTTGTTTCCCTCTCTTCTCTTCCCCCTCTTCCCATATGTTCATCTATTTTGTTATTCCTTTTTTTAAACTTTATTTATTTATTTTAAGGGGCGCCTGGTTGGTTCAGTCGGTTAAGCATCCGACTTCAGCTCAGGTCATGATCTCACAGTGGGTTTGAGCCCCGTGTCGGGCCCTGTGCTGACAGCTCAGAGCCTGGAGCCTGTTTCAGATTCTGTGCTTCCCTCTCTCTTTCTCTCTCTCTGCCCCTCCCCCACTCACTGTTTCCCTCTTGCTCAAAAATAAAATAAAAAAAAAAATTTTAAAAATTTTAAGTTTATTTATTTTCAGAGAGAGTGCACACAGGCAAGCATGAGTGGGAGAGGGGCAGAGAGAGAAGGAGAGAGAGAATGCCTAGCAGGCTGAATACTGTCAGTGCAGTGCCCAATGCAGGGCTCAATGCCAGTACCACTAGATCATGACCTGAGCCAAAATCAAGAGTCGGATACCTAACCAACCAACTGAGCCACCTGGGCACCCCATCTGTTTCATTGCTCTTAAAGACTGGTTATGATCTTGTACTCCAGTTGTGGGAATTGCAATCTGCCTTATTCTTGTGTCCACAAAGCAGTTTTGGTATACAACATGTACTATCCCTTGATCATAAGGACCCCACCTTATTCTTGCCATTTTCCCACACCAAGAACACAGTCCCTGAACCCAAGCCAACCCTTGTGGGCATATTTGCACTCACATTCCTGACTTTGATAACCTATGAGGCTGAGTTTTCCCTTACATTATCTGCCCTGAAAATAACTGCCTGCCTGAATTTTCACCTTTTAGTGTTATATCTCTATGAAATCATGCTTTGCCTGCACTTTCCCTAAATTACCAGCTATAGTTCTTTGAGTGTCTCTCTTCTCTGTACCTAGCCCAACCTGAATGGTGGGTTTAATTCAAAGTCCTGCCTCTTCCATACATCTTGTCAAGCTATAGTTAGCCAAATAAAGTCATACAGACTACAACCAGTAAGTAAAAATCAGAAAAAAAATTTTTTTCATAAAAGAGAATCACTTAAAAATTAATAACAATTTTTCAGAATGCTCTAGCAACAGTAGTACTTTCTCTATGATCAAATTAACTACAACCTTATCCTCAGAGAAAATACTGTCTCCAAATTCTTGATAAAATGTACGTATCTGAGACACTACTGTGCAATACGTATTTAAGACTATCTTGGGCTAAGGATAGAAACTAATAACAGATGTCTAACAGAAGGATTTTATATTCTGAAATTCTAACACTAGAGTTAGAAACCAAAATACAGTTTACTTTAAATAGACTCTTCTAAGAAAATGATGTATGAGAAAAGAAGAGGAGACGCTTCTTTCTATAGTTAGAAAAGTAAACATCTCTGAAGTCCAGGTAGCTTAAGGGTGTTATTTTGTCTGCTATTCTAAGGTTATGATATTTTGATTTTCATAGGAAGAAAAGTACGTATACTTTTTCTTTGTCAAAATTTAATGTAATATGGTTTGATTATTCATAATCTATCCCAATCAGGCCTGAAAAACTCCTTTAAAAAGCCTCTATATTTTGACAACAATTTTCTAGGCGTTGTTGCAAGTAAATTCCAGCTCCAATTTCATGTTTATCTTCAATCCCGACAAGTCAGTTCTAGCATAAATATTTTTGCTCTGTGGAGTCATATAAATTTGCATAACCAACTTAGTACAACAAAGAGACTGCTGATTAAATTGGTCTGGGAGCCATGTAAAATGCTTTTTTAAAAGCAACTCTAGAATTTCCTGACTGTGGCACTACAGAACGAAGTTTGAAAACTTTGAATTAAAGAGGAAGCTGCTTACAATTGAGTAATACATATGGAATCTGATGGTGACAAATATATATGAAACTTCTCCCTGCCTTTCCTTTTTTTTTTTTAACAGCATTCTTCTTTTCTATTATAAATCAGTGAATAACTGATGCTTTTAAAGAATCTGGCTCATTAGATATGTTCCAAGAAGCTTTTCAAAAAGACAGAAAAGCATATAAAATAGAATGGTAGTTCTATGGTATTTAAAGGAGTATTGACCAATAAAGATTGCCTACTACCTTGTAGATAGTAGTACTACTTTCGGAGATCTTTTCTGAAAGAACTTGAGATGAATTCAAATTATATCCACAGAGGGCAAAATGAACGGATGGATAGTACTTAGAGCCCCATATCTGTCCTCTATCATAACTGTTAATAAGGATTTTGATCTAACTTTTTTGATTTGTAATATGTAGGGATTGTAAGAGGAAGGAAAGAAAGAGGTAAGAACTATAATATCTCAATATCTAAAAGTATGAGTACACATAATATTGACTAATATGTAACTGATTACATGAGGTCTTTAAAAATAATTGTAATGAATATTAGTAAGTACCTTTTACTAGGATCTTGAAGTAAAATATAGCTCATAACACAGGGAAGAAAAAAGAAACTTCTCAAATGCCAACAATGTAAGACCAAAGGACAAACAAATTTGTTAATATAACTACTTTTACATACTCTGGTCCTAAAATATACCAAATTTCCAGCAAAATCAGTTTTCTTACTTTTTCTGGTTGAAAAACCAAAAACACATTGTGTTATAAATTTCAACTCAACCTGTAAACACTGAATAAAGACAATGTCTTATTTGGATGAAAATTTTCTGGGAAGTAAGATTTAAAATGAAATAACATTTAACCCAAACACTAAATTTAAAAATAGCAGTATGAAGCTAAATACTAAATAACTCTTGAACAACCAAAATAATATGTTATTTTGAAATGGATCCATTTTCAATAGCATTAATATAGTATTTATACTATCTAGGAGAAGATATCTCTTACTTGTAAGTCTATCATTTCATTAAAAAAAATACAGGTATCATTAAGAAAGCTGGTTCATAATAACTTAATTCCATACTTAGAGATTACTCAGGAAAAGAGGATGATTTGGCCAGCAGAATGAACGGGTATGATTGATAGCAACAGTCTTCTGAGCCTATGTTTAGTATGTTACTAAATCACTGAACAATTTTGGACAGGATTTTTACTACTTCTGTATGTTTCTGTGCCATATGTATAAAACATATCATTTCTATATATAAGAGACATATATATATATAGCTAAACTATATATCATATACATATGATATATATATGTATATATATATGTAGCTAAACTATTTATATCAAACACACAGCTTTGGTACATAAGTTAGAAACTGACTCAGTGTGCAAAGAAGCTCATGTTGATTAATATTTAGAAAGGCCTAAACTGGGATTTTGAAGTTTTCTATGCCTATTTTGACTGTCAAACTTTTTCATATCATACATAGTACAGAATGAAGTAATCCATTTTGTAAGTTTCTGGGCTTATTTTCAGAGACTTTAAAAACCTGTGTAAAATGTTCCATAAAAGTTATGGAATTACCTAAAAAGGGTTACTAGTTTTCTACAAATTACATCGTAAAAATTACTTCAAACTGAATCGTTTTCTATGTTTGTAAGACTGCTATCTACCTACTTCTATCTACCTAAAATCTAAGGAAATGAGCTCATTTAACACAGAGAAAGAATAATCAGATTAATTAAAAGGGAGTGATGATTATAATAAAGTACATCTTCTAATAATATTAATACTAATGATAGTAAATAAAATGACAGGATCCACATAGCAGTACCCTAATAAGGCACGAACCCACACTTCTAAATAGCTCTGAAGTCAGCAGCAAATTTGGAAATAACAAAGTAACATTTACGGAATGCTTTAGTTCTGCATCTGTGTTTGAATATCAACTTCATAAATAATAACAAATAGTATACATAATTTAATAAATTACCAAGAAAAAATGGCCATACTTATATTCCATACACCTAATATTTTCCACACCAGAAAGTGGAAAGAAAAAGATATTTTCCTTTTACTGCTATTAAAACAGTAATAAGTAATCATTCTTCTCATGGAATATTAATAATCTGAATTAAAATACAAGTTTTCTGTGATGCATAATATCCCATGCTAATATGTCTGCCCCTATTTAATGTCAAAGCTATTTGAAGATGATTTTACTTAAAATAAACAGAACATAGGGGAGCATTTATACATAAGATACTATTCTAGAACAGTGTCTGAGGTCAGCATTGGCATAATATGACTTGTGGCTGTAACTGCATCTTAAAGTACTGTGATTTCCTCAAAAACACGGCCAAATAATTTCATGGTAAAACCAAGAAAAAGTACATATAGCATACATGACATATTACAGCACCAGACAGATTTTCTACTATAAACACTATTTAGGAAAAATGGGATACATATGTTTTTCAAATATAATTTTCCTAAGGATCTAAATCTGTGACAAGGGCATATGTTTTTAAAGGAATAAAACTTTACAAATTTTGTAATGTAAAAAACAGTGCAATCAACCCAGCAATCACTCCATTCATTATTTTGTCACCATTTTCTTGAACTTCTCTTTTGAATTCAATAGCATCTGTTGGATAATTTTATAATTCTCTAGGGAGTAAAAAACCAGAAGTTATCTATAAATTTCCTTGGATAATTTTATAGTTCATGATAGGGTAGGAAACTAAAAATTACCAATAAATTTCCAAGATAAAGTTAATATCCACAGAAAACCAGCCATATTAATAAATGAAGTTGGTGGCTGCGTAAGTGACATATTACAAGGGCTTTAGGAAAATACTCTATTTTCTCAACAATGCCTAAAATTCCACCATTGCAGATTATTTATTTTGTCTAAACTATGCTTAGAATATAATTACTAATGGGTAAGGTAACAGTTGAAGCATTAGAAATAATTTATATAATAACCATAAATGACTTTATTCATTCCTTCACTAATGTCATACTTTGATAGGAGAAGGATGGAAAAAAAATAAAGATGAAGAATGGAGAAGACAAGAATAAGGAAGATAAATTTCACCTACTGTCAATTTTGAGACAGCCTACAACTGCATATGTAGGTAGATATTTGCACATGATAATTAGAGAGATATTTCTGTTGGAGTGTATGATGAAGACTTAAACAAAAAAAAAATAACATAACATTTTGCAGTATAACAGAGTGTAATTAAATGAGATGGCATACCAAATATTTGTCAGAGTGCTTAAGAATTAAAAATGGTGATGGTAACAATTTCTTTTGTTATAAATGCTAGAAGATTAGTGCTAAAGTTGAATATAAATGTAAGAAAAGAAAATGGCTGGCTTATTTTTAATTTCTTGAAAGTTTGATCAGCTTCTCTTAATAAATTGAATTTTTTTTCGGTTTATTCATTTTTGAGAGACAGAGCATGAGCAGGGGAAGGGGAGAGAGAGAGGGAGGTACAGAATGTGAAGCACACTCCAGGCTCTGAGCTGTCAGCACAGAGCCCAGCCTGATGTGGGGCTCGAACCCACGAACTATGAAATCATGACCTGAGCTGAAATTGGACGTTCAACTGACTGAGCCACCCAGGCACCCTAATAAATTAAAATCTTCAAAGTGGAACTTTAAAATAATTTTATCACATTTTGGCCAAATATGAAAAAAATAATCATGTTCTTCTAAGCAGTGTGAGTAGCAGACAGCAGAAATATCTAAGGAGCAAGGAAAAGGATCCTGGATTTATATTCAGAGAAGTTGAGATAAATTCCTGGTTTTACCAGCATTCTCTATGTGACGTTGATTAAGTCTTTGAACATCACTGAGCCTCATTCTCCTCACCTATATAATGGTGACATTGATACCAATTCTAATCTACCTTCAAGAAATACTGCAAAACTGAAGAATAAAATGCTTTAAAAGGATATGAATATTCTGGTGAGATTTGTAGTCTTTTGCAATTATTATCAAGGCTTTAATTACATATACCAAAATTTTAGAAAAGCTGTTATGAAAAACCCAATTTCCTTCCTCACAGACTCGAGAACAGTGTAGCACAGAAAGTGTTACCCTAATACCTCTGGATGGCAGTAAAAACAACACAAGTGAAAAGGAGGTGGCTAGTTAGCTACACTAACTTAGCCAGAATAACGTAAGGATGCTTCCCTGAACCGCAGTCTTCTCCTTTGTTAAATGATGGGGATGTTGGATGATGTCAAAATTTCCTCCCATCTCTGTATTATATCTGGCAAAATTCACTTTCCTTGATTTTTTAAAATCTGAAAATATAAGAAGCTGTAGTGAACTAGTTTCTAAACTAACATCTGAAGCAGGCATTTTTAAAACCTGTAACATATGAGGGTTAATAGTGCTATCATTAGTATCTTAAATTGCTCATATATTATCTGTGACATTTTAGTTCCTTGTAATAGGGATAAATGTCCCTTCCACTGGTCTATTAAATGGTTAGCAAAGTGATATTTCATTATTTTTTAATCTAAATTTCCTTTCATAATCTCAGGTATTATTTGATAGACTGTTAAGGTGGCAAAAGTTAAATTCTATTGAATGAGACAGACTGTGGACAAGAACAATGACATTTATATCTGTATAGGTGAGAAATATGCACATAATTAGATTACATTGCTCTGAACGGAACCTCAAAAAATAAAAATTGAATTACCTGTCTTCCCTTCAGACCCTTCTTTCCCCGGATCCCAGGAACACCCTAGAATATATAAATGTCTAAAGTAAACATTTGTTGAATAAATGAATGAAGTAGATATTACAGATCTTTTCTTTCTCAAACATCAATTAATGAAGTATGACAAGGAGAAAAATGAATTGTTTTCTTAATTAGTATGACCTTCAGAAAAGGTTCAATATATTAACTTAATTGAATTGACTTTTCTTCTTCATAACAGGATCCTAATTTTATTCTGGAATGCATCCTATCTGTACTTCCAAATGGGGATCCTTCCATTCCTCCAGTGATAGTCCAGAGGTAGGCACACAACCCACAACCCAAGTTAGCACAACCAAATGAACAGGAAGGTCTTATTTTCCAAAACCTAAGGGACAATTACCTCCTCTCTGTCTCCCTACCACTCCAGCTGGACATAAATGAAAGAACATTTAGCCCTTGCACTGGCAATTCTGCAACTGTGTGGGAAACCTGTCTTAGCGTAAAGCCAACATTAGGCGAGGCAAAGCAGAGAGGATGGTATCACTGTGCTCAAGATCGTACTGTGCCTAGATCCCACCTAACCTATAGATTTCTGGTCATGTAAGAAGTAGTAGGGCATAATACTTAAACACTCAAGCACTGGAGCCAGAACCTCGGTGTTCAAATCCTGGCTCTGCTCTTATTACCTGTGCCTTGCACATATGCAATGATACAGTGAATCATTTGCTATTATCATTACCATCATTATTAAAAATTTCCTTATTTTTAAGCCAGTTTGAGTTGGGGTTTTATGTTACTTTCAGTCTAAAACACCCTCATTGATATAGTCACCTTGAGACTTAGACTTACCTAAAAGTCTTAGAGACTAAGAAATCTGCCAGAACCATGTAGCTTGGGATTTATAGGTACATACAGATAAGTTAGAAGATATCACTGGTTGCAGTAATCTATCCACTTTCAGTTCAACAGTGTTTGATAAATACTCATCTAATGTCTTATCAAAAAAGTATGGGTGCAATAGGCTCATTTCATTAAGACTTTATACATCTTTACATAATATAGCCAACCTTTTTTTAAGAGATAAGGTAATTATTTTCTTATAACTTTAATAGTGCCACTAAATCTCAGCAGGAAACCTAAGGATAGTACAGACAAAATTACATAAGCACTTTGTCATATATATACATGCATACATATATTACTGACTTCCAGGAAGGAATTCTTTTGTTTCTGGAAGTGATTAGCATTATACTTTTTTCCCCCTGCTCTTCTCTACACTTCTCTACTCTCTTCTCTATACGTACACATCTTATAACACAGTAACAATACCCAGTGAGCTATATCATTCATAGCTTTAATGAAAATTTTCAAGTAGCCAAATAATATTAGGACATGGTATCCATGATAGCCATAATATCACAAAATAGTCCTACATTTATAACTTGAGACGCTCTTAATATTTTCATATAGACTGGTCAAAACTAGTGAGTATGATTACAGCCAGTGTGCCTAATGATGGTCAGTAACGCGATCCTTAAATTCAAGATAATAGCATTTTGCAAGGGCATAAATTTTGCTTTATTTATTACATCATTAACTAGAAATAAGTTCATGCCTAAAGGCCAGGAAAGGATTGTATCATGTGCAACAGAGTAATGAAAATGTAAACTGTATATACTCCTTTGGGTCAATGAGAAACAGTTCAATTCTCTGCATGATAGATTTGAAACATGAACTCTAAGTCTGCTGTAACAACTGACAATCAGTTAGCTTAGTTGTGGGATCACACTGAAGATATTTCTGCAAGTGAAAGAAATGACTTGTATATTCATCAAGGGAAAATCTTCATCTTATCTCACCAAAGAATGCACATTTTTATTGTCACAACAGCACATTTAAATTCTGAATATTTCTTCTCTGTCAAGAAATTCACAAGTAATTACAAGAAAATGTAATATAATCCACTCAAACTATATATTTGAAAATTCATCTAGCAAAGAATAATTTGGTTTACTTTCATTTGCAAAAACCAGTTTCCAGAAATGAAAACTCTGGCCTAAACAGCATGCCTACAATAATAGAGTCATATGCTAACTTCTGAATATGACTGTATTTTCAAACCTAATGATAATATACTAATATTAGTCAATTCTATCTTTTTCAATGAATACTGACAATATAAATGAAGTAATGCAAATAGAAATCACTGAACAGTACTGAAAACTACACATGATGAAGTTGGAATAGCAAAACTCTGTACTTAATTGTTTTAAGATAACAACCATTTTGCAAAACTTCTATTTTTGTTCACAAGTACCTACAATTATGAACAACTATCTTCCATTATTAAATTAAACAAAAATATATCTTCTTATGCTAAATTATTTAATGTACATTGTATTGTAAAATAGAAGACCTGTCAAGTTTGTACTTAAACATTAATGAATTACATTTTTCATAAGTAGATATTTTAATATTTCAATTGTATTTTTTTAATTGAATTTAAAATAGCTAATCAGGGGTGCCTCAGTTGCTCAGTTGGTTAAGCACTGATTCTTGATTTTGGGTCAGGTGATGATCTCACAGTCATGAGATCCAGCCCCATGGTCTTGGAGCCTGCTTAAGACTCTCTCTCTCTTCTTTGACCCCTTTCTTGCTCCCAACTTGTGCATGTTCTCTCATAAATAGATAGATAGATAGACAGACAGACAGATAGATAGAAAAATGTAAGCATATATATTTGTATCCTCTTACTTCCTTAAAACAAAATTCAGTAAAACTCAAGAGAGTCTATTACATTTCTGGTAGGTGATTTTTTCTTAAAAGCTGGTTTGCTTCACTCAGTACGATTACCTGCCTGATAAATGTTTATGACCCCTGTTGTACTATCATAAGCACATCACTTTAGAAATAATATTTGAAGGAAAGAGACTTACTCTTTCTCCTTCAGGTCCCAGTGGTCCTACTTCTCCAGGAGAGCCAATAAAACCCTTAAAGTAAGCAAATAATCTTTGTATTATTTCATTTGAATACTTACCCTGTAAGGAATTTCAAATAGAGGTAATAAAATTATCCCATAATAATGTAAAACTATTAAGGGTGCCTGGGTGGGTCAGACAGTTGGGCCTCCAGCTTCAGCTCTCAGGTCATGATCTTGCAGTCCGTGGCTTCAAGCCCTGTATTGGGCTCTGTGCTGACAGCTCAGAGACTGGAGCCTACTTCGGATTCTGTGTCTCCCTCTCTCTCTCTGCCCCTCCCCCATTCATGACGCTCTGTCTCTATCTCTCAAAAATGAATAAATGTTAAAAAAAATTAAAAAATAATGTGAAACTATTAGGCTTAATAGGATAAATAACTTCCCCTTGCCTTATTACCTTTCTTACAGAAGTTACTGTTTGGCCGCAGAGGCAGGTATGACCTTCAGGTGCCCAGATAACAAGAAACCACTCACTACCTCAGCACTCCCCCACCCCGAGACCTTCAAGGGAACCATTCATCAAACCTTTCCACCCTAAACAACAGACACGTCCTCCCTGGAACAAGAAACAGCTACCAACAAATCACCTTACATAAACATGTCAATACTTCATACCCCCCTCAGCCAAAGCCATAAAAACGCACTACCCCACTCCAGGGCGCGACTTCCCTGGCCCCTTTCTGTACGGACCAGGGAACCTCGCCCAAGAGCGCTCCCAATAAAGGCTTTTTTACTTCCATATCTGGCCTCGGTTTCTGCATCGCATTTGCTACATTACAGTTATAGATAAATCTTTTCATTAAAAAAAAAAAAGTAGGGAGCATAACTTAAGACACAGTGGCCAATGACAATCAAGACCAAATCCTTTTCCTTGTTGAATTTTATAGTGGGCAGAAAATAAATAATTAACTAAAATTTAAGGCGGAATGGAAGTATCGAAAGATACTAAGTAGCACAAAGGAGGAAAAGTTCCATTCCAATGTCGCAGACGGTAAAGTCAAAACAGTTTTCAAAAGATACTGGCACTTGAGATAGGACCACAGAGTAGCTAAAATCTTGATAAGCAGAGGATGGAGAAAGAACACTCCCAACAGAACAATCACAGAAAGCAGAAACAGAGAATTTCAGGGAGTGCCCGTAAATGGTAACAGATAGCATTATACCTGTAAGATGTTTCGGAGAAGAGCAAAAACCCACTGTACCCTAAAGAAAATTCCAGTTGGTCTGACAACAAGGGGTACATATAAATAACAATGCAAGGTACTTTATCCTAACATACTTTAGTTACAGTTCTGTGGTAAATAAGCTCTTCATCAATTTAAAATGTAAAGTATACCATTGTTTGTAGACTAGTTTAAGGCGAGCCTTAAATTTCATGCTAAGGGTTTTAGACTTTATATTTTAGACAACAGGGAGCTATGCCTTTAAGGGATTGCAGTAGTGCCCTGAGGTTAGGTTGTTCTTCTAAACTATTAACTTGTTGACAGGATATAGAATACATCTGAGGCCAGAAATGGTGAATGTAGGAAAACCTGTTAGAAGGCTCTTTCAATGGTCCAATTTGAAGGATTATGAGCCTAGATCATTGATTCTAAAACATAATTTTCAGAATCACCAGCTACAGATAGCCTTAAGTTTAAAAAGACTTAACTTTTATTTTAATATATACAGCTAAGTTTTTGGTTATAAATAAAATGAACAGACACCCTAACTGCTGTACACTTATCACTGAACTAAGTAATCAACTGAGAACTCAGGAGAAAGACCTCTGGTCGATATAGCCTGAATAAGGTGCCAAAACATTTTACAGTTAAACATTTTAATGAGTAATTACATAGGTATTTCATAAAGGCTTCTGGATAATTATTACTGATTCTAGCAGAATATAAAATGTCAGCAGCACCCACCAAAAAAAATCACATGGGGTTGTGGCCATTCTCAAGACACTCCCCCTAAACTACAGTTTAGTGTGTAATGAAACAAAGACCATTAAAAAAATAATAACATATATGCTTTGTCATTTTAGATTGAAGATTTTATATCCAGTTAGAGGCAATTTTGTGTCACCAGTGTGCCACTAAAAGGTCGGGAGAGGCCCTACACACTTTTACTTTTTGAGGCACCTTGCATATTATTATACAAAGACTTGCCAAAAGAGGATTATAAAATGAAGGTCTATTTTAAACATATATATTTAAAAAGTAATTATCATAATACCACAAAACAAAATCAAATAATGCTGCCAGTCAAAAGATCATTTATCACATGATTTATAAAAATATTATTTTATAGTGCATAGCATGTGGTATAGTCTAGCAACAAGATACAAACCAAATAAAAAACCTCTTACAATCCTGTCAGCATGTTTTTGTGATTTTTGTCTTTTTAACCAAATGTGAATTTGAAATTAATGTTAAAAGTCTACATTTGAGAACCTCTGTGAATATGAAGCCTAGAGAAATGAACTTCTTGACTCCTCCTGTGTTCACAAAGGAAAATTAAGGAATCAAATCAATTAAATCAATCAGAAAATAAGTTATATTTGTTATTTTAAAAAATGTTTTTATGAAGCTGCTGTCAAAACCTAAAAATACAACTTAAAAAGGGTTACAATCCAGACAATAGTTTCCATACAAATGAAAAAAAAAAGCAACAAAAGGGTGTATAATATAATGCAAAAGGATGTAACATATAGTGGCATAAAGAAGAACTTAGAAAAGTAGAGGAATCACTGAAACAAGATGCAAAAATATAGTCAGAGAAAACTGCATGGTGCCAAACAACATGTCTTGGAGGTACTAGCTCATGCACAGAGGAGACTCCCAAATTCCAATAAAATGATAGAGTCTGCACAGAAAATGCATGCTAAATGCTGGGCACTGTGGTTTAAGAATGTTAAGCTCAAGGGGACACCCGAGTGGCTCAGTGGGTTAAGCATCCGACTCTTGATTTCGGTTCAGGTCATGATCTCACAGTTTGTGAGATTGAGCCCCATATTGGGCTGACAGCACAGGGTCTGCTTAGGATTCTCTCTCTCTCTCTCTCTCTCTCTCTCTCTCTCTCTCTGCCCATCCCCTGCTCGTGCTTTCTCTGTGTCTCTCAAAATAAAAAATAAGCAAACAAAAAAAGAAGGTTAAGTTCAGGTAGTTATCATAACTACCTTAAAGGTAAGTTTCATTATCACTACCTAATAAGATTTTTTAAATGAAGGGGAAAAAAAACAAAAAAGCAGGTCTGTCTAACTCCAAAGTCCATGTTCTTGATCAAGAAGAAGTTCCTCTTGGATCTTCTTCCCAGATCCAAATCAACATTTGCTTTTGGTATTGTTTCTAATAAAAAATACATGACTTTTCCCCATTATATTTTCACTTAATGCAAGAGTAGAGACAGTATGAAATAGAGGTAAGAGTACAGAGTAAAGATGAGAAGGCTTTGGGTCTACCTCGGGCCAGCTATGAATTTGCCAAGTCATGTAGATTCCTTGGCTTGCTATTTTCTCATCTGTAAAATTCCTTCACAGGATTGGCAGCAAAAGAAGAGAAGAAAATACATATGAAAGTATTTGAGAATATTTAGGAATTTTAAAAATTAAAAGCATCATTATAGCACATACTGTGTAAATATGTTATGCTTTATTTCAAAAAGGCATTTTAGATAATATAAGGCATATATGTAAATTCTGGAAAATAACTTGCCATTAAGAATAGAAAATTTTAAAATGAAAATTTTGTTTACTTTTTAATTTTTCATGGACTAGCTTTGATTTTAATTTGTAGGATACTACATAAGATATCACAGTAATATTTTTTTACTGCCTTCATGATTTAAAGTGACAAACAAAACTCTTTAATGGTTCAGAAGGACAGTGGTATATTTGATATGATAAAATTATTTCCTTCTTTTCAGATATATATATTTTTTTACTGCAGGTAGTTTTTGTATCATATTATCTCAGCCTTGAAATTAATATGAATTTGTTTCCTCTTCATATTTTTTTATCATGATTTCTTAGGTCTGGATACATTCATATATAAATTATACTACAAATGTTTATAGAGTGTATTCTAACACACCAGTTATGCTAGAAGCCAGAACATATAGAAAGGAATGATGTAAAACTACTATAAGACTGCTTACTGTTGCCATTAACAGTGGAAGTATCTATTAAACAAATGTACTTCTTTTTAGGCTAAACTGGCATTATTTTCAAAGCCCCTACACAAGTGTGAAACTGATAACTGAAACTGACATTTTATATATTTCATCCTACTTGTATGTAAGCACACTTACAAAAGGATGAAAATGCTTACTTACTCGTACACCTTTAGGACCTGGATTACCTTCTGGTCCAGCTACACCCTAGTGTGGATGAAAGACATCATCATCAGACTACAGTATTTTGAAAGCATTGTTGATAAGTAAAATAAAATGGGTAGAGAAAGAGGTGTCATTTTTCACAAGTATAAAATTCAGAACTAGGTATACCTAATGAAGACTATATACATTTAAGGAGTTTTAGCATTTCAGAACCAAAATAGGCACTATACACACACACACACACACACACACACACACACACACACACACACTTTAGACAGCCAAACAAGGTAGATTAACGCACATTATAAGATACAAAAAATAAATTTTAATGAAATTATTTCTCATTGGAAAATTGTGTTCTATTAAAACACTTATAGTTAACTTATCTAAAATATATTCCCATAATTAAAAAAAATAAATACATTTTAACTTCAGATCAACGTCCACATGCTGGAGCATTTATATTTTATGTTTCAGATAACCACTTGGTGGTAAGACCCTAACATACAATACCTTCCACGTATTTTTAAAGGCCCAAAATGTGGAGTTTTGTTAACTAGGTTACTTTTGGGCATTTTCATTTCCCTTATTCTTGAGAATAAAAAAGAATTTATAACTATAATTTTTTAGCATACTAAATGAATAACTAATTTATATATATATCTATAAAAAGTATTGTAAAATTAGCCACAGGATTGTTTAAAATATTATTGGACCCTTGAGCATTTTAATTTTGAAGGTTCCACTATATCACATCATACATGTTTAAAAACTCTACTCCAATTTTACACATAATTTTCTACAGTAAAATTTTGGAGTATTTTTATAATTTTGATTTTGAGTTATTTTGCCATGAGTAATTCATTATTTAATAAAAACAAACCAATTATTATTTGAATGTTAACTCTGAAAATCAGAAAATGCAATGTATTAAATGAAAAGGAACATAAAGGAAGAAGTATAAATATAGTTACCTCACCTGCCTGCCAGGGTAACCACGTGAACCAATATTACCAGTGAATCCTGGAATTCCCTGAAATAAAAAATATAATAAATAAAATAATAGAATAAAACCAAAAGAAGCCCAAGGAAACAAATTTGGTGAAATTATAATACGCAAGTTTAGAAAGAATTTTTTTCACTACAGAAGGACTAAGGGTCCTACACATTATTTATCTGACTGAAATCACCTATTTGAAATAAAAGTAAATAAAACTGTTAGATTAGGACCCTAAATGAGACATTGATTATTAATGATAAATCCAGGATGGAAAATTCCAGCACTATGTAAAGAAGACACTTATTCTAGAAAGAGTTGGTACATTTCCTTTTTTTTTTTTTTTTATAAATGCTATTTATTTTTGAGAGAGCACAAGCAGGGGAGGGCAAAGAGAGGGGGACAGAGGATTGAAGCTGGCTCTGTGCTGACAGCAGCAAGCCTGACTGACGTGGGCTTGAACTCACAAACTGCGAGATGATGACCAGAGCCAAAGTCAGACACTCAACCAAATGAGCCACCCCGGTGCCCCAAGAGTTGGTACATTTCTTAATAACCGATATCTTTTTATACTGTCTCGTGTCTCAATCATTCTCTTATTTCAATCATCTTGCAACTCTCCTTAACGTCTGAGCATGAGCCCTAGAAGACCAAAAGGGGTAGTGAACTTCAGAACTAACCTCTTCTTCCTTCCTAAGTAAACTTATTTTTATAGCAAATCTGATTAAGAAATCAATATTGAGTGGTAAGAACCTCAGTCCTTGACATAGATCTATCTAAAAATTCAAACAGTAACTTTGGAATGGTAAATTCATTTAAATTTTTCTTTTTTGTTTTAGAGAGAGAGAGAGCATGTGTGAGCAGGGGAAAGGGGCAGAGGGAGAGAGAGAGAGAATCTTCAGCAGGCTCCATGCTCAGTGCAGAGCCCAACACAGGGCTCAATCCCATGAACCTGAGCTCACGACCTAAGCTGAAACCAAGAGCCGGATGCTCAATTGACTGAGTCACCCAGGCACCCAAGTAAACTAACTTTTTTATTTATTTCTTAAAAAAATATTTATTTAAATTCAGGTTAGTTAAAATACAGTGTGGTATTGGTTTCACCATTGACATATAACACCCAGTGATTCATCATTTACGTATAACACCCAGTGCTCATCCCAACAAATGCCCTCCTTAATGCCCAACATCCATTATGGTTTGCCTCCCTCTCTGTTTTTATCTTATTTTTCCTTCCCTTCTCCTATGTTCATTTGTTTTGTTTCTTAAATTTCACATATAAGTGAAATCATACGATGTTTGTCTTTCTCTGACTGACTTATTTTGCTTGCTTAGCATAACACACTCTAGTTCCATCCATGTTGTTGCAAATGGCAAGATTTCATCCTTTTTTGACCGCTGAGTACTATTTTATTGTATATATATAACATATCTTCTTTATCCATTCATTAGTAGATAGGCATTTGGGCTCTTTCCATAATTTGGCTATTGTTGACAGCACTGCTATAAACATTGGGGTGTGTGTACTCAAACAGGAAGAAATAGAAAATTTGAACAGGCCTATAATCAGCAAAGAAATGGAATCAGTTATCAAAAATATCCATTTAAAGAATAGTTAATACCTATTCTCTTCAAATTGTTCCAAAAAAAAAAAAAAAAAAAAGAAAAGAAATGGAAGGAAAGCTTCCAAACTCATTCTATGAAGCCAGCATTACCTTCATTCCAAAACTAGACTAAGACCCTGCTGAAAAGGAAAATTACAGGTCGATATCTCTCATGAATCTGGATGCAAAAATTCTTAACAAGACACTAGCAAATAGAATTCAATAGTACATGAAAAGAGTTATTCACCACAATCAAGTGGGATTTATTCTTGGGTTGGAGGGCTAGTTCAATATTACAGATCAATCAATGTGATACACCTCATTAATAAAAGAAAGGATAAGAACCATATAATCCTTTCTATAGATGCAGAAAAAGCATTGGACAAAATACAGCATCCTTTCTTGATAAAGACCCTCAAGAAAATAGGGATAGAAGGAACATAGCTCAACATTATAAAAGGCATATATGAAAGGCCCATATCATCCTCAATGAGAAAAAACTGAGAGCTTTCCCCCTAAGGTCAGGAACACAAGAGGGATGTCCACTCTCACCACTGTTGTTCAACATAGTACTGGAAGTCCTAGCCTCAGCAATCAGACAACAAAAAGAAATAAAAATTTTACTCTTTGCAGATGACATGATACTCTACATGGAAAATCTGAAATACTCCACCAAAAAAACCCTGTTAGAACTGATATGTGAATTTAGCAAAGTCGCAGGATAAAAAAAAAATCAATGTACAGAAATTGATTGCATTTCTATACAACAATACCAAAGTAGCAGAAAAATAAATCTAGGAATTGATCCCATTTACAACTGCACCAAAAACTGTAAGATACCTAGGAATAAACCAAACCAAAGAAATAAAATATCTGTATGCTAAAAATTATAGAAAGCTTATAAAAGAAATTGAAGAAGACATAAAGAAATGGAAAAACATCCCATTCTCATGGATTGAAAGAACAAATATTAAAATGTCTATACTACCCAAAGCAATCTACACATTCAATGCAATCCCTATCAAAATAACACCAGCATTCTTCATAGAGCTAGAATAAACAAACCCAGTAAATTCATTTTAAATTGACAACTTTGTATTCTTTATTTTCAAATAAGGTTTGCTGAAGGTAGACTGATATATAGAGAATCAAAGGCCTAAGAAAGGAAACTTCTCCAGAGCTAGGCCGTCAAGAGAGAAGACATACCTCCATTTGTTTTTACTTCCATTGACATATCATTCATTCATTCGTTTATTCAGAGTCTAGATCTATTAAATAATTCTTGAACCAAGGAAATGCCAGAAGCATACATGTTGAACTGCCTTTACTTAACCGCAAATGGTGACAGCAATGGTAAATTTCTTGGATTACTTATTTATTATGTAAAATTCATTTCCATCTTATTGTTTGTAAAAGACATAAAAGACACTAGCCCTTTGTCCTTCTGCCCTGAAGCACACAGAAGAGTATTACCTCCAGTTTAAGTAGAAAAACACTATAAAACTCCTAAAAATTAGGAAAAATCTGTAGAAAGAACAGACCAAGGCAAAGGCAAATGGAGGATCATAGTTGAAAGTTTTTGCCCTTCCATTCTATTAGATATGAAGGCTTCTAATATGTCTTTATCTCTCCTTTCCTCAGAATCTCTCTCAATTTTGTTCTCTTCTCATTTTTCTCCTTCCTCTCCCCTTCCTCCAACAATTACTATTTTTTGAGCACTTTTTATGTGCCAATCACTCTGCCAAGCACTTTACATATACTTTACATCTATGAGATAGATGCTATTTTCTCCATTCTCCATTTGACATAAGATACAGAAAAGTTATGAAAATTGCCTAGGATGTCACAGTGAGTAAGCAGCAGAGTCTGGATATGAACTCAGACAATCTGACAAAAGTTGTTGTGTCATGCACACTCACATACATATGCATATAATACATACAGATATACACATACATGTACCTATAGACATTCATCCATATATATATAAATATACATGACAATGGACAATTTAACAGAATGTGAGTAAACAGTGGATTTCTGAGAATTGCAGAATAAAATTCTTATCTACATTTGGAGAGATTTAGCCTATGAATTGCCAAAACCATATTTATGTATTAAATATTATCTTACTAAAATTATATATAATATTATATTCCCATAATATTCATTTAGCCTATCATCTGCCAGGCACAATTTCAAGTATTTGATATGCATTATCTTATTTAATCTGCCTAGACCCTAGAAGGTAGGTATCATTATCCTTATTTTACAGATTAAAACACATGAAACATAGAGTGTTTGTCACCAGTGGAAAGTCACTCAGCTAATAAATGGAAGCCAAGATTTGAGTCAGCAAGTCTAATTCCAGACACCAGCATCCAAGGCTGCTTCCCTGGTACAGTTCTAAAGTGCATATAACTTCCAATACTACCCTAAGGAAAGCCCTCTAATTATGAGATTTGCTCCAGTCTATTTACAACAGCTTCTTTTTTCCCTCATCCAATTCTAAAAAACACAGGCCTATATGCAGATGTTCACAAAAGCTTCTATTTGGTTATGCCAATAGAAAGAAGTGAAACAAACTTAAAAGGCTGTTTTTATTCTGTAGATCACTGTCTGGTTAAGGCCAGCCACCATCCCTTTCATTCCTCTCCTAGCCAAATCAGGTTAATTGAGCTCTATTAAAAAAACAGTCTGTTTTAAGACATAAAGAAAATCTGATTTTGAATGGATTTTCATAGAGGGTGTTAAGGCAACATGTAAAGATCTAACACACTCCAGCTGCAAAGAGAAATACACAAAAGAATTCCACTGGATGGCTAAATTCTGCTATCCTGGAATAGCAGTAAACAAAGTAAACAAGTAAGCCTTCAGCATAGTCTTACATGCCATAAACATGTCTAAGCCAACCACACCCTAAAATCACCGTAACAACCACAGAAGCTCAAAAGAAAGTCAAAACAAACACTGTATCTCAATTCACTATATACTTAAAAGTGGTTAAAAGCAAAATGTGGCCCACTTAAATCTATAGATTTAGACACAAGTTTGTATCTTTAGACCCTGCAGAAATCAGAAATAGGAAGCCTGCCCCAATCCTACTTCTAACTCCAAGCATTAAAAGCACATCCACTGAGACCATCAGACTTCATCGAGAATCCCAGCAATGCTACCAAGTAGAATTAGTAGAATAATAATATCTAGGTCACAGGATTTTTGTGTAAAGAAAACAGAACAATGTGTAGAAATATATTTAAAAGTTGGGAAACTGCAACAATTCGTAGTGTTGGTATGTATTAAATTAGTTAACATATGGAAATACTCAATAAATAATTATAGTACTAGAAGTTGTAGTTAACAGTAGGTACAGTTTAGTAGCTAATAAGGATTCAATAAATGACAGCTCTTATTACTAGAACTTGCACAGATTATATATTTTCCAAATGTTTGTCTGCCAATTTAAAGATATTTACAAATTTTCCAAAGGTAAATGTCTCCTAGCAAATTAGTTATGCTCCTCTTGATTTCTACAGTGTTTTCACAGTTAAAATGTAAAAGGGTTTTGGGGCACCTAGGTGGCTCAGTCAGTTGAGCGTCCAACCTGGGCTCAGGTCATGATCTCAGGTTCCATGTGCTCAAGCCCCATGTCGGGCTCTGTGCTGATTCTGTGTCTCCTACTCTCTCTGCCCCTCCCCCACTCATGCTCTTGCTCACTCTCAAAATCAATAAATGTTAAAAAAAATTTTTAAATGCCAAAGGGTTTTAGTTGTGTTTCACAGTTAACACCAATTTTGCCTTTTTTTCTGGAAATAAATAGAATGAAAAGCAATAACTGACTACAAAATACACTTCCCAACCTTTAAAATTGATTTTAGACTCTTATAAAACACATACCTCCCTCAGAACAATAACAAGCATACTAAGAACTAGGTTATGGAGCAGTTGTGAGAATACTTGTTAGTACTGATGGGTCAATTTTTCACTTACTTGTGAAATAATTAGGTTTTCTTCAGTAGAATTCATGCATTTGTGCCAAAGCAGTTTTCTAGAGATATATTTTTTTTTCTCCCTGGGGACTAATCCTTCCTACCTTTCTGATTTTTTCCCCATAAATGTTTTTCAGCACTTGTTTAGTCTTCAAGAAACTGAGATTACACCAGTTACAGGTCCATGCATCACTTTATTTGTTATATTTGGTAATTAGTAATTTTGAAATATTGTGCCTCAGGGACTGACCAGAGCGTATTGTCCCACTTAACATGAATGAAAGAAAAAATTAGCTTTATTTCATTGATACCTTTCCATCAGGGATAATCTATCATATTTCTTTTTAGAGCTCCCTTTAAGGGATGCTCTCTGCTGAATCTCCAGTAATGGTGTCCTCACCCTAGTTAGTTTCTAATTAGTTAGTTTTCATTGCTTTATTCATACTGACCTAGTACACATTGTATTGAAAACAAAAGATATGGCTTTATTTTTTTCCCTATGACATATATTATTCTCTGGTGGGCAAGACAAAGAGTTATATGATAAAAACTACAAGGTTCCCAAACTATTCTGGCTTATAAATATGTGCATATGTGTGTAATGGACAATAGCATGTGTGCTATTCTAATTTGTATTTTTATTAAAATTTATTTACATTCCCTCATTCAAGGGTCAGGAAACTAACAGCTATGGACAGGCTTTTGTAAATAGGCAAGCCTCTGAAAATGTATAAAAATCAAATGTGTGAAAGAAAATAAAAATAAAAACAAAAAAATAAAAACAGAAAAATAAAAATAAAATAAATCAATTGCGTGTATGCACATGTGTAGCTACATGCATATGCATGAATATGTGTGTCTTCTGGGGAAAAAGTTCATAGCATTTATGACATTCTCAGAGGGGCTTTTGAACCTCAAAAGTTTAAGAACTGGTGGCTCAGTCGGTTAAGCATCCAACTTTGGCTCAGGTCATGATCTCATGGTTTGTAGGTTCACTATGCAGAGCCTGCTTGGGATTCTCTCTCTCCCTCCCTCTCTGCCCCTCCCCCACTTGTGCTTTCTCTCTCTTAAAATAAATAAGCCTAAAAAAATTTTTTTAAAGCTTAAAAACTGCTGCTCTGGAATATGTTAGGCAGATACTTAAAGTCAGTAAGGGGTTTGGGAAAACAAAACAAAACAAAACTATAACATGATTAATTTTAAAAGTTTGTCCTGCACTAAAAATTGAAAATAATTGAGAAGAAAATCTTAAATAATAAATGGGGGAAAATAATCTCTCAATGGAGTCACTAATGTGTTTTTTTGTTTTGTTTTTTGTTTTTTGTTTTTTTTTACTGTAGAAGATAATAAGTTTTATGAAGTACTTACTGGTTCACCTCGGAGCCCTGGGAGCCCTGGATGGCCTTTGAGACCCTGCAAAGGTAAAGGTGAAAATATGCTATGAACAGTAAACTCACACAAACCAAAAAACTAAACAAAGGTACTAAGTTGTTTTTTTATCCCAATTTTTCTTTTCCTCATAAATGCATGTTTAATTCTTACTAATTTATTTCTTATTAATTTTTTCAACTTGAGTGTTATTTGAATTATGTTACTATCAACTAAAATGGTAGCATAGTATTGAAAAGAGAATAAAGAACAGCAGCATTAATATAAAGCTGGTATCCAGCAATGGATCTGCTAAATCTTACTGATGCTTTTTAAAAGTTGGTTTAGTTTACTAATGCTGAAGCAAAATGCCCTCAGACATAATCTATTTGTAATTATTGAAAAACTGGACCATATCCAGGCAGTTTCTCTAATCCAAATCAGTGTCATCACACTCCATGAATGAGCTAAGACAAATCAAAGAGGCTGTCCTATGAAAAAAGGGGACTTTATAGAGCTAAAAAAATCAGTAACAAAAAAATTTTCCATACAATACAACCAACATCAAATCTTTAATCTCCATTATTAATACCCAAAGATATAAAATAGATAATATCCTTTTTCCTCTAGAAAGATCTGTGAGCAAAATGAAGGAAACTAAAAGAAGGGACAGGAAGAAAGAAAGGAACACTTTGGAGTTTATTTGTATAGCTCTAATCAACAATCAGTAAATCAACACACTGTTTACTAGATTTTGACATATACAAAAACACAAGAAAAATTTCCTTTTCCTGAGAATCTCATAGGATTTTAAGCAAATTATAACTCAAAACTGAAATAATTTATAGCTTACAAATGCCAAAAACCTCAAATTAATATACAAACTGAAGGTAAGTTTTTAGAATTCCAGGATATAAAATAATGGAGTTAATGAGTCATTCAAGATTAATTACTGAGGGGTTTATCAATTTGGATTAATGAATTAGAGAAGGAAATAATGCTTTGGCTAGACAATGAGGAAATTAGAAGAAATGCCTATTTGAAAAATAAGGAAATGTTTTAAGCAGCTTCTCAGATGTTCAGCTTAAAGCAAAAGTAAATGTTTAAGTAAACAGGTCTCTTGGAAACAAGAGAAATGGTTGGAAAAACTAAGAAGAGAGGTTTGGAGGCAAAGATTTTTGTGTTATCTCTATGTTATATGGAGTGTATTAGTAACAAAGAAGTAACAGAAGGAAAAAACAAGAGGGCAGAAGAAAAGGCCTGTCCTGTGAGCCCTTGGTCCTTTTGTGTTTAGATTATTAGAAAGAGAGCAGAGAAGTAGTCATGAGAAAGAAGGGGGGAAAGGAGGAAAGGAACTTTCCACTGAGCTACTCTGTGCCAGACATTGTACCAACCACTTACAAATACCTCAGTTAATTCAATGGCAATCCTACCAAGTAAGTATTGTTCCCATCTTTACAGGTAAAAAAAGCAGCTCTGAGAATTAAATCATTTGACCAAAGTGATATAGGTAGCAAGGTAGAATTATGTCAGTTTTCCAGATTTGTCAAGAATTGAGTATCCTATCCTTCCATTTTGTATATGCCTACAGTTGTCAAATACAAGCTCATTCTCATCGATACACACAAACATTGATCACCAAGACAGATCAACCAAAAAAATTAAATATTTCATAAATTATGGTGCTATTAAATTTACTGTTACCTATAGCGTCTAATATACCCAATGTTTTAACCCAATTTTGCTCTGAGTTTACATTTTTTTAGGCTAAAGATCAGCCTAATTATAAAATATGAGATATACTGTTCTCAGTTGTTGACGTGTTACCTGAGATTCCACAAATAAAACAATATTGTCAAAGCTAAGTCACTATTTTTGATAGACAGTGTTGGGGGTAGAGGGGCAGAAGGTAAAGAGAGTGAGAGAGAGACAGAGAGGCAGAGAGAGATAGAGAATCCCAAGTAGGTTCCATACTCAGTGCATAGCCCAATGCAGGACTTGATCTCACAACCCTGGGATCATGACCTGAGCTGAAATCAAGAATCAGAGGATCAACCGACTAAGCCACCCAGGTGCTCCTCTTCACTTTTTATAATAGGACATAAGAAATGTCCTCAGCACTAACAAGGTGGTGGTGACTCCATAGGATGATGGTGACTCCGTAGGATGAGACAGCAGCTCCAGGAGGGTGGGAGCTAAGCAGCTCCTGAGAAAGTGTCAGGAAGATGAGTAATGAGAAGCCAAGGTAAGTGGCACGTAGGTAGAGAAACTTCTGCCATAGGCCTATCTCTTTTTCCTTTTTTTAAAAGTATGTGTTTATTTATTTACCTATTTATTTTTATTTCTGTGAAAGCTCGAGTCTAACTACGTGCTTCCCTTTCTTTGGCTACCATCTTGTTTTTCTGGGCAGAGTTTCCTCCCTCTCCTAGCCCATGATGAAAGAGAATGCAGGGGCTATATAACTGCTTTAATTTACATTCCCTGAAACACTTTATAATAGTGAACTAGGCATGTTAAACATGGAATCTTCTGTAAGTACAATTTCCTTTGAAGGGACTGTTCCTGATCCAGAGACTCTAATAAAGGGGCAGCAACAGTCATGACCTTTTCTTCATGGACTTACTCCTGCTCGCCTCAGCCACAGGAAACAACACTTGATCTACGGGAGGCCAGAACAACGTCTGGCCAGTAGCCTATGAAGTCACTTGGAATAAAAAGTTTTGCTAAATAGGAACAAGCCAGGTCAGTCAAATTCTTTTTTTAATTGAGTGAAACTATTTAAAATTTTTTTAATGTTTATTTATTTTTGAAGGAGAGAGAGTTAGAGCATGAGTGGGGGAGGGGCAAAGAGAGAGGGAGACACGAATCCAAAGCAGGCCCCAGGGTCTGAGCTGTCAGCACAGAGCCCAAAGTGAGGCTTGTATTCACAAAACTGTGAGATCATGACCTAAGCCGAAGTACGACACTTAACCACCTGAGCCACCCGGGCACCCTAAGTGAAACTATTTTTTTAAAAGGGAAGAAAGAAAAATTCAGGTACTAAGCACTAGGGAATTGAAGTGGGAAAGATTCACAAAGGTTAAGTAAGGGGAAGAGCAGGGGAATTAAGACACTGCAAGAAAGCCGAAGTATAAACACAAAATTTAGAGTAAGCAGAAACTATGTTGAGGAAGAAAGTTGCTCTCAGAGATAACATAAAAGGGCAGATATGGAAAGAACAGAGTAGCAGTACGAGAAAAGTACAGTAGAAGATCCACAAACTAAGGTGTCTATGCCACTCAGAGCTGCTTTGAATCAGTGCTTGTCTCCAGAAGACCAAGTTATATTTAGATCTATTTTTAGATTCCATGGGTCCCTGCTTCCCTTAATACTACACAGGGAACTGAAATAATTTTCTCTTCCTTGAGATAGTCTAAGTCTCTATTCTTTGCAGCCTAAAGAGCCTGAGTTAAACAAAATATTCTGGTTGTCTTTTCACTGCTAACAATAATAACAGACCAAGCAGACTGAGTTCTAGTTCTAGTTTTGCCACTAACTAGCTGTTTCAGGAGCTTCAAAGTCTATATTTGTTAAAATGATAGCAATGAGTAAAATTATTTAAAATTTCCTTTTATTGCTAGCATTCTATGCTTACTTGGATCTGTAAAAAAGCCACTACTTTGTTTTTTTGTATTTAGCTTCACTGAATAAAAAACAAAGGCATATTTATTCTTATTACAATAAATCATAGAATTGTCTAAATAGTTGTTGTGATAGAAAGCTGCCTTACCAAGAATTCCAATAACAAATGGGGCTTAGGATCTAATGTTAACAGAGACTTTCATGTTAATACTTATTTTAACAAAAATTTGATTCCTAACAAATATGTTATCAATAGGTAACCACACATGATGAGAGAGAAAGAGAGAGAGAGAGAGAGAGAGAGAGAGAGAGAATAGAATTAAAATCAGAAATATTGAGATGGGAAAGAAATAAATTCAAGTAGATACTGAACTTTGCCCAAGCAATTAAAATTTTGGATACATACATAAAATGTTAATCTGTAAGGAAGATAGTGGTACCATGTATATACAGGCCATCCTCACTGGGCATGGCTACAGGGCCATAAAACTGACCATCCATGCTGAAACCATGCAAAGCAGTATTAATCACAGGAAAAATTATGAATGTTCTGTGACTTTTAAAAATATTTGCCAAAATGTTAAAAATTCTGATGGTTCAAATTATGTAGGGAAATGAAAGAAATGTTAAACTAATATTTGGTGCGACATAATTTAAAAAATTAAAAACATTGAGAATTAAAGTGTCATTTCTTTGAAAAAAAATTTATGAAGAGTAGTTTGGATAGTGCTTGCCTTCTTTTATAAATTACCCTACTGAGCAAGCATATTTTCTATGCTTTGGCAAATTATCACACTCTTTTCTAACTCTGGATCAACGCTGAACATTTTAGCCTTAGTACTTGCTATGCCATTAAATAGTTCCAAAAGTTCTTCTAATGTGAAGGGTTTTTTTGCTGGTGTTACTTCTGGGACATCTCTGTCCTATTCATCACAACCCTTTCTTTCAATTATGTCAAGAAGTTAACCTTCGCTATGTTCCTCTGGCTGCGTTATCTAGAGTCTCTCAACTGGGAGCAGTGTCCTAGAGGCAGGTATTTTTTCTATAATTCCATTTATGTTCAGTTCTAATTTTAAGTCCTGTGTTATCTCTATTCCTTCATTTTGCTGTACTTTCATCTTTGCCGGTCAATTACTCCTTTTGATTATCCATTTGTATAAAATATCACACAGGTTTATCACTGAGAGACAAGGAAGCAACACACTACACACTCTGTTGTCTGTGCATGAACTGAAAAACAGATGCTCAGTGAATCACCAACTGACTGGATGAAATGATATGACTGGTCATTGATCTTGAGGCATAGCTCTTATTTACAGTTTTTGTAGTTTATGTTGTTTTGTAGACTGAAGAGACAGTAGCAGAGTTTGTACTTTATGCAATTAATTGCTGTTACTAATTGTGGTTAATTATTATGGTGAGTGAAGTTTGAACCATGTTGCTGGGAGACTGGTGTTATTTTCATTAAATGTGGGCACTGAAATTTGTGTATATTTGAACCATCCAAAGTGAGGAATGCCTTAATATATATATATTAAGAAAAATTCTCACCGACCTTATGATATAATCTCCATGTTGTCAACTTTACATATTACTAGGGATCTTCTTTTAACAGTCTTTTTCCCTCACTAGATGGAAAAGACATATATTCACTCAGATAAGGATTTTTCCCCTATGGCATAAGACCATGTCTGTATTGTCACCTTACCTTTCTATCTGGGGCCTCCTTCTACAGACTTAAGGTTTCACAAAGGTAGAAGCATTCCCCCCCAGAGCCCACAGAAGTGCCAAAGAAACTGGAGAGTAGATGATTTGCCTTTGACATTCCCCTTCTTAAAACCCTTCAGGTAGTTCTCTATCACACGATAAACAAATAGATTCAAGTGATACATGATATAAGTTCCTTTATAAGTTGGTCCCTGAATATCCCCAAGCCTTATCTCCTGACACTTCCTGCCTCACACTTCATAGCCCAGGAACAAGGAACTGCTCTTTGCCTGTGAGCCTTTGTTTATGACATCGGCTATGTGTAGATAGCATACATGTCTACTAACTACAGTATCATCAGGATAACTGCTGCTCATCCTCAAGATGCAGTTCAGATGTTGTCTCCTTCCCTGTTCCTTAAAGACTCTCCCACCGCCTGTCCTTGAAGGTTTAAGTAACCCTCGGGGTGCCTGGGTGACTAGTCAGATAAGTATCCAACTTTGGCTCAGGTCATGATTTCGATGTCCATGAGTTCAAGCCCTGTGTTAGGCTCTGTGTTGACAGCTCAGAGCCTGGAGACTACTTCGGATTCTGTGTCTCCTTCTCTCTTTGCTCTTCCTCCAATTGTGCTCTGTCTCTCTCTCAAAAATAAATAAACATTAAAAAAATTTTTAAGTAACCCTCAACTACATCCTATAATAACCTTTTCATATCTTCATTATTGCCCTTGCCATAGCATGATACACTTTTGTAATTTAGTGTGTTTCCTTTTTTTAGACCATAAGCTACTTGAAGACAGGAACTACACCTTATTTACATAATACTGGTTTCCTGAATGAATTGCAGGGCAAAAGGATGTAATTAAAACAACTGTAGCATTCCAGAGAGTTAGTGACAGATTTTATCTCAGCAAGGAAGCTGCTCTTTTGTTTGAAGCAACCTCCCTGGATCTTCTGCTTCTGTCTAGTCTCAGGAAGTTAAAGCAAAGGTGGGATAACCTTGTATATAATCGTGTGAAAGCCAACATCATGGAAAGATTAGTAAAAAGGTTAACTAGTTTCTACTCGGCCTACCTAAAAATGGGATGAAGTCCTGATAAGAGGACTCAGGGAAAATAAGACAGGAAGAGACACTGATTTAGGAAGCAGAGAAGCAGAGGAGGAAGATGACTACTAGGACCGGGTGAAAGGGCACAGTAAATGAAACTTAAGAGCAGCAATCTTCAGTCACTCTCTAATAATATGTGCCAGACACTAGGCTGAGATACCACAGCAAATAAAATATAGTCCTTGCACATAAGGACTCCTAAGTCACTCATATATTTCCCTTTAGCCACTGCTACTTCAGTGATGTCTGAAGGCAATAGTAAATTTCATTTTTCTGTAATATAACAGCATTAATTTACATATTAGGTAATTCCAAGTTTCTAATGAAACCTGTCAATCACTACAGGAGTCATAGTGACAATGCCTTGAGGAACACAAAGGCTTATATTCATGTTTTGGTCAAAATAACCAGAGAAAACTATGGCAAAATTGAGAAACAATGATAATATGACCATTAAAAAAGACAAAAATCAATAGCTATGAGAATGGAAGCACTTCTTGGGGCAAGGCAATAAATTTCCTTAAGAAATAAGAATAAGAAGAGAACAAGAAGTTTAATTTTTTAAAGAAAACAAATAAATTGAAGGAGGATCCCAGATAACTGGAGTGCTTGAGGGGACTCACCTTACAGGATAAATACCACACAAACCTCTCTATTCTACCTGCCTCCCTTTCTTCTTGGAACATACCTCCCTCACGCACACAACTCTCTTGTGCCAACCTTTATCCCAACCTCCTCACTGACCCACTAACCTCCTTTAATCAGTATCTGGTTTCTACTTTGGTCCCATCAACCCTAGTAATAGTCCTTCTCAACTAATTCTCAGAGAAAAAAAAGAGTATGATAAACTAATTTTCAAAATGGTGCTGCTACGTGACAGAAAACAGATTTCCTGAGGACACAGAATGTTTTTTTTTTTAATTTCTGGAAACTGAAATACTTTTAGCCAAATGAACTTATCCTTAATGTTAAAATGTCAATCACAAGAGCCAGCCTGAGGAAAATATCTTTGGACACAGGGAAGTTTTCAAAGTCCCGCAAATTACACCATTCTGGTAACCACTGGCTTGCCTGTGGGGGAGTTCAGACTCCCTGTGTCCCGTACCATTAGTGGGAACGGAGGATTGCAGAGGAAGGAGATGGCAAGAGTGGAGACAGCACAGCCCCTATGCAGCAGTATTTGTGTTAGACTTTCAGTATAACACTTGGATTGGGAACCAACCAATGTAGCTTTGCGGATTTTTACAAGGATAGTGGGCAAGAGAGAAAATAATCTATACAGTCAACTGTGGAGCAGCAGAACTCTCTTTATTTCTCTCTCTAGGCACAGATTTTTTATGCCAATCCTGATTTTTTATTGTTACTCTCATGGACATGCAGCATTATTATAGCTGCTTAGTACTGTCCTTGCTTAAATAGATTATGAAAAGCTATCTAGTTTTTGAGTGACTAATAAATCACAATGCATTCCACCTGATGCTTCACTTCTTTTTTTCTTTCCAACTTCTTTTTTTCTTTCCAACTTTATAAAGATATTTACTGTGTTCCTCATATGTAATGGAAAACTTTTGAAGTAATTGAAATAATTCCGTAGAAACACAGTAAGAATTTGCACTGATTTATAATTATCACTAAAAAACCATAGTAATTAGTAATTTTTGATATTTAGAAAAATACTGCTAAACATTATTCATAAAAATCTGTATTAAAACGTGTGTTCATATTTCACCATTGCTGTGAGCTATATGGCTTGATGCTAAGATGTGCTTAACTGCTCCCATCTGGTTCATCCTCTTGATCCTAGACAAACTGCTCCAATTGAAATCACTGTTAATGTTCTTAAAATTGTAAATAGCAGACTTCCAATATTAATATAGCAGCTGATTGGCTATATTAAAAAACAATTTTAAAATCCATCTGGAGTCCAAGCTTAGTATTATGACTCTTGTCTTCCATCCAACCCAGCATACACTCTGGATCCAACTTATCTGCCTTTTGGCACAAATTTAGACACTGAGTGGGAAGTAAAAACATACTTTAGTTCCTAGGAAAATAAGAATTACATGAAGGTGGCTAAGTTGAGGCAGTGTAACCAGTCAATCTGGGGAAACACATTGCTTGTTAAGATGTTAATACTGGTTTAAAAAAAACAGTTAGGAGGAGAGAAATAAAAAAAGGAAAAGAAAGAAGCAAACTAAAAAAAATCTACTGAAAGGTGGAAAAAAAAACAATGCTGCTAATTTATTCATTTTGTATTTCTCTCAATATTACTTATTTTCAGAATGTTTTTAATAGCAACCTTCTGTTTATTAATCTCAACAATTTTCATGAGCTGTTGAGTGTTCTCAACACAACTTTCTTGCAGCCATTTTCAAGATTACTTGAGTACGGCTTATATGAGAAGAATTTTAATATTTCCATATACTTTCAGAGAAAAGGAATAATGAAGTCATTATTATCTGTCATCCAAAACTATATCTGTTCCCTTGGCTTTCATGAAAAGCAAAATTTTACTTCCTCTTGCATACATGCCAGGGACAGTCAGAAGTACTGAAATCCTACAAGTACTGATTTAACAAACTAATTAATTAATGAGGAAGCAGTATTTGAAGTTATTAAGAGCAGTCGTGTGTCAAACAGGCCTGGGTTTGAATCCTAACTCAGTCAATTAATAGTTGTGTGCCTGAGGTAAGTGATTTAACCCTTTTATACCTCAATTTATTTATGACATAGTGAACACACTGTGTTTTTTTGTTTTGTTTGTTTGTTTGTTTGTTTTTTACTTTAGAGAGAGAGCTCAGGAGAGGGGCAGAGGGAGAAAAGAGAGAATCTTAAGTAGGCTGCATGCCATGTCAGTGCAGAGACTGACTCGAGGCTCAGTCTCACGACCTGAACCAAAATCAAGAGTCAGATGCTTAAGTGACTGAGCTACCCAGGCACCCCTCAATGAGTTGTTTTTAAGATTAAAAGAAATAGGGCTCAGCAGAATGACTGGAATATGGCACATAATAAATTAGTAGTAATAGTTGTAATAATACTTTATAAAATAGTTTAATAGATAAAAGATGTAATAAACTTTACATTAAGCAAAATCAAAGTACCCTGTTCATCTCTCACAATATGCAAAGAATAGTTAAAAGCACAGTTGATCTGTAGCAGTAAATTTTGTCTCTTGGTCCTGCCATAATTCTGAGTGACCATGAGCAATTCTCTTAACCTCTCTGGGCTTATCTTAGATTTCTCACTTACAAAGTGAATAATTTAGGTTCTTGCCTCAACCTTAAGAATTCCCCTAGCACTAACATTAAGGGTAGAACTGCAAGGATGAAGGAAACAGGAGTCCCAGGTTACAGCTAACACGAGCTACTTTTCTAGGTTCTCCTAGCATGGATCCAGTTTGCAAGGAAGTGAACTAGGTAGTTCAAAACATGAACCCAAACTAGTATATTCCATAAAAGCAGCTCATAATTAACTGAGCATTTTATCCACTAACTGCTCTTGCCCTTCTCCCTTCTATACAAACCACAGAAACAGTCAATCAAGCTCATTTTGAATATACTTCTACTATATCTTCAGATTAAAACAAGATATGCACATAGTGTGATAGAAACTTGTCCCAAGCCTGCTATGTGAAAAATCAATTTAGGTTTAGATGGAATCCTTATGTCTTTTCCCCAGCAATACTTATTTTTTTTAATTTGTATATAGTTTCTATTAAAAGCCATACTCTATTTAAAAAGAGGAAAATTCTCAGGAAAACTGTAAAATCATTTCAAATGTTTCAATACTGTTCTAAACTACTGTCAAATCACAGTAAAACTATGAATGTTTCATTTATCAGAAATAAATTTATTTATTTTCTTATTTATTTTTTAATGTTTGTTTATTTTTGAGAGAGAGAGTGAGAGAGAGACAAAGCGTTAACAGGGGCAGAGAGAGGGAGACACAGAATCTGAAGCAGGCTCCAGGCTCTGAGCTGTCAGCACAGAACCTGACGCCAGGCTCGAACCCACAAACTGAGAGATTGTGACCTGAGCCATACTCAGATGCTTAACCAAGTGAGCCACCCAGGCAACCCTGTTTCTAATATTTTCAACTAAATTTTCTCTAGAGAGAAATTCAGCTACAGCTGCTATCTGACCACTGACTTCTATATGATTAACTTAAACAAAAACAGGGCAGATTTTAAAAGGTTAAAAAATTTTATGTAAGAGGAAAATAAGTCTGTGAAAGATAATCTATAGCCCTGTTTGTTTAAAGTAATGCTGTATTTCACTTTACTAGAGTTATACGGATCAAAAAGAATACATTAATCTTAAGATTTTAAAATACTAGTAACCCAAGACATATATAATATATGCACAGGTCTTTGAAAGCCAGTATCTTCTGCTTTAAGTAAGCACAATTCCAAAGTTAAAATAATAATCTGCTGTAATGGTTACAATCAGCCTTTTTAAATTTGTCTCTAGATATTTCTTTATATAGTCCTCTACACAATAACCACTCCAACATTACTTAGAGTTCCCTTTTCTGGATTGCTAATTTCCCAAACCACAGGTATTATTTAACCTCAAAAAGTAACGATTAGGTTTTTTGTCATCTGTAGTATCATTCTTTAGGGTGAAATATTGTATATTTCATATCAGGTAAAATAATTAAAATAATTTCATATGTTGAGATCTTTGTTTGATGCTATTTGTCAGTACAGTTTCTTCAGAGGTATACTTAGTGGTCAGATGTACACTGAGTAGCACTAATTGAACGGATTTACGACTATATATCAAGACCAATTCTGTTAGAAATGATCACTCTCCCATCTCTGTCTCCATGGGAACAACCAACAACCTCAAAGAAGTGATCAGATTCTAAGTACTGTCTAAGATGAAAATTAGTTTGAAGGCCATAAAAATAATGGTGGTGTGGTCATGGGAGGGAAAATACTCCATGAGATCAAAATCATTTTAAAATTCAGCTCTTTAGCAGGAGAAAGGAAACAAGGTCATATTTACAAAACCAGATAAATAGCTGATGGTTAACATTTGTTAGGGCTCGCAATGTGTCTGACACTGTATTGCATGGATTACCTCATTTCTTGTTTCCAACAACTGCCTATAAAGTGGGTAGTACTATCTTCACATTTTACAAATGAAACAACTGAAACATAGAGAGGTTAAACGCCCTCCCCAAAGTCAATGGGACCTAGAAAATGGTAGATGGAATTTGAACCAAGTAACCAGAGCCTAAATACCACTTCTAATTCAAATGTCCCAAGAGAAAGGGAATATGACACACAGAAACATCAACACAGCTCATTATTATATGTCTTTAGATACCCATATCAAGTCACATACTGCTTTTCAATATTTGGGGGTCTTTAATGCTTGGAAAGCTATTCTGGATCTTCCTTTTCCCTGTAGAAAGTCAACAAGTCAGTGTTTGGGGGGAAAAGAAAAATAAGCTGAATATATAGAGGAGAAGCAGGAAACCATACAGCATATTTTATGAAATAATTCTAGCAGCTGTATTAGATTCCTTTTTACCTCAGAAAAATATGTGTATTCAAATACATATCGCTACTGTTTTTTACCAGCTATTCCCAATCCTCACTCCCACCTTACTCTCCAGGCCTCACATTCATATATGTATCATGGAAGAGATTAGTATTTCCTAATACAATGAGAACCCTTTTTAAAAAAAGCCAAAAGTATTACCTATACCTCCCTTTGAACAAATAAAAGTTACAAAATGACTTCGAAGTTTCAGAAGCAGGTTATTGCCCTTATATAAAAAAGAAGAAGAAGAAAAGAAAAGCGTCAACATTCTGTCAGTGACTGACTTATTCCTGCATGTGAATTTTGTTCCCTTCATTAACTGAAGGGTTTTATTTTTCATAAGGCACTGGCTTTTGTGGGCACCACTTCCCAGGATTAGGAGAGCATCCTAATTCTTTTTGCTGAGAAAAGGAATTTAAAACATTGACTTTGGGCTCCACTTCAAAATGAGACTTTAAGACTTGAAGAGCTCCCAGACCCAGATGACAACCAATTATGTCAAAGTAAAACCACATCGTACCTTATCACCTTGCATACCAGGGGGTCCCATTAATCCAGAAAGGCCTTGACTGCCCTAAGAAGAAAACACAAAGAGAGGTTTAATGTTATGAAAGGGAATTGAAAATTAGAATTCCCTTGCTGCGGGATTTCATCTTGGAAGACAAAATCTTACTGCATTCATTTCTGATCTCATCTCTGTAATTAGGCTCAAATTACACCTTTTTTCAGGGCCCGGTTGAGACTCTTTCCTTGCCCCCCCCATATTTCTCTCTTCCCATGCTGAATACCTGCACCTTACTTCCCCACCTCAGTGCCTCTGCTCCTTTTTTTTCTGATACTCTTTTCTCTAGGAATGCCCTTACTCCCCAAATTCCTGTTGTTCCAAGGTTTACTGTGTTTTAAAAATCTAAAGTTTACTCAAAAATTCTATAAGCAGGGCACCTGGGTGGCTCAGTCAATTAAGCTACAGACTTCTGCTCAGGTCATGATCTCAGGGTTAGTGAGTGTGAGCCCCGCATCCGGCTCTCTGTTGTCAGCTCAGAGCCTGCTTCAGATCCCCTCTCTGCCCCTCTTCTGCTTTGCTCTCTCTCTCTCTCTCTCTCTCTCAAAAAGAAATAAACATTAAAAAATTTTCTATAAGCATGTTGTGTGGCAGCAGTAGAGGGCTCAGGCTGGCATCTGGTGGGACTCCCATGAGGAGCCTCAAGGCAAGGCTGTGGGGAGCAGGGCTGGGCTCATGTGGCACAGCAGAGAAAGGGACACTTCTGCTTCCAGGGCTGTGCTGGTGTTGCCTGCTGTACCACTGGAAGTAACTGCTGCGAACATTTATTGGGAGGAGGTGCGTTTGGCTCCTGCAGATGGGACTTCACCTATTAGGGCCGTCCATTCTCCTGACCCCCCCCAACTTTGATGAGGGCCTGCAAGCCCATCTTGGGGTGGGAGGGAGAAAGTATACTGATGTGAGGGGGAAGGAGTGTCTAGTGGGTAGAATGACAGTGAGAGACAAAGAGGAAGCTGTGTGAAATGTGACATGGAAAAAACATGTCAAAAAAGGAATGAGAAAAGGACACTTGGGTGGCTTGGCTGACTAAGTGACCACCCCTGGTTTTCTGCTCAGGACATTATTTCATGGTAGTGGGATTGAGTCCCCCTTCCCCTCCAGTTGAGCCCCAAGCTGGATGCGGGTGTGGAGCCTGCTTGGGATTCTTTCTCTCTCCCTGTCTGCCCCTCCCCTGCTCATGCGTGCATGCTCTCTCTTTCAAAATAAATAAACTTAAAAAAAAAAAAAGAGGAATGGTAACAAGGCACTTTGCTCCAAAAGCAGTTTTACTTTCCTTCCTCTCCCTCTTTCTGCTGCAACAAATATATTATGCCTGAAAAAACAATGTTGGGAAAGAAAAGAGAGTACTTAAGTAATAATCCTAAGTAAACTTCTAAGTGACTGTGTTCTGTTTAATATTTAGTGCACTATGTACTTTAATGTGTCATCAAGTTAAACAGAAGAGGAAAGAATGTTTCTGATGATTGTACTAATTTCATTTTAATACCTCTTTTTGACATTTTATTAAGATGTCTTCCATTTGTGATGGAGTGACCAGTTTATACAGGTTATATATATATATATATATATATAACCATTATTTCTGTAATAGAGGGAAAAGAAAGCTGCACTAGGAAACAGGTTATTGGAGGCCTGTCTCCTTCTACTAGCTCTAATTGTGGGTGGCTTACTTGATTTCTTTTCAAAGTTTCTCCATCTGAAAAATGAGAATCTCTCACTTGTCTTATGGGAAAGGAAAATTACCACTCCTTAAAAGTTATCTTTGCATGCCATTGAGATCCCAAAAGGGCTTAAACATTTTAATTAAATGCTCTATGAAAGATGTTCTTTAATGGATATTCTATGCTATGCTAAAGGACTAGCTCCTGCATTTCTTTTATAATTATGTCACTGACCATATATTTATTATAAAAATGGCTAAGTGATTAAAACTAAAACACTATTGTTTTCCAACCCCCTCAACTCTCACCATTTAATATTTATATATGTATTCATAATATATGTATATAACTAATACCCTGCCTCCTCAGTATATGTGAACCCAATTTAATGTAAATATAATGTCTAAGAAATGTTTTTAAGTTTTACCATTTTAGAAATACATCTTTCAACTTTAAAAGGTAGATTTCACTTAAAGCTCAATGGCAACATATCATTAAATCTGTATCTTACTGCATTTCTCCCATCTAGCATTAACCACAATTAGTATATGAGTAACTCAAAAAGTGAAAAAAGGCTGACGTACTTCCAAGCCTCAATTCCAATGCTGAACCATCCTGTATTTCATACATACAGAAACTGTATATACATACTAAACCACCCTATATTTTGTACAGGGAAGCCACAAGTAAAGATAAAACAAGCATTTGATATAAATGTGAATGCTTCATTTTGGGGGAGGGTTATTTAAAGCAGACATCATAATGGAATGGACCTCTAATTTCTAAATTTTAAGTAAGAAATCAAATGTCCTCTGTTTAAATATGTAAGAGATGGCATTTTTTCTCAGATTGCATGATATTCTTCCTTGCAATAACTAAGGGACCAGTGAAAATATGTTTCTAATAATAAATTTCAATTCTCTTTCTAGAATATTTATATTCAGAGAACTCATTTCCATCACAGAAATAAAATTCTCAAAATTCTAGGTTAAAATCTTTTTGAGGATTTACTTGTCAGTATAAAATCTACAAAGTTCATTAATGTTGTGTGGGATTTTTTGATTTTTGTTTTTATTTTTTTTAGTTTACAAGGGTTTCTATATGCCAGCTAAAAATCAGATTTCAACATGGGAACCACCAAAATTATTCAGGGATTTTAAAAGTTTGTGAATGTATACCACAAAAACAAAAACATCCTATAATTGTATCACATTCATCAAATGCTTGTCTAAACAAAGCATACCAGATGTATTCCTAAAGACTATTTGTATTCATTCGCACTGGAAAACAGTACCCTCCTCCAAATAAAGATTTTGTCTCTATCTTTACTTTAAAATATTAGTTTATTTTTACTTCAACGTGTATGTGTTTGACAGCATTACGACAAAATGAAATGCATATTAGATTAAAAGACAAATATATCATTAACTCAGCTACTTACTATCCATGAGTCATTTAAATGCTATGAATTCTGCCTTCCTTCTTATTTTAGGCTTATTTATTTATTGAGAGAGAGAGAGAGAGAGAGAGAGAGAGAGAACGAGCCGGGAGGGGCAGAGAGAGAGAGAGGGAAAGAGAATCCCAAGCAGGCTCCACACTGTGACAGTCACTGTGGAACCTGGTGCGGGGCTCAAACTCAGGAAGCAGGAGATCATGACCTAAGCCAAAACCAAGAGTCAGACACTGAACTGACAGCCACCCAGGCTTTCCATGAATTCTGTTTTCTGGAAGACAAGATAATGATGACTGCCTCTCTTGCAGTTACTGTGGGACTTAAAAAAGATAAAGTACATGGAACTATTCTCAAAAAGGTACCAAATAGCATTGTAATTTATGTGTCATTGTGTGTATGCCTTTTAACAGAAAATTTTTGAGATTAGGGCCATATTTTACTCTAATTTTTTGCCCCACCCCTCCCTAATTGGCAGGTAGCACAATGGTAAGCCATAGTAGACACTCAATAAAATTGTTAAGATTTCAACTGGTAAATTAAGCTGATGATATAAATTATTTTTCAAATATTTCTTCCTTCATTAAAATCTGCTAGTTCTCTCTCTTCTCTGTATGATATCAAGTAAAATCTACATTTAAAAAAGATAAAAATGGGAACACCTGGATAGCTCAGTCTATTAAGGGGATTCTCTCTCCTTCTCTCTCTGCCCCAAACCCCTCTCAAAATAAATAAACATTAAAAAATGTTTAAAAAAAGATAATTTTTTTTTTGCTGCTTGAAATATATACCATAATTTTATTCCAGGGGCAACTAATTACCTTTTCTCCGGGAACAGCTTGACCAGGGGAAAGTCCTGGATCTCCTTTGGGACCCTAGATAAAACAATTATAAAATACTTGGTGAAGCATAAATTATATATAGCATATCACACTTCTTCAGCTGTATGTGTCATCAGATGTTATATATATTATATGGTATTAAATAAAATTATTTTAAGTTGAGATAGGCATGGATTATTTACTTTTTAATGTATATTTTATGAGTCTTATTTTTAAATGCTGAGAAGATTGTCAGACATAGATAATTTTTTAAATCTAATAAAGTTATACTACTATTGAAACATCTTTCTTAAGGGACCCACAGATAGGCTCTATTAACTTATCCACTTTTGTGACACATTCAGTTATAATTCCTATTTTAGCATTGGAAAACTGGTTACTGTTAATAAAAGAAATCTGCTTATAATTCTTATAATTTTAAGGTATCATACTAAGTTTAAACATTTTCAAAAATTTTGCAATGGACATGCATTGCTTATGTAATAAAGAAAAAATAAACCAAGAGTATACCTCTAATTCCCAAAACAGATATAAAAATAGATACTTTTCATTATCTGGGAATCATGTTTTACATTTCAAGAGAAATATGACATTAGGTTTCAGCCAAATTTTTTTGGACAATATTAAAGTAAACTTTCTTATTATGCATACTGGCAAAGTATCTCTTTTTCTATTTCCCATCTCATAAAATTAAGAGCCACAATTGAGACTCTTTATAATTCCAGTTCTGATTTCATTACCATTCTCAACTAATAATAATTTCCATTCCTAGAGAGTTCTAAATGCTATTTTCACTCTATGAGAAATAGTCATGTTTTCTCTCACATAATCACATTTCTTTCACATATCTTTCAAATACCACTCAAAACGATGAAAGAAGGAAACCAAAGGAAAAGTCCTTCATGTTCCCCAGTAAGTCTTTTCATTTTAAAAATTAGAAATAAGTCTTCACTGGCAAAGAGGTCTATGTTCTAGAGTCAAAGAAAATTTTTAAGGAAAGATGGTTTTCCAGGATGACCTCTTCCCTTCCATAGCTATCACCACTTCTAGCACTAAGGCTAAAATTGTATTTTATTTATTTATTTATTTATTTATTTAAGCTTATTTATTTTGAAGGAGAAATAGCATAGGAACAGGGAGGGGAAGAGAGAGACAGAGATAGAATCCCAAGTAGGCTCTGTGATGTCAGCATGGAGCCCAATGTGGGACTCAGTCTCACGAACCAAAAGATCATGACCGGAACTGAAATCAAAAGTCAGACCCTTAAACAACTGAGCCACATAAGTGCTTCAAGGCTACAATGTTAGACCACTGATTATAAAATTATGGGATGCGAGAAACAGCTTTAGTGATATGATACCTCAATATTTAAGTACTCAATCCTTTAACAACAACAACAAAAAAAGTAACCTACTTAGAATTTATAAGGGATATTAGAGCTTATCTAATAAATCACATTTTATAGATAAAGAAACAATGAGGGTCCAGAAAGTTTAAATGAATTGATTAAAAATGCTTAGAAAAGTACTGGCAAACCAGGTCAATTTTTTTTCTCATATCACAGTATCTATTAAATAAAAATCTTATTTGTTGGTTTTAGTCTTTTATTAGAAAACCTAGCCAATTGATTTGAGGCAATATTTCCAAAGAATTTTAAAAGATGTTAAGAAATGATGGCCCTTCCGAATTTTAAATATAATAAAGTTCTTTGTGGCCAATGTTTTTATTTATAAATATCACAAAAAATTCTTATTTTTAGGCTCTATCTGAATTTTCTATTATCTATCTCCTTAATATTGTCAACTAATTTAACATTTCAACCTCATTAAAAAAGAAGTATCTAAGAAACGGGATAAAAACAATCAATAGATCAATAAAAATCAGATCTAAAAACAGAGCTTTCTCTTAGTCATAAGCTTTATTATCTGGGCAATATGTCTTTAAAGAAATATATGCCAAATCTTTTATTCCCCCACAAATGTGCTTCAGTTAATTGATCAACTCGTTCTACAACCATAATTCCACATCAACATGAAGGAAATGCTCTTAACCTGGCCAGTTGTGGGTTGATCCTCCCTAGAATAAAATGAATGAGTAGAGATTATTGAACATGCCAATTTTGCCTAAAATGTCAAAGAAGTAGGGCATATTTCTCTGTATTGAAAAATACTCCAAAATCTCTTGTTCTCTTCCTCATTTTGTATTAATTTCATGACTCCCAACATGCTTTTAGTCATACTTGATTGGGGTTTCAAATCCTCTTTGTTATTAAAAATGTTTATAAATTAATCATGATTGACTTTGACTTTCAATATTGACTTCTACTTACTTTTACATGCCTTCTGTTAAAGGAGCTATATATCCTTTTGAGTGTAAGAGAAAAAGGAAGTTGCCAATCCTTTATTATTTTATTACTAAAAGAATTCTCAAAGTCCCACCTATTCCACTGTTCTAAAATCCTCATTAGCAGAGCAGCTCTTTTAGACTATTACTGGATCTCCAGAGGGCCCTCTGCCTAGGGAGGGACACTCCCCAAGTACTAGATCCATTAACATGTTAGAACAGATTAATTGTATTAGAGTCCATTCAATTTAATGGAAACAGTACTGGGATTTGGAGTGAAAAGACTGAACACATTATTTAATCTCTCTGAATTTGAGATTCCTCCTCTGTAAAATGGGAATGACGATAATAATAATACCTACCTAGATTAGCTTATAAGCTATAGGGTCAAATTCTCTATAGAGTATAAAAATGTAAGTATTAAAAATAACAAGATTAAAGACAATCATTGAAATCAATTTTACAATCATTGTTATTTTAAAAAGCAGAGAACACAATTCTTGAATGAATTTTTGATAAAGTACCAAAATTTAAATGAAAAGAATTTGGAATTAAAAATTCAAATATGGAAGAGCTAAATTGGGAGAGTCCCAAAGAAATACTAAGTAAAATGATCCTGAGCCAACATCACTTGAATATTCTTTACTTTAACATTCCTAATAACTATACAAGATCCATAATCTCAATTTTAAGCATTGCATTCTCTAACCAACACTTTCTATCTTTTTAGCTCACTCTCTAAGCCCCCACAACTTTAACAATTATTTGACCTACTGGAACTGCTAATACATGATCCCACCACATTTGCACTGTGTTATCCCCCATGTGGCCTCACTTTCAATCCTTAAGCAGCCTAAATATCAAGGTCTAATGTAAATAATGACACCATTTCCTCTTTCTCCCTCTGTCTTATAAGCTTACCTGGCAGCTCTTTTTTTAATGTTTATTTTAATTCTTTTAATTAATGTTTATTTATTTTTGAGACGGAGGGGAAGGGCAGAGAGAGAGGGAGATGAAGTAGGGTCTGTGCTGTGAGCGCAGAACTCAATGCAGGGCTCAAACTCACAAACTGAACTCACCAACTATGAGAACATGACCTGAGCTGAAGTCAAATGCTTAACTGACTGAGCCACCTAGTAGCTTGCAATTCTTAAATCTAAACTTACCATCTACTCTGTTCCATCCCCTAGCAATTGAATGTGACTAAAAGAAAACAATCATACTGACAAATCTTACTTTAAATTCATGACTTTTTACATTAATTGGGTTTTTTTTGGTGTGTCTAATAAATTACCTTAGTCAGTTCACTTTCCCATTTTCATAGATATTTCATAACCTCTCTCTTCACTCTGAGTGGGTGATCTTGCTTTCAACTTTCACAACCTGTCACAACCAAATCTACTAGCTCACCTAAATTTGTTCCAAAATACTCTGGCTTCATAACCAAACCCACCACTCTTTCTTATCAGGACATCATTGATACTGTCCTCTCTACATTATTTTAATTTTTACTTCTTTCCAGAATAATTGGCATCACCAAGTAAACACTCTGTGATTTTCGTATCTTAAAAACAACTTTCCTTGCACCCACATCTCTCTTCTCTGCTCCATTACACTATTCCCTGTTAGAGAAAAACTCTTAGAAACCTGTCTATGTTAATGTGGAGACTTCTTCCATTCTCTACTGGACTTAATCCATTCATGCTATTGTCCCTACCCTACCTCACTGGTCATTCTTTCCCAGTCTCCTTTGCTAGTCCCTCTTCATCTTCCTAATATACTAAACTCTGGGGTACCCCAAGATTTGGTCCTTGGACACTTTTCTGTCTGTATTTATTTATACATACAGATATATATACATATATAAAGCTATTTGATTGCACAGAAGAGCAATCAAAAACCAGGACACAACGTTTTCAACTCTTAAGAGTATTACATTTTGTACAGTACACATTTATACAGCTTTTTTTCTAAAGGCCCTCCCTAGTCTTCATGGAATGGTTAGAATTCAAGCTGAAAACCATGGACATTTTAGCTAATGGTGTCAGAGGACAGACTGTGAGACTACCTGAATAACTTGTAAATTGAGGGAGAAAATCCAAGGAAGAAAGTAAGAAGACAGCTTTCCTCCAGATCTGGATAAAATCTCTTTTCAACTCTTGGCTGATACCAAATGTGGTTGCATGAGACAGATCCCAAAGAGTTCACAAAAAGCAACAACCAATTGAATATAAATTTCAGCTGCTGTCCACCACAGCAGAAATAGTTTGGGGTTTGAGTCACATCACTTTAAAGGAACATGGTAAATGCCTTGGTAATCACCTTTCCATTGAAAGGTGTTAGGTTATACTTTAGAAGCAAATACTATATCCTTGAACTAAAATGACTGACATTAAAACTATAAACAAAATTGAAACAAATCTGTCGCTTAAAAAATTTATCAAACCTGTATAAGTTTAAGTTGATGAACCAGTTATTTAACTGCTTACAGAACAAACAAACAAAAAAAAATCAACAGTCATCAAAGGATTTCAAAGGAAGACAACAGAATCTAAAGCTCTTCAATGTATCATCTGTAACATCCAGTATATATTTAAATTTTTCTAGACATACAAAGGAAAATAAAATCTGACCTGAGTTAAAGAAAAAGGTGGTCAATACAAACAGACCTCAGAAGGACCCAGATACTGGAATTAGTAGTTAAGGATTTTCAATTAACTATTCTAAATATGTTCAAGGACATAAAGTAAATGATCTGAACACAGATCAAATTTCTGAACACAGAAATATCAGTAGGCAAGTGAAAACTATACAAAAAGCAGCAACAGAATCCTAGAACTGACTATACAGTATCTGAAATGAAAATTTTTCTGGATGAGATTAATAGTATATTAGAGAAGGCAGAAATTAAGTTTAGTGAATTTAAGGAGAGATCCATAGAAGTTAACTAATCTGAAGTAAAGAGGATAAAATGACAAAAATGAGCAAAGCTCCAGTGACCTGTGGGACAACATTAAGTATTGTAACATACATGTAAATAGAGTCCCAGAAGGAGAGGAGAGAAAGAATGGGATAGAAAGATTATTTGGAAAACTAACGGCCGGGGGTACCTGGGTGGCTCAGTTGGTTAAGCGCCTGACTTCAGCTTAGGTCATGATCTTATGGTTCGTGAGCTTGAGCCCCCCGTCTGGCTCTGTACTAATAGCTCGGAGCCTGGAGACTACTTCAGATTCTGTGTCTTCCCCTCTCTCTGTTCCTCCCCTATGCACACTCTGTCTCTCTCTCTCTCAAAAATAAACATTTAAAAATTGTTTTTAAATAATAAAAAATAGAAAAAAATAAATTAAAAAAAGAGAAAAAAAGAAAAAATAATGGCCCCAAATAACCCAGATTCATTACCAAAATACTAAAACCTTATAGATCCAAGACATTCAGTGAGCTCCAAACAAGAAACATCTAAGAGAAACCACCTGTATTAACATCATAGTCAAACTGCTAAAATCTAGACAGAGAAATAGCTCAAAAATAGCCAATGAAAAATAATATATTACACTGAGGGGAATAACAACTAACTTCTCATCAGAAACAGTGGAGATCACAAGATAAGAACTACAGGCATCTTTAAAGTACTGGAAGAAAAACACTGTCAACAAAGATTTTTATACACTATAAAAATATCCCTCAAAGAACATAAATAAAATAAACTTCAAGTATATAAAAGCCAAGAGAATCCACCACCAGCAGAATTGCACTCCAAGAATTGCACTCCAAGAAATATTGAAGGAACTTTTTCTAGCTAAAGGGAAGTGACACCAACTAGAAACTCAGATCTCCAGGAAGAAATGAAGAGCCCTGGAAATGAAAACAAATGAGGAAATATAAGTTAATCCCTTGTTTGTTTCTTTTCTTAATTTCCTTAAAGACTGATTACTTTGTATGAAAATTACTAAATTGTACTTTGGGTTTTATAATGATATAGAAAAAAATAAATGACAACAAAACACAAAGGATAAGAACAGTGGGTAAATCGAATCATGATGTCATTAGGGTCTTATATTTTATATGAACTGGTACCATGTTAAATCCAGTAAACTAGAATGAGTTAAGGATGCATATTATAATCTCTAGAGCAACCACTAAAATCAATCAATCAGAAATATAGAGGAAATGCTAATAGAGAAACTATATGGAATACTAAAGAATATGTGATTAACCCAAAAGAAGGCAGTAAAGGAAGGAACAAAGAAAACATGGGATAAATGGAAAAGAAATGACAATGTGGGCTGTGACCCAATCATACCAGTAATTACAGAAATATAAATAGACTTAACATTCTAGTTAAATATCAGAGATTGTCAAACTAGATAAACAAGTATATGTATTGTCTATAAGAGATGAATTTTAAATATAGAGAGGTAAAGGAAAAGAAAAATATATAACAGGAACACAATTAGCATAAAAAAGCTGGTGTGGCTCTGTTACTATCAGACAAACTAGACTTCAAGTAAAGGAGTGTTACTGGAGATAAGAAGAGATGTTTGATAATGATAAAAAGTAAAAAGTATCAGTTCATTAAAAAGATACAACAATCCTTAAACATGTAGGCAGAACACAGAGCTGCAAAATAAATGAAACAAACACTGACTACATACTTCCTAAATACTAAACAGAGAAACAGACAAATCCAAAAATCATAGCTGGATATTTTAACACACCTCGTTCTGTAATTAATGGAACAACTATATTAAAACCCAGTAAGGATAGAGACAATCTGATCACCATCATTAACCACCCTAATCTAGCTGACATTTACTTAACACTACAACCAAAAACTACAAAATATACAATCTTTTAAACTGCAGCTCAGAAGGGAGTAACATGATATACTGAAAGCACTGAAAGAAAAAAATCTGCAGCTAAGAATATTCTATCTGGCAAGGCTATCATTCAGACTAGAAGGAGAGATGAAGTTTCTTAGACAAAGAAAAACTAAAGGAGTTCATGACCACTAAATCAACCCTACAAAAAATGTTAAAGGGACTCTTTGGGTGGAAAGGAAAGACCATAAATGAGAGTATGAAAATAAGTACATCTGTAAAACTCAGTAAAGGGATTCAAAAATAAAAGGATGTAAAAGGGGAGAGGAATAAGAATGGATTCAAACTGAAGCAACCATCAACTTAATACAGCTGCTGCTATGTGCAAAAAAATGTTAGATACAAACATAATGGTAACCACAAATCAAAAACCAATAATAGATGCACAAAGAATAAAGAAGAAGGAATCCAAGTATATCACTAAAGAAAATGAGCAAACTGTGAAAAAGAAACAGATAAGAAAGGATCAGAGAAAAACTACAAAAACAACCCCAAAAATGTAACAAAATAGCAATAAATACGAATCTATCAATAACTACTTTATTTTATTTTTAAAAAATTTTTAATGTTTATTTGAAAGAGAGAAACATTATGAGTGGGGGAGGGGCAAGAGAGCAGGAGATACAGAATCTGAAGCAGGCTCCAGGCTCTGAGCTGTCAGCACAGAGCCTGGCTCAAGGCTCCAACTCACAGACTGTGAGATCATGATCTGAGCTGAAGTGGGTCACTTAACCAACTGAGCTACCCAGGTGCTCCTATCAGTAACTACTTTAAATGGGAATGGACTAAATGCTCCAATCAAAAGACATAGGGTGACAGGGTAGATAAAAAAAGACCCATCTATATACTACCTACAGGAGACCTCCTTTCAGACCTAAAGATACCAGCAGATTGAAAGAGAGAGGATGGGGGCACCTGGGTGGCTCAGTCGGTTCAGCGTCCAACTTTGGCTCAGATCATGATCTCGTGGTTTGTGGGTTTGAGCCCCACATCAGGCTCTGTGCTGACAGCTAGCTCAGAGCCTGGAGCTTGTCTTCAAATCCTGTCTCTCTCTCTCTCTCTCTCTCTCAAAAATAAATTAAAAACATTAAAAAAAAGAAAGAGGATGGAGAAACATTTATCATGCAAATACATGTCAAAAGAAATCTGAATTAGCAATACTTATGTAAGACAAGATAGACTTTAAAACAAAGATTGTCACAAGAGACAAAGAAGGACACTATATAAACATAAAGGGAACAATCCAACAGGAAGATACAATTTGTAAATATGTATGCATCAAACATGAGAGTACCCAAATACATAAAACAGTTAATAATAAACATAAAGGAACTAATCAATAGTAATACAATAATAGTAGGGGACTTTAATACCCCAATTACATCAACGGACAGATCATCCAAAGAAAATCAACAAGCAAAGACTGGCTTTGGATAACACACTGGAGCAGATGGATTTAACAGATATATTCAGAACATTCCACCCTAAAACAGCAGAATACACATTCTTTTCAAATGCACATGGTACATTCTCCAGAATAGATCACATATTAGATCACAAAACAAGTCACAACAAACTCAAAAAGATCAAAGTCATACTACACATTATTTCTGACCACGGTTTTATGAAACTAGAAATCGACCATAAGAAAATATATGGAAAGAGCACAAATACATGGAAACTAAATAACATGCTACTAAACAATGAATAGCTCAATTAAGAAATCAAAGAAGAAATAAAAAATTAAATGGAAATGAAAACATACATGCCCAAAACTATTTGCGATGTAGCAAAAGCAGTTCTAAGACAGACATTTATACCAATACAGACCTACCTCAAGAAACAAGAAAAATCTCAAATAAACAACCTAAATTTACATCTCACAGAGCTAGAAAAGAACAACAAACAAAACCCAAAATGAGTAGAAGGAAGGAAACAAAGATTAGGGCAGATATAAATGATACAGGAAGTAAAAAACAAAACAAAACAATAGAACAGATCAATGAAACCAGGAGTTGGTTCTTTGAAAAGGTCAGTAAAATTGACAAACCTCTCTCCAGACAAAAAAAAAAAAAAAAAAAAAAAAAGGAAAGAGAGATAACTCAAATAAATAAAATCACAAATGAAAGAGGAGAGATAACAGTGACACTACAGAAATACTAAGAGAATGTTACAAGGTTATAAAAATTACAGGCCAACAAATTGGACAGTCTAGAAGAAATGGATAAATTACTAGGAATATATTACCTACCAAAAGTTTCCCAAAGTGAGAAGAAATAGAAAATTTGAACAGATTCATTACCAGCAATGAAATTGAATCAGTAATCAAAAACTCCCAACATTTTACAGTCCAGGACCAGGTGGCTTCACAGGCGAATTCTACCAAACATTTAAAGAATTAATGCCTATTCTTCTCAAACTATTTCAAAAGAAAAGGGGGGGGGGTAAGGAAAACTTCCAAATTCATTCTATGAGGCCAGCACCACTTTGATACCAAAACCAGATAAAGGCACCACAAAGAGAGAGACAGAGAGAGAGAGAGAGAGAGAGAGAGAGAGAGAGAACTACATGCCAATATCTGTGATGAACATAATGTAAAAATCCTCAACAAAATACTAGCAAACTGAATCCAACAGTATTTAAAAAAAAAATACCATGATCATGTGGGATTTATTCCCAGGATGCAAGGGTAGTTCAATATCTGCAAATCAATCAACATTATACATCACATCAACAAGAGAAAAAAGAAGCATATATCATTTCAATAGATGCAGAAAAAGCACTTGACAAAGTAAAACATCCATTCATGATACAAAGTCTCAACAAAGTAGGTTTAGAGGGAACATACCTCAACATAATAACAGCCTTATATGAAAAACCCAGAGTGAACATCATACTCAATGGGGAAAAACTGAGACCTTTTCTCTATGATCAGGAATTATACGAGGATGTCCACTCTCATCACTTTTATTCAATATAGTATTAGAAGTCTTAGCCACAGCAATCAGACAACAAAAAGAATGAAAAGGCATCAGTTGATAGGGAAGAAGTAAAACTTTCACTATTTACAAATGACATGATTCTATACATAGATAATTCTAAAGACTCCTCCAAAAAACTACTAGAACTGGTAATTTAGTAAAGTTGCAGGATACAAAATCAACATACAGAAATCTGTTGTGTTTCTATACACTAATAATGAAGCAGAAGAAAGAGAAATAAAGAAATAAATCCTACTTACAACAGCAACAAAAATTATAAAATGTCTAAGAATAAAGTTAACCAAAGATATGAAACACCTTTATTCTAAAACATTCATAAAAGAAATTGAAGATGATACAAACAAATGAAAGACATTCCATGTTTATGGACTGAAAAAGAAATATTGTTAAAATGTCTATACTATCCAAAGCAATCCACAGATTTAATGCAATCCCTATCAAAATACCAACTGCATTTTTCACAGAACTAAAACAAACAATTCTAAAATTTGTATGGAACCACAAAAGACTCCAAATAGCCAAAGCAATGTTGAAAAAGAAAAACAAAACTGGAGGTATCACAATTCCAGACTTCAAGTTATATCACAAAGGAATAGTAATCAAAACAATATGGTACTGATACAAAAATAGACACATGGTTCAATGGAACAGAATACAAAATCCAGAAATGAATCCACAATAATATGGTCAATTAATCTTCAACAGATCAGGAATGAATATTCAATAGGAAAAAGATAATAGTCTCTTCATCAAATGCTGTTGGGAAAACAGGAAAGGTCCATGAAAAGAATGAAACTGGACCATCTTCTTACACTATATACAAGAATAAATTCAAAATGGATTGAAGACCTAAACGTGAGGCCTGAAACCATAAAAGTCCTAGAAAATAGCACAGGCAATAATTTCTCTGACATCAACCATAGCAATATTTTTTCTAAATATGTTTCCTGAGGCCAGAGAAACAAAAGCAAAAATACATTATTGAGACTACATCCACAGAAAGAGCTTCTGCACAACAAAGGAAACAGCCAACAAAACCAAACAACAATTTCTGAATGGGAGAGGATATTTGCAAATGACATAGCTGATAAAGGGTTGGTATCCAAAAACTATAAAGAACTTATAAAACTCAATACCCCAAAATCAAATAATCCAATTAAAAAGTGGGCAGAAGACATGAACAGATGTGTCCCCAAAGAAGACATACAGATGGCCAACAGACACATGAAAAGATGCACAACATCACTCATTTTCAGGGAAATGCAAATCAAAACTACTAATATCACCTCACACCTTTCAGAATGGCTAAAATCAAAAACACAAGAAACAAGTGTTGGCAAGGATGTGGAGAGAAAGGAACCCTCTTGCACTGTTGGTGGGAATGCAAACTGGTGCAGCTACTCTGGGAAATAGTATGGAGCTTCTTCAAAAAGTTAAAAATAGAACTATTCTAGGATCTAGTAGTCACACTGCAAGGTATTTATACCCCAAATATGGAAACATTAACTCCAACGGATACAGGCATCCTGATGTTTATTGCAACATTATTTACAATAGCCAGCAGCCCAAGTATCCATCAATAGATGAATGGATAAAGAAGATGTGGTGTGTGTGTATGTGTAATATATACAATGGAATATTATTCAGTCATAAAAATGAATGAAATCTTGCCATTTGCAACAACATGAATAAAGTTAGAGTATAATGATAAGCAAAAAAAGTCAGTCAGAGAAAGACAAATACTATATGATCTCATTCATATGTGGAATTTAAGAATCAAAACAAATGAGCAACAGAAAAAAAAAAGAGAAACAAAGCAAGAATCAGAATTTTAACTATAGAGAACAAACTGATGGTTACCAGTGGGAGGTGAGGGGGGGTATGGGTGAAATAGGTGATGGAGATTAAAGAGTACACTTTCCGTGGTGAGCACTAAGTAGTACACGGAATTGTTGAATCACTATATGGGACACCGAAAACTAACATAACACTGTGTTAACGATACAAGAATTAAAAGTAGAAGCTTGATAAACAGACAAACAAAATACACAAATCTTTTAAAGTACACATGAAATATTCATCAAGATAAATCACTTGTTGGGCCTTAAAATGCCTCAATACATTTTAAAGTATTGAACTTTTTCATTGTGAGCTCTCTGACCACAATGCAACTAAACTAGAAAACAACAGCAATAAGAAAACTAGAAATTAAACAAAACAAAACAACATACATCTTTCTTTTAATGTTTACTTTTTTTTTTCATTTTTGAGAGAGAAAGAAAGAGCAAAGAAAGAGGGAGAGACAGAGAATCCCAAGCAGTCTCCAGCTTTCAGTGTAGAGCCCAACGTGAAACTTGATCTCATGAACGATGATATCATGACCTGAGACGAAATCAAGAGTTGGATGAGTAACCGACTGAGCCACCCAGGCACCCCCAAAACAACACACTTTTAAATGACCCATGAGTCAAAGAAGAAAGCACATATTTTGATTTGAATGATAATGAATATGCAATATATCAAATTTTGTGAGATGCAGTTATATTAGTCCTTAGAGAAAAATTTATAACTCTAAATGCTTCTATTGGAATAGAGCTAAAAACAAATATTAAAAAGTCCATAGGGGGAAAAAAGTCAAAAGTTACTTCTTTGATATATTAATGGAAATGAATTCTTGATTTCCTCCCAGACAATAACAAAAGAAAAGAAGCTAAACAAAGGAACAAAAACCTGACATCATGTTCCTCCTCATTCCAATAAGTGGTAGCTCTCACAATACCAGCGTTCAACTGGTTAAAACAAAGATTATCTTTGACTCTTCTCTCTCACACCATATATGTAATCTATTGGCAAATCATGTTGACTGTACCTCAAAATATATCTATATTTGGACCACTTCACACCACCTCTACTGTTACACTCTACTCCCTGCCATTATCACCAAGGGCATGGACTTGGGTAGACCAGTGAAGTGGTCTTCAAACTGGTGTCCCTATTTTTATCTTTTCCCTACCCCAATCTATTCTCCACATGACAGCCAGAGCCATCCTCCTACAGAAATTTGGATGATGTGACTTATCTACCTAGAACTTTCCAATACATATCCAACACAGAGTAAAATCCAACCCAAATCCTTACCTACAAAGTCCTACATAATCTGGCTCTGGCTATTTCTCTGATCTATCTTCCAGGATGTATCTTATTCAGCATATCCTCAAAGACTGCCAAACAGCCTCCTGACTCAAGGCCTTTGCACTTCCTGGGTTATTTTTGTTTTTTTTCAAGCCTTTCCTCATCAGGATTACAAAAATGGTAATTTTAAATCTAACATGCTTTCCTCATTTCCTAGCTTTTTCTATAAAGAGAAACTACTCTTCCTTCATCAACTATTTGGTTGTCCTGATGTTAAAATTCTATTTTAAAAAAAGGTAAAAAAGCAAGATGATTTTTAAAGAAAACTTTTATTGTTTCCCTTATTTTTCTTCTATTTATCCTTTTTCAAAATAATGATATTGTGGTATAATAAAAATATATATTTGGTCTTTGTTCCTGGCTTCTGGCACAGAGTTCCTAAAACCCTTGGAATTTCCTGAGTCACACAAGTGTCTTTTGCTATTAATAACAATATCCTTTAACCACATCTGAGTTTATGCTGATGAGGTGACTCAGGGTGGTGCCCATAGATAGCTTCAGGATGGGGACTAGTTGCCAGAAAGGCAAAAAAAGCGGTTAGAGGGTGGGAATTTAAGAGAGATGAAGAGGGTGCTAGAGCCTGAGTTATATAAACTTTTCAACAAAGAGATTCCAAGAGCTTCCCAGTTGGTGAACACATTGATATGCCAGGAAGGTGGCACATCTGGAGAGGGCATGGAAGTTCCAAGTCCCTACCTTCCATACCTTGCCCTATATGCATCTCTTCTATTTGGCTCTTCTTGAGTTGAATTATTTATAATAAACTGGGAAACCTGTTTTACTGAATTTGTGGGCTGTTCTACCCCAGTATCGAACCTGGGGGAGTGAAGGATTGTGGGAAACCCTGAATTGGTAGTTAGCCAGCCAGTAGCTTGAGTAGCCTGGACAACCCCTCTGTGGCTGGAATCTCAAGTATAGACAGCCCTGTGGGAGTGAGCCCTGAAATCTGTGGAGTCTGACACTAACTCAGTTAAACACCCAGTTGGTGTGAGAGGATTTGACAATTTCAGAGATGTCATTCCTTAGCATCCTCTCAAGGTGACCAGTGAGGGTTTGTTTGTCTGTTTGCATTTAGCATCATTATAACTCATGGATTTATAGGTACCTGATATGATTCAAACTGCTGCAGTTATTATTCTTAATGATGTTCAAATCACATCAGTCGTTCCCTGGTAGAAGTCTTTCAAATTGGCTCCGGAATCTTTTGACATGATTCTAATAGTCTTTGATATCCGGAAGGAAGCATTTATAATATATGTAAGTCATATTTTAACAGAAATAACAAGCGCAGAATCAAAGGAAAGGATCATACTATTTTGTCTGGTCCTTTTATGAAGGTTCCTATGTTGACCAGAATAACAGAAGCACCTCAGTCTTTAGCATTTTAACATACTTCACATTTTCAAAATGCTGGACTAAAAATTTTTCATAGCAATTTGATTTAACAAAAATTCTCAGAATGGGTCATGTATACTCAATACATTTATTTATGCACATGTAAAGAAAATAGGACTTCTAGTTTAGAAGACATGGGGACATAGGGTTGAAACCAGGAGTAGAGATAGCACTAAGATTATTCTTCGGGATTCAATATTAAGTATTTTTAATAACATTTAATTTAATACTATTAATGAGACATTGTTATTGCAGCTTATTAAGGTTAGATGTTTCATACAGTTGATTAAACTTGGGTTTTTCGGTTTGTTTTTTTATTGGTAAAGATTTTTTAATCTAATTTAATTTTAAAGCATTTTTAACTGAGTATAGTTAACACATAATATTACATTAGTTTCAGATGTAAAGAACAGTGATTCAACACCTTTATACATCATGCAATGCTTACCACAAGTGTAACTACTACCTGTCACCATACAATATTATAATATCATTGACTATATTCCCTATGCTGTGCCTTTTATTCCTGTGACTTATTCATTCCATAACTGGATGCCTGTATCTCCTACTCCCCTTCACTCATTTTACCCATCTCTCTCCCCTTCCCTTTGGCAACCATCAGTTTGTTCTCCGTATTTATTTGTCTGATTTGGCTTTTTGTTTGTTTATTCTTTTCTTTTGTTTTGTTTTTAGATTCCACATATGAGTGAAATCATATGGTATTTGTCTTTCTCGGTAACTGGATTAAATTTGAAGCAACTATTGGCCTTGATTAAAGTAATATAAACTGTGAATGTTTATGGGATGATTTTAAGTGTTCTTTAAGAAATATTTTTGGGAAAAAAATATCTTGACCACAAAAAGATTGCCTAGAGTAGAATTATAAGTATATGGTAGGCTGAACATATAGATTCTGCATTCATTACTTATGTTTAAAGATCTACTGTATAATTAATCATGTGTTTAATAAATAGTAATAGAAATATTCATCACCCTGCAAATAAAGTTCATTAAATAGATAAATATGATAAACTATGAACCCAGATGGCATTTGCTGAGAAGAAAAAAAAAGCCATTCTCTCTAGTAAATAGGAAATGGAATTTACTTTCTTATACTTTTTTTAGAATGACATCATTTCTACCGTTAGTCCCCTGATTTCAGCTAATGATTTTAGTTAATGGGCTCAATTGTCTTTATTTTAAATCATACTAGTCTTAATAATGCTGAAAAAAGTTGCTATATAACCACTAACATTTTGTGTGGCACTTTATTCTATAATTTAAGAATTTAAGAAGATAGGTCTCAGGGACTAGAAGTCAGTTTCACTCTTTGTGCAGTTTATCTTTACATGTTATTATCAGTTTCCACAGAGTAAGCTGGGCCATTGGAATAGACATGTTTCATTACTATTGTTAAATGAATTCATAAAGTCTTTAAATTCCCACCGTTCCTCCTTCAGGTAGTGTTTTATAAATGAATTACTCACTGTTTTGAGAGACAACCTGGTGTTAGGAAGAGAATAAGACAGATTCAATTCTGAATGTAACTCCACCAGTTATAAATTGTGTTCCTTTGGTTAAGTACTTAGCTGTCTAAGTATGTTTTCTTCTGGGCAAAGGAAAAGGTAATAAAGCCTACTCTAAACAGTACTCTTAACTGAAATGAAACTAAATGACATGCCAGACACATAACAATTTTCAGATATGAGAAGCTCTTTCCCTTATGACACCAGTGCCTTGTTACTAATATTAACTCAGCTTTTTGGTTCAGTTTAACATTTATTGAGTGCCCAACACATGCTGGGTACTGGGCTACACACAAATGCAAAGATGAATAAGCTCTGGCCCCTGCCCTCAAACAACTAAGAGTCTATTACGAAACGACCAGCACATGTATGAGAACTCATATCATCTGAAGAGAGATAAGAACTACCCAGATCAGTTTACATTTCTTGTCCTTTATGATAAATACTAATTTTATTGTAAAAGCATAACAGAAAACAGAATGGATTTGCTTTTGCATAAATCTAAAATATTTTAGCAAAGTATGCTTTATTCTTATACATTTTAAAATAGCCTTATAAATAGAAGATTTTTATATACTGTCTTAAGGTATTTTCTTTCTTATTCTATTTTATTTTATTTGAGACAGAGAGAGAGAGAAAGAGAGAGAGAGAGAGAGAGAGAGAGAGAGAGAGAGAGAGAGAGAGAGAGAATGTGACTGGATGAGTTGGGGAGGGGCAGAGAGAGAAAGCAGGAGAGAGAATCTCAAGCAGGCTCCACGCTAAGTGACCCTGAGATCATGACCTGTGCCAAAATCAAGAGTCAGACGTTTAATGCAGTGAGTCAGCCATGTGCCCCTCTTTTAGTTTAATTTACCAAATAAGAAGTCTGGTATTTTCAGTAAATCACACTTCTAATTTCCTTAGTTGCCTTATAAGTAGCTCCTTTAAGAAAAGAAAAATAGCGTTTCTTAAAATGTCAACTATGTACAAGTATTCTACCAGATGCTTTATGTGCTTCAAAACATTTCACTTATATGAGGAACTTTCAGGTTCTAATGATTTTTTTATAAAGCATATTAATCCAACTATGCTTATATAGATCTCCATTATGTGTTGCATTTCATATTTCAGTTAAACCTTTCTGAACTTGCAATTGCCTTAACTTGCTCTTGCCATAGATTCAGGTAACTTCCCTTTGAATGGACAGACTATGACTATGACTATGACTATGACTTTTTATATAATTTTCTTAGAGGCTAACAATTATACCTATGTCATTCTTGCTAAATAATAACTGAAAAAAATATTTGGAATTGTCTTTATACTTTAAAATATCTTAATTAAAAGAAATTGTTATTCCCTAAAGGAAAATAAATTCTACATGTCAAAATTTATTGTCAAGACCATGCAATCTGCATTTTTTTGCATTATCTTTAAAAAAATTATAGGAGGATTATAAAATTTTAATGTTCTATTGATCTTGATTAATCTAAAATGCATGGTAAATACCTAAGAAATTTTTAAATAAACTCATACCCAACTAAACTTATTTGATACATTTAAGACTCACTGATAATTTTTAACACCTGTCACAAATATAATGTTCTCCATGAACATGTGCAGTTAAAACAGATCATGGTCAGTTCGGACAATTTTGGATATAGTTAACAAATTATTAAATTAAATATTAATTAAAGACTAATATTCTAGCTTGTAATAATAGTCCTCAGGAGGTGTAATTAGTTGCTTGGAGATTTAAAAGTAGGGCTTTTTAAAATTCCCTCATATATGGTTACATAAAAATATTTTATTGGTAAATAGTTATAAATAGTCAAAATTATATCCACAGTACTAAATACAATATTAAAACTTGAGGTTTTGAGATTCAAGTTTTTCTCTCTCCTCCTAGATCATTTTACCAAAACATATATTTATACTAGTTAACACTAAAAAATACACTGTTTTTAATCTTGAGATAATAATTTCTATTTAATACAAAGTTTTTCATTTTCTCAAATATTTCTCCTCTCACTATATATACATTTTAAGAAGTCAATTAAATCAAAAGCTTTATACTGTCTCTATCTTTATCCTTCCTCCATATTTCTTATTTGTTTGTTTTGAGTACTGAATTACTACTAAGTTAGGGAACGGAGGAGAAGAATAAAGCCATGTGGAAATCCCCCTCCCATGTTCTCTATCTTCTTTCATGTTGTACAGATGAGGCTGTTAGCAGCACTGTAAGCTTCCTGGAACTTCAGCCCCATGAAGAAATGTGAGCTGGGCCTCTTAGCTACTTTAACTTTTTACTGGTCTAAATATCTTTAAAGTTTCCAAATAAAGCTTGGAAGGTTAGGAAATCACAAATTTAAAAACAAACTTCTAATTTCTTTGGAAGTTGTCTATCTTTTCTCTCACTGTTACACATCTAGTTGACAGAACTGCAAAAGCAGAAAGAGAAACACAGTTTGTTATATACAAGGAAACTCCCCAAAGACGATCAGCAGATTTTCATGAGAAGCTTTGCAGGCCAGAAGAAAGAGGCACAAACTGCTGAAAGGCAAAAAAACAACCAAGAATTCTCTACTGGTAAGATTATCATTCAGAATTGAAGGAGAGATAAAGAGTTTGCCAGACAAGCAAAAGCAAAAGGAGTTCATCACTACCAAGTGGCCTTACAAGAAATGTTAAAAGTACTTCTTTAAGCTGAAAAGAAAGAGCATTAATTAATAGCAAGAAAACATATAAAAGTATAAATCTCATTGGCAGAGATAAGTATATAGCAAGGTAGTGGATTATTATAAAACTACTATGAAGCTTAAAAGACAAAAGTAGTAAAAATAACCATAATAATTAAGGGACATACAATATAAAGATATGTAAAATGTGTCATCAAAAAAATAAAATAAAATGTGGGAGGGAGTAAAAATGTAGAATTTCAGAATTTGACCAAATTTAAGTTGCTAATCAACTTAAAATAAGCCATTATATACACATGTATATATATGATGTTATATGTGAGCCTATGTTAACCAAAAAGCAAAATATTATATATACAAAAGACAGTAAGAAAGAAATATAGGCACAATGCTAGATAAAGTCATAAAAATATAGGAGAGCAAGAGAAGAAGAAAGGAACAGAGAGAAACTACAGAACAGCCAAAAAAAAAACAATTAAAAATAGGCAACAAGTACATACTTATCAATAATTACTTTAAATGTAAGTGGATTAAATACCCCAATTAAAAGACAAAAAGTAGCTAAATAGATATATAAACAAGAACCATCTATATGCTGCCTACAAGAGACTCACCTCAGATATAAAAACACACAAAGACTGAAGGTGAAGAGATGGAAAAAAATTTTTCCATGCAGATGGAAACCAAAAGAAAGCTGGAGGAGCTATACTTACATCAGACAAAATACACTAAAACAAAGACTATAATAAAAGACAAAGGCATTACATAATGATAAAGGGGTCAATCCAGTAAGAGGATATAACATTTGTAAATTTTTATGCATATAGGAGAACCCAAATATATAAAACAAATGCTAATAGATCTAAAGGAAGAAGTTGACATTAATACAACATGAGACTTTAATAGTCTATTTACATCAGTGGATAAATCATCCAGATGAAAAATCAAATATGGAAACACTGGCCTGTAATGACACATTAGACCAGATGGACTAAATAGATATATACAAAACATTCTACCCAAAAGCAGCAGAATATATATCCTTCTCAGTTCACATGGAACATTCTCAAGGATAAACCATACAATAAGCCACTAATCAAGTCTCAATTAGTTTGAGACTGAAATCATATGAAACATCTTTTCTTAACACAATGATATGAAACTAAAAAACTAAAAGAAGAAAACTGAAAAATCACAAATATATGAAGATTAAACAACATGCTACTGAATAACCAATGTGTCAATGAAGAAATCAAAGGACAAATTTAAAAATGCCATTAAAATGTAAATATAACTTACCAAAATCTATGGGATGCAGCAACATCAGTTCTAAAAGAAAAGTGCATAGTGATACAGGCCTACTTCAATAAACAATAAAATTCTCAAACTATATTTCATGGAACTAGAAAAAAAAAGATCAATGAACTAATAGCTGGTTCTTTGAAAACATAAAATTGACAAATCTTTAGCTAGACTAACTCAGGAAAAATGAAGGCTCAAATAAAATTTTTTTAAAAGGGGAGATTTATAACTGATACCACAGAAATACAAAGGATCATAAGAGACTACTATGAACAATTATATACAAGCAAATTGTCAATCAAAAAGAAATGGATAAATTCCTAGAAAAATACAATCTTCCAAAGCTGAATAATGAAGAAATAAACTTTTGAATATGTTGATTACTAGTAAGGAGATTAAAGCAGTAATTAAAACCCTCCCAACAAACAAGAGTCCAAGACAAGACAGATTCATTGGTGAATATTACCAAATATTTAAAGAAGAGTTAATACCAATGCTTATCAGATTCTTCCAAAAAGAAGAGGAGAGAATGCTTCCTAACTCATTTTACAAGGGTACTACAAAAAGAGAAAACTACAGACCAATACACCTGATGAACATAGATGCAAAATCCTCAACAAAATACTAGCAAACTAAATTCAATAATAAATGAAAAGGATCATCAAGTGGGATTTATTCCATGGATGCAAGAATGATTCAACATCTGCAAATCAATCAATGTGATATAGCACATTAACAAAATTCAGGATAAAAATCAAAGATCATCTCAGTAGATGCAGAAAAAAACATTTGACAAAATTCAACATCCATTTATGATAATAATTTTCAACAAAGTGGGTATAGAGGTAATGTACCTCAACATAATAAAGGCCATATATGACAAGCCCACAGCTAACATCATATTAAAGGGTGAAAGGCTGAAAGTCATTCCTCTAAGATCAGGAACAAGACATGGATGCCCACACTTACTACTTTAATTCAACATAGTATTAGAAGTTCTAGCCATGGTAATAAGGCAAGAAATAGAAATAAAATGCATCCAAATTGAAGGGGAATGGGGCACCTGGTTGGCTCAGTTGGTTGAGCATCTGACTCTTGATTTTGTCTCAGGTCATGATTTCAGTTTGTGGATTCGAGCCTTGCACTGGGCTCTGCACTGACAGTGTGGAGCCTGCTTAGGATTCTTTCTCTCCCTCTCTGTCTGTCCCTCCCCTATTCATGTTCTGTCTCTCTCTCTCCCTCTTAAAATAAATAAATAAATAAATAAATAAATAAATAAATAAAACATGAAAAAAATTAGAAAGGGTAAGAAATAAAACTATCATTATTTGAAGATAACATAATACTATATATAGAAAATATGAAAGACTCCAGTGAAAAATTGTCAGAACTAATAAATTCAGTAAAGATGCAAGGTAAAAATTAACAAACAAAAATCCATTGTATTTCTATATACTAACAAAGAACTATTAGAGAAATGTAAAAAACAATCCCATTTATAATTACATCAAAAAGAATAAAATATCTAGGAATAAATTTAACCAAGGAGGTGAGAGAACTGTATGCTGAAAACTGTAAGACATTAACAAAAGAAATTGAGCACAAATAAATGTAAGATATTCTGTACAAACGGAGTGGAAGAATTAATATTATTAACATTAATATTAAAATATCCATAGAGGCACCTGAGTGGCTCAGTCAGTTATGAACCTGACTCTTGATTTTGGCTCAGGTCATGATCTCACAGTTTGTGAGGCCAAGCCCTGTGTTGGGCTCTTTGCTGACAATGGGGAGCTTGCTTGGGATTCTCTCTTCCTTACTCTCTCTACTTCTCACCTGCTTACCCTCTTTTTCTCTCTCACAATAAATAAGCACTTGTAAATAAACAAACAAACAAATAAATAAAACGTCCATAATACCCAGAACAATCTGTACACTAAATGCAATCCTTATCAAAATTCCATTGGCACATTCTCAGAAATAGAATAAATAGTCCTAAAATTTGTATGGGAACTCAAAAGGCTATGAATAGCCAAAACAGTCTTAAGAAGAATCACAAAGCTGAAGGTGTCATGCTCCCTGATTTTAAACTATATTACAAAGGTACAATAATGAAAACAATATGTACTGACATAAAAAGAGTCACATAGATCAATGGAACAGAATAAATGGCCCAGAAATAAACCCATGCAGATATGATCAATTAACTTGCAACAAAAAAGAGGCAAGAATATACATGGGTAAAGGATATTCTCTTTAATAAATGGCATTGGGAAAACTGGACAGCCATATGCAAAAGAATGATATTAGACTATTCACTTATAGTATACAAAAATAAACTCAAAATGAATTAAAGATTTTAATTTAAGACCTGAAACCATAAAATTACTAGTAGAAAATATAGGCAGTAAGTTCCTTGACATTATTCTTGGCAATGCTTTTTTTAAAGATATGATTCCAAAAGTAAAGGCAACAAAAGCAAAAATAAACAAGTGGAAAAACATGTAACTGAAAAACTTCAGCAAAGGAAATCATCACAAAAATGAAAAGGCAACCTACTGAATTGGAGAAAATGTTTCCAAATTATATACCCTGTCAGAGGTTAATATACAAAATATATTTAAAAAACTCACAAGAATGTGCAGAAAGGGAAACCCCCTTGCACTGTTGGTGGGAATGCAAACTGGTGCAGCCACTCGCAAGAAGAGGTTCCTTAAAAAAAAACTAAAAATAGAACTACCCTATGACCCAGCATTTTCACTATTAGATATTTACCCAAAGGATACAAAAACACAGATTTGAAGGGGTACATGGACCCCAGTGTTTATAGCAGCATTATCAACAATAACCAAACTATGGAGAGAGTCCAACTGTCCATTAACTGATGGATGGATAAAGAAGATGCAGTATACATACATAATGGAATATTACTCAGCAATCAAAATGAACAAAATCTTGTCATTTGCAACAACATGGATGGGGTTAGAATGTATTATTCTAACTGAGATAAGTCAATCAGAGAAAGACAAATGCCATTAGATTTCACTCATATGTGGCATTTAAGAAACAAAACAGATGAACATCTGGGAAGGGGGAAAAAGAGGAGAGAGGGGAAACAAACCACAAGAGACTCTTAGTGACTGGGGATTGATGGAAGGAGATGGGTGGGAGATGGTCTAGATGGGTGATGGATATTAAGGAGGGCACCTGTTGTGATGAGCACTGGGTGCTGTATGTAGTGGTGAATCCCTGAATTGTACTCCTGAAACCAATATTGCACTATATGTTAACTGAAATTTAAGTTAAAAAAATAAGAGGGTTATAAAGTGGGGAAAAAGCACCTATACAACTCAACAAGAGTCAATTAAAAATTGGGCATAGGACTCCCCCCTGCCGAAAATAAATACCGATGACCTACAGGAACATGAAAAAGTGCTCAACATCATTAGTCATCAGGGAAATACAAATCAAGACCACAATGACTTATCACTTCACACTTATTGGAATGGCTATTATCAAAAAAACAAGAAATAACTAGTGTTGGTGAGTATGTGAACATGGGAGCCAACATACACTGTCAGAAGGAAGGTAAATGGTATAGCCATTATGGAAAACAGTATGGAGTTTCATCAATAAATTAAAAATAAATGTTATGAAGATGAAAAATACAACTTAAGGACTATAGTAATAATATAAAGTAAAAATAAAAATAGAACTACCATATGATCAGGGCACCTGGGTGGCTCAGTAGGTTAAGTGTCCAACTCTTGGTTTCATCTCAGGTCATGATCTTATGGTTCCTGAGTTCAAGCCCCAAATCAGGCTCTGTGCTGACAGCGCAGAGCCTGCTTGGGATTGATTTTTTGTCTCCTCTCTTTGCCCCTCCCCTTCCCTCCCTCCCTCCCTCCTCTCTCTCTCTTTCTCTCTGTCTCTCTCTCTCTCTCTCTCTCTCTCTCTCTCAAAAATGAATTCCAAAAATTTTAAAAAGAAGAAAAAGAACTACCATATGATCCAACAGTTCTACTTCTGGGCATTTCATCAGAAAAAAAACAAAAACCCTAATTCAAAAAGATAAATGTACCCCTATGTCCATTGGAACATTATTTACAATAGCTAAGATATGAAAAGAAACTAAGTGTCTAACAGTGGATGAATGGATAAAGAAGATGTGGTATAAACACACACACACACGCACACACACACAATCAAATACTACTCAGCCATGAAAATAAATCAAATACTGCCATTTGTGTTAACATGGATGTACCTTGAGGATATTATGCTAAGTGAAATAAGTCAGACAGAGAAATACAAATATTATATAATCTCACTTATACTTGGTGTCTGAAAAATAAAACAGGTGAACAAATAAAAGGAAATTTATGGATTCAGACAACGGAGTGGTGGTTACAGGAGTGGGGGGTGGCGGTGTTGTCAAATGGCCAAAATGGGTAAAGGGTGTTGGGGGGTACACACTTCCAGTTGTGAAATAAATAGGTGATGGGGATGTGATGTGTGGCATGGTGACAGTCAATGGCACGGTAGTGCATATGCAAAGATTTCCAGGAGAATATATCATGAAAATTTTCATCATAAGGAAAAAAAACTTCTTAACTTTTTATGGTGACACTTGGTGGCTGGACTTACTGTGGTGATCATTTGCTGTGTGTACAAGTGTCGACTCATTATGCTATACACTTGAAACTAATATAATATTTTATGTCAACTATATTTCAATTTAAAAAAGTGTTAAAGACCTTCTTTAATAATGTGTCAGGAAAATAATGTGACACTCACTAGTCATCACTCACCTTTGGACCTGGTAATCCAGGTAACCCAGGATTTCCATGTGGCCCTGGTATACCCTGCAAATAAGAAAAAAAAAAAAGGTCAGATCTCTCTTAAAACAGCTCTGGATATATATAACGGTCAGTATGAATATTATATAGCATAATTTAATTAAAATGAATGTTACCTTTTTTATTTACACAAAGGGTTTTTAGATTTTTTCTGAGATGTTGGCTTGTTCATTCTTGGAAAGGAGAGCTACACTAGATATAAAGCAATAGTACCATAGTTTCTGTCTTTTGATTCAAAACACTGCCTTGAGGTGTTTGCCTCCTTTATTTTCCACCCCTATCTCCAGCCATACTTCATAGTACTACCTCTAAAAGCTATGCAGAGTAAGAAGCCTGAAAATAGTGCAAATGTTTATTCTTTCTGTCATCATGTGTTAACCCATTCTGTACTTGGATTTTTGCTTATGCCATTATTCATCTCTTAAAGGCTCATTTCATTTAACTTTGCCTCCCTAGAGCTGTCCAAATCATTCCTCAAGTGTCAACTAGATCCCATGCCATTTTTATTTATTTTATTTTATTTATTATTTTATATAAATAAATATCATGTGGGGATTGAACTCACAACCCTGAGATCAAGACCTGAGCTGAGACCAAGAGTCTGACACTTAACCAACTGAGCCACCCAGGTGTCCTTCCACCTCATTTTTAAACCCTAGATACACCATCATAAAGTGATTTCTCATTCCAACTTTCATAGAAATTGCTACATGTAAAGTTAATTTTTAATTAACTACATATTGCTTTAGGACATTTCTTAGACTGTTCTAATCTGTTATTTAAATATTTTATTGCTAGTTTAACTACTTTATAAAATGTTCCATTTAGTTCTAGTATTAAACATTTTTTTGAAAAGGGACTGTTTTTCATACTACCAGTATAGCACTTAGAACATATTAGACACTAAATAAATATTTGTTGGTTTGAATTTAATAATTGTTTCTATTTACTGAGTACCTACTATGTGTAAATAACTGTTAAGGCTTTACATTTCTTATTACTAATCCTTGGAACAATCCTGCAAGGTGGCTATTTTTACTCCCCTTTACAAATGAAGAAACATAAGCTTATAGAACTGTCAAGTGGAGGAACTAAGATCCACCGCCAGAAAACCTTCCAGGTCTCCAGGCCCCCTGTACTCATTTGGGTTTGGCACCCACTTCTCCGCTCTTCATCCATACCTCTATCTTAACATATAACATAAAATTAGGAATTACTTATTTTTCTGTCTTTTCAATTCTGAATTAAAAGAGCATTGTGTTTCAGAAGGGAGAGGAGTGTCAACAATGGCAATATTGGAGGTATATCAAGGAGATTAAAACTAAGGAAAAAAGATTAGATTTTATGACACATGTCATTTGTAACCTTCAAAAATTATTAGATTAAATTATTATTAAAATAAATTTTAATAAAATAGATGGAAAAATTTATGGGGATTTACAAATGAGCACTGATGTAGGTGTAGGGCAATGGCATAAACTATCATTTTACAAAGTCCAATAGTGCGACAGTTAGCTAGGACGATAACTTTGGGGAAAATTAATATCAGTGAAATTTTGAGCTTTTTTTGAAAAAGGGTAATTATTTGGTTGTTGCCACATGAGATAAAATCTAGGGAGAGGAAAAAATGTGGAGTTGTGAGTTTTAAGTTAAATAACGGAATGGAGATAAAATTAGGAACACAAATGTAATAATTAGCCTTGAGAAGAGGCATACTGTTCCTTCTTTAAAGAAAGGATTGGACAAATAAATGATAAAAATACATAGAAATTAGAGAAGGAAACTGCTGTCTTATGAGAATAGATGGAGACTCAGACACTGAAGGTCTTGCCATAGAACAGCCTCAGTAGTGGATAGGGAATGGAATTGGTACAGAGAGAGATCCAGTTCCCAGAAAGGTGGGATCAAGAGAGAGCTAGAAAGATGGAGGTGGTCCGCCGGCTATGGGAGAATGGGCACATTGATGAGAGACCCTAGGAGGAATGTGATACGTCATCAAGTATAGAGAAGTGAAACAAATGTTTAACCACAGCTACAGCCAATGAACATTCATCTGAGCATTCTTGTCTGTATGAGGACAAGAGTTTAATGTGAACATGAACAACTTAAAATAATATCTCAGGATGATTTTTCACTATATTGTGTGTAAGACAGACAAAAATCAGGATAGAAAGAAAGTGGATTCTACACAGCATGTGCATCTGTCTTTATAACACACGGTTGCAATTTATTTTCTGGCTCTTGGAAGCATTTCTGTTAGTAAAAGTCCACATTTACTTTTTAGGTTTGAAAGAAACAAATTTTAACACAGCAGTAAATCTTTTGTTGGACATGTGTAATGTGAGAAACCACTGCTGATCCTTAAGGCAGCTTTTTCCTCAGGTCAATTATTTTTCTAGTCAGTAGCTCCAGCATTTTCCACTATGTAATCCAGGAATGTACTATTTTTAAGACAACCCACTCCTCTTCATTTCCCAAAACAAATGAACCCCACCTCGAGCTATCAACTATTGATGAGATCACTTTATAACTAAGAATAATGTTACAAGTAGCACCAGAAGGGCCACTAATTTATAAATTTGATAAACCTTCTTAGGCAGGTTCACAGAGAATGACTTGGCTGGGTGTTTGTGTTCAAATAAACAAGCTGCACGTGTTCCTGAGTTTCTCTTGAATTGGCAAAGGTAGGGCTAAGTATGAAGATCGAGGCAGGTTTCCAAAGGAAGTACATACTGTACAATGCTAGGAAAAAAACATACTTCAAAATTACTAATTCTAACAGCAAGTGGGACACGGAGCCCATTTACTCACCCGTGGACCTCTCTTTCCTGAGGGACCTGGGACACCTGCTGGACCAGGTGGACCCTTGGAAAACAAATGCCAAGATGTTAGGCACAATAAGAAACATTTCTTTTCTCACAAGACTTGTTAAGATTCCCACTTTAGGGCTTTTTTTCAGTCCCCAGTTCCCAGCTGATGATGATTTTAAAGTAATATGAATCCCCTCACCCTAATCAGCAGGGGTGAGAGTTGAAACTCAAGTGGCCTCTTTAATCTGGCCAGAAATGGCAGCAGGAAGTCTGTGACTTATGGTTACAACCACTGTATCTGGTTTTTACAGGAACCAAAACTAGTAGTTTTGTGGGTAATTTTTACCTAAATTTACTTTTACTACTGAAGGCAGAATTCAGTTTAGGGTTTGGAGACCAACAACTACAGGTCTTTTCAAATACATTTCAAAAGACTTGCCCTGAAAAAATAAAGCACCGACTACATTATGTTCTTTTAAAAGACTTATAGCAAGGATCTGTATAATGTGTTAAACTGTTATGAGATCCTTCCAGTATATTCAGTAATAAATCTGCCTTGCACCAAATATAGTATACCAGGAGGTCAGTCATAGACTTCAATGGTTTGCAAAACAAAGTATGAAAGCAAACACTGATCAATTTTTAATGCATTCTGATTAAGTATATTAAATAATATCAAATAAGAAATAGGAAACTACTTCTTTACTTCCTCATGTGATGCCTTATGTCGTCTTTTTTTACTTTGACAATCAACTGGGGCAGAATAAATGTTCATTTGGGACATGGTTAACATATTCATTCATCTTGAATTCACTTAATTGTTGCTGAGCACTCTGCTGATATGAACTTATTCTTGGTGTCTCTAGAGCATACATATATTTCACTTTACAAATATTCATTCAAGATCATAAAAAATAGCATGAATATTGAAATTTGGCATATCAAGGTTAAAGTGCTAGCCCTAGCATTAACAAGTAGCATGACCTAAGAGCCTCATTTTTATACAGCATTTTTTCTCATTTCTCAATTCTTGATATTAACTACTCTTCAAAACTTTCTCTTTTTATATTACAGTTGTTTTGAAGTTTTCTAATCCTCAATTTTCAAACTGTCCATTTTCCTTTAATTATATTTTTCCTTCTCCCATCCCCTAACTTGATAAAAAAAACTTTTTATTTATTTATTTAGAGAGGAGAAAGATAGTGTAAGTGGGGGAGGGCCAGAGAAGGAGGAAGAGAGAGAGAATCCCAAGTAGGCTCCACACTGTCAGTGTAGAGCCTGAAGCCAGGCTTGAACTCATGAGCTGTGAGTCATGACCTGAGCTAAAGTCAGATCCTTAACTGACTGAGCCACCCAGGCATCCCAATAAAACCTTTCATATATCTCCTAACATTGAGAGAGAAGTACTATTTCCATTCAACCTCAGACTGAGGGCATTCTCCTTGAGCTGTTCAAATATTTTAACAACTATCATTATATCACTAGCACCCATCAAAAATTGACTTTCACTTATTTTTTTTAAAGATTGAAATCCTTTGCACAATTCTGGTTCTGTTGCTATAATAAGAAGTTAACAGCTATTTATTTGAAGTCCCAAAAAATAAGAAAAATGAGAAACTAAATGGAAAATTAAAACAGAATGTCTGGATGGTCTATTACCCTATCACACTATATTACAACAGAAGAAAACACTATTCCATTTACATAGAAAAGGTAATTAATATTAGATACTGGAGAAAAAAGTCTATTTTATGTCATGATTGAAATATTTAAGTTGTTTTATAAGCACTGTATAAAAATCAATTTCAACTTTCTTTACAATTTTACATTTTCAAATCATTGAGAATAGATTATTAATAGGGATTTCTACAAACCATGGAAGCACATTGATTTTATATGGCATGACTTGTTTGATGAAAAGAAGTTATTTTCTATAAATAAAGTTAAGTACTAAAAATGGCACTTTAACTTTGAGATTCTTGGTTATTAAGAGAAAGTATAATTCAGGGACGCCTGGGCTCAGTCATTGAGCATCTGACTCTTGATTTTGGCTTAGATCATGATCTCATGGTTCATGGGGTTGAGCCCTGCTTTAGATTTTCTCTCTCCTTCTCCCTCTGCCCTTCCCCCTTTCACACACTCTCTCTCTCATAAATAAATAAACTTTAAAAAAAAAAGTTTAAAAAAACAAAGTACAATTCAATGAAAAGAGTAATGGTTTTGCAATTGTCTAATTTAGGTTCAAATCGGGCCTCAATGATTTACTAGCTAAATGACCTTGGACAAATCAGTTACTCTTTCTAAACCTTAGTTTCCTTATCTTTAAAATATTGATGATAAAAATCTACCTTTCAGTTATTGTGATTATTAAAGATACTGTATATAGAATACCTACCACTATGGCTGATAAATAGTAGTTAACCAGTAAACTATAGCATAATGAATTTTTTAAAGGTATATATGGTGCACAGCAAACACTTAATTAATGTTAGTTATAATATTATAATTACTAGTGTAATTTTTTTTAAGAGAGAGTTTGTATAAGTGGGGTAGCTGGGCAGAGGAAGAGAGGCAGAGAATCTTAAGTAAGCTCCAATGGAACCTGATGCAGAGCTGAACATGGGGCTCAATCCCATGACCATGGGATCTTAACTTGAGCCAAAATCAAGAGTCAGGTACTCAACCGACTGAGCCACCCAGGCTACTAAGGTAATTATTATATATAACCAAATATATAATTGCCTTAAATATATTCACTAGACCAAAACTTCTGAGAGATAGTAATGCCCGGTCGATTAATTCTGGAAGTCCTGCATCAAAAATTCCTTTTAAAAATCCATTCACTCACTCATTCATTCACTCATTCGATAAGCATTAGTAAGCATCAAGCCCTCCTGCAGCTTAGAGTCTAGATAAAAAGACACACATTAACAGATAAGCACATAATTATACATTTTACTTAGTGATATGAAGGAAGAGAACAAGCAAGCAACAGAGAGATTAACATAGCCAGTGTACCTAATTTCTTTGTGGTATCAGAGGAGGCTTCTCTGAGGAAGTAAGTGCTCAGACTGAAAGATGAATAAGAGTTAGAAAAGAGGAGAAAGTCAAACTCCAGAAAATAGGAGTAAAATGAATGAGGGCACGAGTAAAACAAAACAAAACAAAGAGCACAGTCTTATTGAGGCGTAAAAGAAAACTCAGGGAGGGAGAGAGAGTGGCACAAGAGGAGGCTGCAGAGGTAAGCAAGGGCCAGATCACATACCACTGCACAGGTTACAGTAAAAAGTCTTTCATTTATTCTGAGCTTTATTCTTCTGCCACTGAAGAGTTGAAGCAGCTAACTGATGTGATCTGATTTGTGTTTTTAAAAAGATCACTAGAGAATTTACATAAAACATGGCAGAATGAGAACATTTTTAAAACTACCCTCCATCCCTCAAAACCCACTGAAAACAACAAAAAACACCAAAAGAAAGAAAGAAAAAAACCATCATCTCCAATGAAACAAAGAAAGGACCACAACCACAAACCACAAAATATGAAGATTATCTTCCAAATACTGAGAAACTTTGGGGTAAGGAAAGATGTTGAGAGATGACCAGAAACAAAAACCTCCTCAGATCTCGAATCTTGGACAGGCTACAGACATCTAAAAGTATCAGTCCGGCATGTTCATTCCAAAAAATCCTTTGATTACACAATGATGAGGTTTAAGGGAATGAGAAAGCCACAGTAAATATGATTAATGATCCAGTGAAGACCCAGCTCCAAACAGCCAGGAGTAAGAAGGTAGAACTGAAGAGGAGGAACATATCATTGTTATGGAATCTACAATCAAACCTCCTAATCTCAGGAGACTTCTGGTGGTGAGAGGGGGTAAAATACAGGAGCATAATCATTATATTAGTTCTTAGAGGGCCTGTGAAACAAAGGGATTCATAACAAATTGTACAAGAAAGTAAGAGGAGATATGTCTCTGGGTAGAGGACAAAATAAATATAATAAGATGGTGTTTAAAGGCAGCAACCTAAAGTTGACACTGTGTACCACTCCACCTTACTTTCCTCTGCCTCTCCCTATACTATTCTAAAACAAATAGTGCCCCAGTTAGAGTTGCTTTATTTTATTTATTTTTTAATTTTATTTATTTATTTTGAGATAGATAGCATGAGCAGGGGAGGAACAGAGAGAGAGAGAATTTTGAGTGGGCTCCATGCTGTTAGCACAGAACCAGAGGTGGGGCTCAAACTCACGAACCGTGAAATCATATAACCCCAACCGAAATCAAGAGTCAGATGCTTAACTAAATGAGCCACTCAGGTGCCCCAGAGTTGCTTTTATTTTAAAAATGGCTAATAACAAGAAAGAAACTAGCCAGAGGCCTTTACATACTTATTGAGGGAAGGGGAAAGTATGAGGACAGAAACATAAAATAAATTAAAATTGTTTACCAGAAGAGGAATTACTCCATGCAACAGAGAAAAAGTCCAGTCATATAGTTCACCATAGATGCAAAGGATTTCAACATGCCACTATTCTATAAAAAGAAAGCTCAAAGAAGAGTTATAAGAAATAACAATGAAGGTAATGAAATGTGAACCAGAAGAGTTTAAGAAAGACATGAAAGAGCAAAAAAGAAACTATTATAGATGCAAGCCATGTCCAATACAATAAAAACTGATTAAATACAATTGAAAAATCAATAAAGGAATATGAGTGCAAAATAACTGAATTCACACGAAACAAAATGGAAAAGGCAATCATATAAACGTGCCTGTAGAGAAAATGATGGATAATATCTATCTATCTATCATCTATCTATCATCACAAAGGACATCCTGAAGAAGAACGTGGAAAAATGGAAAAGAAAAATATTTGAGGATATAAGAGGAGATGTCTCTATAATCAAATAAAAATAATCTTCATATCTAAAGGATTACCAGAAAAAAACTGATACAGACCTAAATAGGTTTAATGAACTTCAGAGATGATGAAACAACTGCACAGGCATGTGGCAGAAGAAATGGTCACCTACAGGTAGGAAAAATCAGGCTGGCCTCAGAGACTTCACTTGGTAACATCTACTTCAAGAAGTGGTGCAATAATCCCTACAAAGTTCATCATTTCTTCATCAGTTACACTTCCATTAACTTCCTAAAAATCTATCTTTAGTCTTCTACACTATGCTGAAGTTGGACTTGCAAAGTTGACTTTCCCATCAGAAGAGCTAATGCATTTTCTCTACTTTTTCTCAGTCCTCATCCTTTTTGACTTCTATGTAGCTTTTCACACTGCTGATCAATTTCTTCTCAAAACTCTCTTCTTGGGCTTTTGTGATGGGGCACTATTTTCTTCTCTCCCATCTGACTGTTCATTCATATTTCTGTTTTTTTTCTTCCATAATCCCAAAGCAAACATTCCCCATGATTTGGATCTTGACTTTATGCCAAACTCCTTTTATCTAACCCTATAGCTTCAACTATAATATTGATAGGAAGACTCATGAATCTACATTGTTATCATGACCTCTCTTTTTCATTTCAGCTTTTTCAACTTTTCCAATGGCTGACTGAATTTTCAACAGTACTTGAAATGTTTTAACGTACTTCCTCTCCTAAAATCGACTTCCTTTCTTAGTTACTGATTTTAGTAATGGTATTGCCATTCTCTCAATCCACAGATTTAAAAATTTTGAGTCATCTTTCTCTTCCTTTTTGTTTGATCCCTAAGTACAATTAATTTCCTAGTTCTATCAAATATTCTTCAAAATATCTCTTGAATTCCACCTTTCCTTTGCATTTTCACAAATGTCTTAATTTTGTAACATCAAGATAATAGCAGGAACTTCCTGTCTCTGCTGGGCACTACTAACAGACTGACTTTTCCATTAATATCTCTGCTTAGAAACCTATAAAATTCCCCGTGAGAATGAGATAAAGCAAGAATGATCAGTTCGACAATTAAGACCCTCTACAACCTGACAACGTCTATCTTAGGTCTTATGTTTGTCCAACATTATTCCAGTCTAACATCATGAAAGAGTTTGAGCTTTAGAGGCAGAAATGTGAATCCAAATCCTGGCTCTGTCATTTATTAGCAATGAGGTTATGAACAAGTAAATTGACTTTTCTGGGTTTCAGTTTCCTCACCTGAAAAATGGAGATAATAATTCAACCTCATCAAGTTATTTTAAGACAAGATAATGAATTTAAAGGGCATGGTAGAGCATCTGTCGCAAAGTAAAAACTCAGTAAATGATAGCTATTATGCCGCTTTTCCTATAAAAAATAGATTCCTTCCTTTCACCTATCAAAACCTATCGATTCTTTGAGGCCTACATTGTAACTAACTTTGTCCACAAGAACCTATTCCAAACAGTTCAGCCTTAAATAATCTTCCATAAGGATCTCCTTAGAAAACATTTCTCTTACTTTTGAACATTTGTACCTCATGCAGTTAGTTTGTCAGCTCTCTCTGAGCAATGACTGTGTTATCCATACTTTGTGTTCCTGCTTTTCCTATAGCAGAAACTAAGTAAATATCTGTTAAATATTACCGCTTCATCTACCAATATTGAAATGACTAGTTTGGGATTTATAGAAGAGATTTAGGCTCATCTCATCATACTGAAGAAAGTAAATGGCTTCCATAACTATTTGTTTAATATGACCTGCCCAGTGGCTCAATTTTATTACTAATATGTTGATAATTAGTTGCTATCACTGAAAAATATTTATTTCTCTATAATAATATGTCCTTCATATTTTATTTTAAGACCTTTAAACATTCACTCTAATAAGAGTTGTTCAATACTTATCAAGGCATTTCAAGCAAGAACCACAAAGGAAATATAAGCTAAGCAAGTGACATCATCTTCTCCCATTCAATGACTTCTGAACTAAACCAATGACTCAAAGTTTATTTTCATAAAATAAAGAAATACTTTAATATATATTTTAGTCTTCTTGCGATTAAAAATTATTTTCTAAACACATATAAATTGATTACTTAAGATATACAAACATAAAAAGCAAAAACATAATGCTTCTAATGTGATTTTTTAAAAAAAATTTAACATTTATTCATTTTTGACAGAGAGAGACAGAGTATGAGTGGGAGAGGGGCAGAGAGAGAGGGAGACAAGAGAATTCCAAGTGGGCTCCAGGCTCTAAGCTGTCAGCACAGAGCCTGATGGAAGGCTAGAATCCACAGACCATAAGATCGCGACTAGAGCTGAATTCGGATGCTTAACTGAGCCACCCAGACCCTCCTAATGTAATTTTAAACAGCTTCAAATAAGTTTTAAATGATTTAGAAATTTTTCAAATGTTCACCTGTAATTTCACTTACACAACAAAAGAATTTCAGAGCTAAAAACATCAACCTATTATCAAATAGTTTTGTTTGTACATAATTAAATAAGGGATTTGGCTCTTTTTTTTTTTCGTTGAATAGGCAGATGGGCCCTTAGCTACTTAGCTGGAGCTTTTTATTAATTTGTAAATGTATATTAACTATACCTTAAAGATGTAATGAAATATGTTATATTTAGAACAATAATGTAAGGTTTTGCTTTTGTCCAGGCAGTGATTCACTGCAAAATTATCTCTATCTAAAATAAATTTGGGGAGGAGGCTAGATGGCAGAGAAATAGGGAGTTCCATACTTCCCGCCCACATCTCTCAAACAAAGGCTGAAGCCAAAGGACGCTGAACCACAAGAATCTGGGAGGAAAAGAGACAGAGTCCACTAAGAAGACAGCCTCATAGGTGCGTGATTGTGAGCTGGAGAAGATAAAAATGGTCCAGGACATGAAGGCATGGAGGGGAGGGAGCCCCCTCTGTGGAGAGACAAGGGAAGAGAAAGAGTGGCTGAAACTGCTCAAAGAAGTGTCCCTGGAGAAGGGAAAACCTCGAAGGAGAGAGATCCTATCATCCCATCTCTAACCACAGGGTGGAGCTTTCTTTGGGCTGGGTGCCCCAGTCCCAGTAAGTACCAGGAGAAACTGCTCTCCTACTCCCCCTACTCAATCCCTGGCTAGGAAGTGCCCCAGCCTGAGGATTACATTTTGGGCAGTATCATTATAGCGCATGGACTAAGATCTGGAAACGAAGCTGGGCTTGGGACATAGATCACGGCCCACCTTGGCTACGCCCGCGGTACAGGGAGATCGGACCCAAAAGAGTGATTTTCAATGCTTGATTTGAGAAGGAACTGGGAGGCTGCCATTTTTCTCTCCACAACCACCAAGGCGAGGCCTCAGGGAGTGGCCCTCAGGACCCACACTGGAGGCAAGACCTGCCTACACCAAAACACTCCCATCTACACTGGAGAGCCTTTTTTTTTTTTTTTTTTTTTTTTACCAGGGGCAAGACCAACATTGATGCACTGCCATGATTAACTCAAGATCAATTCTTGCTATTCAGATATATTTTCCCTTATCTTATTCTTATCTCTCCCCTCTGCTGGACTGGGCACTTTGGTGGTAGGTTTGCTTAAACAGTCACATTTAATCCATTCTCTTGATGCATATTCTACACCTCCATCAATACCTTCCTTTCTCTCTCTCTCTGGAATAATCAGACTACATAGTTTCTCTGGGTAACATTATCTTCATTTCTTTCTCCTTGTCTCAGACCATATTCTCCTTTTTCTCTCTCTGAATTAAGGCTTTTAGTCTCTCTGCCTGGTCAATCTTCAATTTCTCTTTCTCCCCACCCCTATCATTTCTCTCTTTGTATATGCTCTTCCATTAGCACTGCCTCCACCCTGCTTTTTATTTGAAGCTGGGATTTCTGGTATTATGTTTTTAACTGCCCTTTGTCTTTTGTTATTTTTTTTATTTGTTTTTGTTTTCCTTTCAGTTTGCTTGTTTGTTTGACTTGTCTGTGCATTTGCATGCTTTTGTTCCCTGTTTGTCTGTCTGTTTTCCTTTCCAGGGCTACCTCAAGAAACAAGCCAAAGTACACATGGTGGAGAGTCCCAAATATCACTACAAGTAGGGAAAGAAAATAACCAAAGACACAACAAGAGAGAACCAAGGGACACCACATTGAGAGAACACTTCCTGAATGGTCAGGCCCTGGACAGTCTATGAGCCTCCTCTAATATAGCAGAACTTGCAGGTGCAGAGTGCATAACAAGCTTTGAAAACTTATAAGAAACAGAAAGCTAGCCAAAATGATGAAACAGAAGAACTCTCCTCTAAAGAAATTCCAGGAAGAAGTGACAGTTAAAGAATTGCTCAAAACATATATAAGCAACATAACTGACCAAGAATTTAGAACAATAGTCATAAAATTAATCGCTGGGCTTGAAAAAGGCATGGAAGACACCAGAGAAGCTATTGCTACAAAGATTATGGACCTTAAACAAAGTTGTGATGAATTAAAAAATGCTATAAATGAGGTGCATAATAAAATGGAGGTGGCCACTGCATGGATTGAAGAGGCAGATAGGAGAATAGGTGAATTAGAAGACACAATTATAGAAAAAGAGGAAGCTGAGAAAAAGAGAGATAAATTGATCCAGGGGCACA